>JAUBOC010000103.1:13314197-13332018 GCA_032275365.1 Anablepsoides cearensis | reverse complement strand
TCTGTCCGTGAGGCTGACACTCTGTCTACTTTTAAGATTAGACTGAAGACTTTACTTTTTGATAAATCCTATAGTTACTGTTAGGTTTCCTGAGTTATTCCTTAGCTCTGCTGGTCGAGGAAGATGGCCGCCTGTCCTGAGGCTGGTTCTGCTGGAGGTTTCTTCCTGTTAAAAGGGAGGTTTTTCTCTCCACTGTCACCAATGTGATGCTTAGGATGGGAGACCGTGACAAAGACAAGATTCAACACAGTCTGCTGGCTTCTTTAGATTTATTGTTTTTTTGTGTACAGTGCCCTGAGGTGACATTTGTTGTGGTGTGGTGCTATATAAATAAACTGAATTGAATTGAAATATTTTATAGTCAATGATGGCTTTAAAGCAGCATATTTTAAAGACCTTAATGCATTTTTGAAGCTCTCGCTGGCCACATAAAATGTTGTGGTGGGCCACATTTGGCCCGTGGGTCTTGAGTTTGACACATGTGTTTTATAGGAATCTATCTCCATTTTCTGATACTATTGGTAATGGTAAATAATGTATATATCAGCAGTCTCTCATTGTTGTCTTTAAAAATATACATAATAATTCTCTGAATATTCTCTTTAACTCCCAGGAACTTGTTATCAACATGTTCAAAACTTTGTTTTTTTTTTTTAAAAAAATGCCAATAAAATTAGTATTACTGTTTATAGAGTATCTTATAATCGCAGTGTGTTGATGACTAGACTGTATTTGATTCTAATGTTGTTGATGAGCGAGGAAAGTAACTTTTCATGTTGGAGATTTAAGTTAGTTTAGAAGAATAAAAAGCTTTTGCTCTTATATTTTACAATTTATCTGTCACAAAAATCTACATCACCAAACAAACTTCATGTACAGTGTGTAACATAAAGTTTGTGAATGTTATTTTTTCATTCTGATGAAACTCTTGGGTTGGACTCATCAAAATATCCCGAGGAAATACCACTTTGTCATTTCATAAATTAGGATTACAACAATTTGAACAGTTCACTTCACTAAATGCTCATAGTGCACTTAAAAGAAAACACAGAATGATTGATTTTTATTTCTTTGGCAGTACTGATGTAAAACTGTCATGTAGAGAAACAAAAACAAATTTTGGGTTGAGTTACAATAAAATATTAGCCTGTCTGAGTTCATCTGGTTTGACAGATCCCAACACTAAACATATTATTTTTGATTTCCTCAAACTCTCTATTGGAAATGAGTCTTTAACTCTTTATATATTAATGAGCAGCAACAGTTTTTTAAAACATAAAACCATTTTGGTTTTACAATCCCTACATTAACACACCTGGTTAAAGGTGTAAAAAAAAACCTGACAACCAGGCAGCGTTATCTCCTCCATGGAATTCTAGGCATGAAAATACAGAGTCTGTATTCTGAGGGGTGAGGCTGCAGTAAAAATGTGTGCTATTTATATATATGTGTGTGTGCGTGTGAGTGTGTATAATGGGGCGTGGGGCTAACGGTTCAAGAATTCAACCTGAAAAAAAAAAAAAGTCAGACTGGAATCTCAGCTACAAAAACATACATTTCATACGAACCAGATACATTTTCTGTTTATCTTTGCAGTGGTTTAAATATCTCCTGCCAAGGTGTGCTGACCCTAAAGAAAGTAAGGAAATCACAAATTAACACAACGCAAGGACTGATGGGAAGATTGTCTGATGTGTTCCTGTCTGATGAGAGGAGGAATGTTACATCCTGGGCTTGAAGTGCCGACAGAGGAGCTCTCGTGGACTTGAAAGGGGTTTCTGAGGGATAGAATGGGGGCCAAATACGCTGACATGTACTTTAAATAAAGGCAAAAGTGTGTGTCTGGGGACACATTTTCCAGAAAAACACAGCCTCATGGAGACTCAATGCACCTTGTGGGGACCAAAGTCTAGTCCCTATGGGTACAGAAGCTGAATTTGGGTTGGGGGGTAGGTTTAGGACCAAGGTTAATTAAGTTTAGTCTAGATTTAGGGTCAGGTGTTCCTGGGTGGTTAGTTTTAGGGTAAAATGGTCCGAAATGACGTAATCACAGATCCGCTGTCTCACGTCATATTGAAGTATAGACTAGGCTTAAGTGTGCAAGGCAGTACAGTGGAGGAGCCGGGTTATTGGGACCACTGATCATACAGGTGGCCCCAAAGGTGAAAATATGTTTTCCCTACATGGCATTTTGCTGCAGCTTTACTTGTGATCCTTCTCTCATTTGCTGCAGGCAGTAGCTACCATGTAGAATTACATCATGACAATTACTTATTTGAGCAATGCGGTTGAAATAAACATTCTGAGTGTTGAAATGAGTGCAAAGCTGCAGACTGGACTGGCTAAAGATTTTATATGGTGACTATATGGCCACTCCTCGCCATCCTCTGCCTCCACCGTTGGTGGCGTTCCTTTGAGGAATACCAGTTTGTCATTAGTTTTGTTTGTTTTCCATAAAAGGTTTTGTTTTCAAGTTTTAAATTTGGTGAGTTGAAGGAGTATATCTGCTTGCATGCAAATTAGAGATTTAACAGCCATATGACTGTCTAAAGCAGGGCTATTCAGCTACATTTCTCTGGGGGCCACAGTTACTGCAGGCCAACAGCTGAGGGGCCGAACATCCAGCCATTAAAGTTATTATGTAAATAAACCAAACCCTTTGAAATAGTTTATTTTACTGCATTTAATCATAAATACAACATATAGAACCCTATGTAATAAAAGAAGTGATAAAACAAAATCAGAAACAACTGACATAAATATTATTTTGACATATTTAACTTGCCACATTATTAAACCAATTTTATTTCTACTTATCTTAATTTTATATTCTACTGCTTATAGTGTCTTGGGTTTTCATTCAAATGGTTTTTACCTTTTGGCCAATATTCTGACGTTTCTGTATACCACATATGTCTATGTTTAACTTAAAGAACTTCTAGTAATTAAAGTAGAAAACCAAGGGTTTGGGCTTAAGAACCAAAGGACTTTGGTCACCAGTGGGCCTGATTTGGCCCGCGGGCCTCCAATTGAATAGCCCTGGTCTAAAGGTTCTTTGTGATGTACTGAATCAGCGCAGTAGCTCAATTCCCTGAATCCCCCTCTGTGCCAAGAACAAATCAATGAAGCTGAAAAATGTTCACTTTTAAACAACTAACTTTATTTCATTTGCACATGTGACAGATACAGACAGGCCAGCTAAAAACAAAGTCACAGTAAAATTTAATATGCTATATTTTTCTGAGAATGTGTTAAAAATGAATTTACAAAGAACTAAAGACTGTGAGAACCTCAATGTATAAATGAATTAGTAAACACCATAAAAAACTAAAAATGTACAATAAAAAGATAAAAAAATGATGAAAACTATTTCAGATTTCTCTCAAATTAAGAAAAAACTGAGGATGAGAGAGATGATGCCCTAATGGAAGATAATTAGCATGGTATTGATAAAAAAAACCTTGTTGGTTGCCACACTTCTTAATACCACAGCAATATTTTAATATACAGTATAAAGATGACATAAGTGCCAAAACTCCTTTGACCCCAAAGCATGGATAGGAATAAATGGGCACAGACGAGTAAAACAAATCCCATTTTATGCTCAGCTGCATCCTTTCAGCATGCTTTAATAAGTGCTCGACATGTTTAAGCAGTTAATGATTTATGTTGGACAGATGAACAGAATACAGTTCAGTTTTATTTTGTTTGGTCAGGTTTAAGTGTCAGAAATGCTAAGAGTGGAGAGAACTAAATGACTTGTTTAGGTTTAAGAAAACCTTGTGGTTCAAACCTGCTCTTTTCAATAATCTTTGGTTGTCTTCAAGTGGCAATTATCAACTTAGAATTATAACATTGATCAACTTTTACACTCAAAAAACAAATGTAGTGGATTTAATTGAAAGAATTCTGTCAACTTCAAAGATTTTCATGGGATTTCCCTAATGGAATGTCTTTGATGACTGTGAAAATAAAACAATGTCCAGTCTTTTAGTAAGTGATTACATTTTATTAGAAAAGAGCACTATGTCTTCCCCTGAGCCGGTCAAGCATTCCTCTGCAGGGAGTTGACCGGTGCTCTCTTAGAAATAAACAACCGTTTGCTTCTCACAGGTCTGCTTCATTATCCCCCTGAAACACTAAACCCTGAATATCAGCTTAAAAAACACTCAAGCATTTATTTAAAAAATCCTCTCTAGAAAAAAAAAAAAAGTAATAGGGGTTTTGACTGAGTCCAGACTCTGAAACCAGAGACCCTGGATGTGGAAGAACAACACCACAGGTCTAGTGAGACTCTGATACATTCCTACAGGAACGAGATTTTCTCAGTCATGATGTTGAGTGAGAAATGTGAACCCCGTCGTTTCGCAGAACTTGTGTGCATGTCATAAAGGATTAAAAATAAAAAACATGTCTTCTAATTTTTCAATAGATTTAAGAGTAAACAGCGGATTAATAATTGATCTTACATAACAATCAAACATACATTTTGTCTCTCATTTGTTGATCTCATTGAACAAAAAAAAAGGCAAATAATATGTTCATATGAGGAAGTTTGTATCCTAATGAGGATAAACATCAAAGATAAAGTGGAAAAAAAGAAGTGAACACTTTTAATTCTAAGGTTTCACATATGGGGGAAAAAAATCTGTTTCATTCAAGTCTTAAAATTAAATAATTACAGCTAATGGTGTCCTGATACATAGCATTCTAACAACACACCAATACCAGTTTCTATACTGATATTGTTCATTAAATGTGATAGTTTACATTTGAAGTGAAAAGTTTGTCAGTTCCATGTATAAGAATTTATACAAGTTTAAATTATTATATTTATTTATTTTAAAATGTTGCAACAGTATATAACATGCTGTATTTTTGATTTGATCCAGTAAAAGGAAGGAGAGACACTTTGTTTTTAAAGTCATTGCGTAATGTTTAGGTTCTAATTCAGGAAGTATTTGGTATTGGCAAGTACCCAAACTAAAGTGCTTTTATTTATGCTTGGTTTGGGAAAAACTGGTATCGTGACGTCACTAACTACAGCATCAGTTTCTCAACAAGTCCTGTCAAATTACGCAGTGTCCATATTAGTTTTGCAAAGACCAATGCAGACACCATGTTAAAAACTAAAACCATTTTTTTGCTTCCATTTTTACTAAAGGTGAAGAAGAAACCAGGAGTTTAGGTAAAACTTAGATTTTGAAAGTTTATTTTTAGACTAAGCAGATTCACTTTCAAATAATGTCCTTTAGATAAAAAAGACAGGTTTGGTCCAATATTCATCATCTTTAAGATTGGTGAAACCAAACAATAAATCAACACAGGCTGCAGCACTTGGACACCTTTCAGCCTTTGATTAAGATGTGAGTGTTTTATATTCCAGACATGAGTTAAACATGAGGCCATCTGGCTGGCAGCTGAAGTTCTAAACAGAGTCCTGCAACTGGACACATCAGCAAAACAAACCGACAACAAATATACCAGGGATGACTGAAAACTTTGCAGTGACCTCGTAAATCAAGGAAACAAATACTGCGAGGAACAAAAACCTTCAATGAACTGCAGCATTAAGATGTTTCTTCATAATTTCAGAGACTTATAAAGTTAAAAACACGATTACTGATAACTGATTCTCCTGACCTGAAGCACAAAATGCAATTTTGTGGTTGCAGAGTAGGAGTGTTATTTAGCAGATAATAATGTCATTTTAGGAATGTCCTATTTGTCTTTAAACTGAAAACTTCAGATTTATGGCTTTATATGACTTTTGGCTCAGATTATCAAGAATTATCTCTGTAACCTTTTAAAGTTTCCATCTCAACTCTGACTGTTACTGTTTACCTTATTTATCAGATTACAAAAACAAGTAAATCCATCATTTATAAGGTCAGGAAATAAATTGAATCAGTCTGGAGTTAATCCATCTTGAACATGGTGATAAACACAAAATATTTTTGAAAGATCCATCAAGTCAATAGTTTAATATAGGTTTGTTGGAAAAAGAAGAGGGTGCTGAGTGATGATAGGTTACGGAGCATGCTCTGAAGAGGTAATACAGAAAATACACACGCACCCACACACTGTTTATACACCATTCACATCAATACTTCTGCCCTTCAATTAAATTAAAGCTGCAACAACAAGACAAGAATGATGCAGATTCAAACCTGACACAGCCTTACCACATACATTTATTTCATTTTACAGCAGTATTACACAAATATTTACAAATCCATGTACACATTATCAAAAACAAATTCAAAGGCCAGTTGTATAAAAACATGAATAATGAACATCCAATCTGTTTAATTTGATTTAGAAAAGAAACAGGAAGTTTCTGTGGCTCTGTAATAAAATGACTGTCGGATGATTGCAGAAGTGAAATTTTCACGAGACCTCGTAAAAACCCCTTTAATCAAGCGTGCCTGTGGAGAAAATAAGTTTAAAAATAAATGATTCTGCAACATCATTGAATGCAAAAGGAGCTCAATAAGACATCACCAAACATCAGCAAGAGTATTGTCGTGCATCATTTAGAAATTTCTATTCAGCTTTGAGCTATAAGTATTGGTCACAATAAAATGGAAAATAATTGGGGAGAGATACATTTAAAGTGATTTGTAATATTTTCCTTGGTTTTATTTACCTTCAAGAAATGCAAACTCATCTATTGCCTCTATTGCATTGTCTGTGGAGAGAAAAATGGAAAAACAGTAGATTTAAAAACATTTTTACTAAAGCTCCACATAAATCTAACACACAGAGTACTACATGAAAAAAACCTTTATAAAAAGTGCACTGAAACAAAATACAATAATTATTAAATATTTTCAAAAACACAAAACATCCGGACTATGTTAAATGTTAAAAAATTCAATGTTTAGACTTTTTCAACAGTGTGTAAATATTATGTATTGGCAACTAAAGCCATAGACAATGAAATATTTCTCCCCCAAATTTTTACATCTGAAAAAGAGTGTATTTATATGCAATCATGTTACTGAACTATTAAAAAATGAACTTAATTAGTTCTGAGACAAATTTACCTGCTATTTACTTTCAACTGTATTTTTCCCCATTTATTTCCCCAAACTTTTTTTAAATTAGATAATTATAATAATATGAAATAACATTTACAACAATTTTGCTTTGTGTATTTGGTTTTTGCATTATACTTATATATATTTATATATATATACACACTTTTATCATACTGAGTTTTTTGAGATGATGTGTCTTCTAAAACAATGTAAAAGTGGCATCCTCCTCAAGTACCTCACCACAGAAGTACTTATTACTATAAAACCAATGTGTTGAACAGTTTGACCAAAGCTGCAATATAAAGCTCATCATCCATACTGTTTATTGTATTTGTGTGTTATAAAAAACGCTATGCATTTGCTTTTAAAATTTGCATGTCGCAGCAAAGAGAGAGATATATCAATACACAGCCACACCAGTTTATTTTACTTTTTTAAACTTAATAATTAACCAAAATTTGAATCTGTGTATTTATACTAAATCTCTGCACATTTTCTAATAATCTTGAAAATCTAATCGGTTTCAACAAAATGAACCCCTTGTGAAGAACTGGTTCAGCATTTGAAAAAACCCACCAAGCATCTAGATGCCTGAACAGAATCAAAATAAAATAATACTATGAGCTCTACAGCACTTACCCAGGTCTTTTCTTTGCAACGTTTTCCTCTTTCCTTGCTGGGCATAAACCAGAGCATCTTTGGCAATCATCTCAACAAACAACTCCTAGGCAGGGGGGATGGGGTGTGGGAGACAAAAAAACAGATAAGAAAATAGCAAATGCTGATGATTTATGTTTTTGATTTGTTTTCATCTATTAAAATAAAACATTAACTTAAGTGACATATTACAGTTTAAAGTATTTATGTGTGGTGTAGTGGGGTTTGTTCTAAATTTGAAAGAAAATGATGTCATACACAAATAACTATAAATAATTATTCATTATAAAGTTGTGGTAGAAGTCATCAGTCCCCTTACTGTAACCGAGATAAAGGTAATTCTGCTCATTTTACCGTGGCTTTAGCGATGATAAACACGGACTCCTGGCTGGCGAGGGACACGTCTGGGTCGGTCTTCATCAGAGCTTTGATTCGGGCCAGCGGGAGTTTGGACAGCCGGCTGTGGGACACGGCTGCTGCGGGGCCTGTCGGCTGCTGACTCCGGTCCTCCGCTTCGACACTGCGGTTCTCTTCCTCGCTCCCACACCGCTCAGAGTCCGGCTCCATAGAGAGGACCGGCGTTGCTACAGCTGCCGACATTTTATGATTATTAACGAAACGTAGTATAATCTTTATAAAAAATAATACTTAGGTGTCTTGCACGTTATTTGTCACACATGACAACATTAGCAGAGTCACACAGCGCTAGCATGTGCTTCCGGTTTGTTGGTGGAGCGGCCTGTGCTCATTGGTCAATCAGGTCAGACCCCGCCAACATACGCTCGTCATTTATTGGACAGTGGTGCCGTCTTGCGTTCCCATTGGCTGAAATTAATATCAGTCAAAGCACGTTGCCACCTACAAGGGTCCTGCACTCCGCAGCTGGTGTTGGATGTAATTAATTTGTATCACTTCAGAGATTAAAAAAAAAGTCACTTTTTTCAACTTTGATAGAAATAAGCAAAATTATCTCATATTTAGTCAACAGGAGGTCAGGAAAGTAAGATGAAGATAATAAAATCATTAAAATGACAACTTTGCATAATGTCAGATATGGAGCAAGTTTATAGTCATTTTGGCTTGTGTTTGTGTAATGTTCACTTATATATTTTCTCTGCTTTATGTTGCCACAAATTGAATGGTCTGTGTTTTAACCTGATTGGTGCCATCTACAGGTGTTCTTCAGCCAAAACCAGTAAATACATACTTTATTTTATTTAACTAATAGTTTCATTGTGGCTTTGTTTTTTTTTTTTTGTTTTGTTTTGTTTTTTAGCTTTTCCACCCAGTTGATCAGACAGCTATCTACAACAGGTAAAGTATTAGGTAATCAACACAGTAAAATAATCTAAACAAAGTTTTTAAGTGTAACTGGGCAAAGTAGCAGTGAAGTGAATAAATAATAATAAAAGTGAAGAAATGTGAAAAAAAATCACTGCAGTTCAAATGAACACTGTTTTTTTATTATTGATTTTTACACTGCTTTTCCATCTGCATGGTTACACTTCACAGAATATATTTTTCAACACAGTACATAACTGTTAAAGCATTAAGGACCAGTACAATCTATAGTAAGAATGACCACAGAGTTCTATGTAAAATAGCCATTTAATGCAAAAGTGACATCAGAGGAAAGGTTGATTTGCATTGGCTGCTATGACATCTTTTAGATTGTTGCTGGCAAAAAATCTGCTCTGGAAAATGACTTAATCTGACAAGCCTTTCGATGGTCTTTTTTGTGACAATTTTTCCAATAATCTCCAAGTTAAGATAATTAAGACCTCTGCATATATAGCAAACACTAACGAATGACAACAGCTCCACAAAAGCCCAATTCAAAAATAATCCTAAACCTTTAGATTTTATCTTCTTCATATTTCTACCTCCAACCCGAAGTCTTGCTCTTTGAAGTCAACAGAAAGATCGGACTGAGAATTATATTTAATAATGCCTCAGATTTAAATGTGTCATTAAATTCACTGACACTGAAAACTGACCGACTGTGATTCGTGTGATTTATTTTCATGAAGTTTATTCAAGCTGTCAGCTACTCTAATATCTCCAGCAACAGATGGTGAACATCTTCAGGTGCATAAGTGCTTTAGTCTTTGAAAGTATGTTTTCAGCATGTTTATAAGGTCAGTTTGTGCCAGGGGACATGACGAGCGCTCCACTAATACACCGTATTAATAGGATTGCGGCGAGTGATTTAGTCCGCTGAAGCTCACATGTTCAGTCACAGTCAGGTGTTAAAGCCTCGGAGACAGTCATGAAGGACCCACAACTCCCAGGTAAAACCAGCTTTTTAAAATTTATATTTGTAGTAAATCCACTGTGATGTCATTTTTGCATATTTTAGGCCAAATATTGCAAAATGTTTGTAGTGTTTTGTAAATTATTCACCCTATTTCTTCATAGCACATAATTTGTCCCTGTAAGACTGTTTACTTTTTAAGATTTTTACCCATATTTTTTTTTATCACTTTGAAACAATAGCTTATCTCATCATTTATAAATTATCTGCCAGCACTATTTAATGGCTTGTAATATGTGAAAGTCTGTAATTGGCTGCATATACAGGTATTCAAAAATAAAATGGGTACGATAATTGCATTTAGACCTGACGAGTAAGTTAAGTTTATGTTGTTAATTTTTCAAGAACACAAAGCTTCAAATATGTATGAACAACTGCAATAGCTGAGAAAAATATACATTATTGTTTTAATATTACTGTGGCCTTTCTTTTTCAGTTAGATCCAGACTGTTAATATTCAGACTTTATTTTAGAAACTTGTATAAATTGTTCTTCCAATTTAACTAGCCTACCCAAAAATAACTGTCTACCTTTGGAAGTGACCCACAAATAGTTAGTCTAAGAGAAGCAAGTAATCCTCGTTGTCCTGGGAAGTTTGCCAACCATCAGCTAAATTTAGCCAACAGTAACCAGGAAGTGCCACAGTATCACTGCAGCTTATATCCGAAAGAGAAAAAAAAGTTGTTAAACAGCAGCAGATCTGTTCTGTACGGTGTCGTTCACCTCACATATAGTGCATATTATCCATTCTTGAATGATTAGATGTGCTGACAAGGAAACATCTGGTTTTGTTTTAGCATCTCAATCAGCAGCTTCCTGTTAAAAACAAAAGAAGTATTGTTCAGATTTGGCATGAAAGTAAAGAAACTGTCCTGTTTGACAAAAATCAAATGGTTCAGCCAAAGTTTTTATCAAAAACCGTACACGATTTCAAGACTTTGTCCAAATAACAATCCGTTCCCATAGTGGATACTGGAAAGGCCAATATGATGTAATATTCAAATTGAAAACAAATGTGTTTCAGGCAATGTGATAAAATCTAACTACCAAAACTAATACAACTATGTGTCAAAAGGAAAGTGTCTCCTGATAGATTAGCATTGCAATAGCATCGTTTTGTTTTGCAATTAAATAAATCAAGATAAATTTATTTGCAGCCATTACTGCAAGTATCATTTTAACCATCAGATATATTTATCAATCTGAAACATAAACTAAAAATAGAACTTCATTAAAGGATGACGTACAAAAAAAAGTCTTCACACAGGACTGAATGAGATAACGCTGAGGTCAATCTCATTACCACTGTCTCAGAACAGCTTTACTACTTCTGTATAGGCACTAATTCTCTGTCAGAGTCAAAAACTGCTGACAGACATTTTGATTTCTTTTGTCCATTTTAAAGGCACCAAACCCTGGCTTTGGCCAAAGCAGAAACCAAGCAAAAAATCAGATGACAGCTCATCAAATGTAGAAAAATCAGTGCCAGCCCTCGCTTCTGCTGACGCCTGTGCCATCCCCCAGCTGACTGAAGCAGAAAGACTGAAGCAGACCCCGTTTGAAAGGATTATCTATGACATGGCCCACAATGAGAAGATCATAAATGACCTGATGCTGGGCCGAAGGGTTGGCTTTTATGAGCTGCGTGGAGAGATCGGCCATGGCAACTTCTCTACAGTAAAACTGGGGATCCACTCCTTGACAAAAGGTAAAACAAAATCATTATTCATGTGGCTGTAACTCTATCTTTTATTTCCTTATTTATCTGATACTCTTATTGTCTAAGGTAATTTGCACTCTTTAAAAACGCTTCGTTAATTGTAAAAATCACAAGTTTGGCTAACTAGGTAACTTGTTCTGTGGGTTTCTCAGCCTGCTTTGTTACACCATGAGGTTGTATGGTTAGGAGGCTCTTTCATGATAAAAGTGATGATGCAGTCAAGACAAAGTACTGGCCTTCAGTGTGTACAAAACAGAGGATAATGGAAGTTTCATATGATCGCAGACAAAGTTCAGGTTTAAGTCTAGTTTTCCGTGTTCCACCTTCTCCACCTTCATCAAACACTGATTTTATGTTGTTTTATTAAGCCCAAGAATTTAGTAAAATGCACTTTAAATGGCTGGAAAATACAGCACTTTTAGTAGGTCTTTTACAAAATTTCCCAAAGGAGTATGCCCCTGCACTGCAAAAACTGTCCATCTAACCAAGTTTTAAAATCTTATAACCAGCCAAAAAGTCTTTTAGATCTTGTTTTGAGACAGATTTACTAAACAAGAACTGACTGTGTCAGAATAATAATGTTGTTTTTAGATTATTTGTCTTGTTAGCCTGAAAATCTGACTCAAATTAAGTTAAATTTTCTGCCAGTGGAGTGATAAAAATTTACTTGGTAAGATTTGTGAAATACTTAATTTGACTCAATTTTTTTTTCGTATTTCAAGAATCTTACCAAGTAAGATTATTATTCTGATACAATCAGTTCTTGTTTAGTAAATCAGTCTCAAAACAAGATCAAAAAGAATTTTTTTGGCTGGATATAAGATTTTAAAACTTGGTTAGAAAGACATTTTTTGCAGTGTGGATCCCCCTACAACTGCCTCGCTCCACAGCTGCTGGTTAGCATGAACAGGTGTTCCTCATTGCTGTCAGCAGATGTTGGCACGTATGAGGTAGACTTCTGTTATTCTGTTTCAAAGTGATTATATTGTTAACTATTTTAACTGTGGAACCTGGTTCTGAAGATAAATAATATTAGAGACAAATCTGTTTCATTTGGTATGTGAATGTATGTAAATTGGCAGTGAGATTTAGAATATTGCACAAGGAGCGTCACATGAAATCGTCCATAGGGCACCAAATTGGATATATCCGGCCCTGAACACAACAATTAAGTTCTGACCAATTAAACAATGCTTGATGCATAACGCTGTAAAAATTTGTTCTGGGAGTAATACACAAGAGCAGCAATTTATGTCAGTTTCATCATGCACCTGCAAGAAGTCTGATTTGTAGTCAATGAGAAGGCCTATTCTTTGTGTGTGCAGTATTGTGGAGAGAACAGACTTCTCATTGCCTACAAATCAAACTTTAGTCCTCATGTCTGTTTACCACATCAAATCTTTAACTTTGTCACTCATCGGCTGTTGCAGAGAGAGTCGCTGTCAAAATCGTGGACAAGCTGCGTCAGGATAGGAAGACCCCGCCTTTCGCCTCCTCGGAGATCAGCTGCATGGAGAAGCTGAGTCACCCCAACATAGTGCGCCTTTACGAGGCGATCGAGTCCAGCAGAAGGCTGTATCTGGTGATGGAGTACGGCAACGGTGGAGACCTGTTCTCTCGCATCACCACTAGAGGGAAGCTCAACGACCTGGAAGCCAAGCTGGTCTTTGCACAAATCATCTCTGCTGTTAAACACATGGTGAGACTCATTCAGCCTTCTTTTTTTTTTACAGCACAGAGTAAAGTCTGTGCCTCATGTGGTACGAATTGTTGGGGTATTTATTACTTTCAAGTTGTGAGCAAAGATCTTCGCTTTAAAGGCTTTATCGGTGGATGAAAAGAGCATGAGTCGTTAAAAATTTTAACATGCAGACACAGATGTTTCTCCCACTGAAAGAGATAAGGAAGCTTGTGACAAATAAATATATGGATACAGAGGATGAATTAACAGGACTATATTTTCAAATTTTACATTAAACACTGACACTGTTAACATCTATAACCTCACAATATAAAGTTGAAGGAGGAGTAAGTAGAGTTTCTAAAAATACTTTAGGATATTCGTGCAGGAGATTAAGCTTTAGTTTCAGCTAAAAATAAATTGCATTTTGCGATTCGTTGCTTGTTAAACTGTTTTCAAATCAGTCATACAACTGGCTGAAGAAATAACAATTGGAAAAGACACTGTTCCATTCATCACAAAAACCAAAAACTGTAATGTCAGTTCCAGTTTTTAATTCTTAAACAAACTGTAGATTATTGAGTAGTTTTGTATACCAACCTTAGACACATGTGTCTGATCTCAAGCTGGAGATGCAGGAAGTATTTAGCCCTGCTAACCATATTTATATTTTCAGACCAAGGACAATGATGGAAAACATGTTTGTCACTCAAAGCTATTTTAATAGCAGTTTAGGCAATCCCAGTATTATACATCTTTACACAGCATCACAGTTACATCACTAATATACTGTAGGTGCATTTGGCTACACATTGTGGCCATCTTACAGGTGGAAACGTTACACAGAAATTGTTGTTTGACTATGAGGGGGTGATGGAGAAAAACAGAAAACAGCAGTTCTCTTCATTACACTGATTTGTGGCTCCAAAAAAAAAAAAAAAACTGTGGCCACAGTTGATTCTCACATTGGAAGGTGAAAGCGTTGTGGTGAATATTGGTTGAAGTCTGCGAGTTTGCCACCAGATGTCATTAGAAATCAAACACACAAAGAGAAATTAGGATTTGCTGGCGTTCACAGCAAAGACTTTAAACTTCAGGTTAACAAAGCTCCAGATGCTCACTCAGTTTGCTGTACAGAGTCTTTTTTTGGGTGAGGTTTTTACTTTCACCTGCGTGAAATTATGTCAAACTCTTGCTTGAAGTGATCTTTGTGTGATTCTTTCAGCACGACTGCAACATCGTCCACAGAGACCTAAAAGCAGAGAACATCTTCTACACCAACAGTTACTGCATCAAAGTAGGAGACTTCGGCTTCAGCACGGTTTGCGGCCCGAGCGACCTGCTCACGAGTTTCTGCGGCTCTCCACCGTACGCTGCTCCTGAGCTTTTCAAACAGAAAGGTTACAAGGGGCAGTACTCGGACATGTGGGCTTTAGGAATTCTTTTGTACTTTATGGTGACGGCGACTTTACCCTTCTCTGGGGAGAACCTGGGGAGGCTGAAGCGCTGCATCCTGCAGGGGGCTTACAGCATCCCTGCCTATGTGCCTGACCCCTGTCAGCTCGTCATCAAGGGCATGCTGCGGATTGTGCCTGTTGACCGCTCCTCCGTCTCACAGATTACCAACAGTGCGTGGCTGAAGGGGATTGAGTACCCTCAACCGTATGCCTTTTTGCCTCCGTCCCCGGCCCACTTTGCTCAGGCCAACCTGCCTCTCAGTGTGGAGGAACAAGAAGTGAAGAGCTTCATGTCCGCTTTAGGCATCGCAAAAGTCCATTTACAGAACAATCCCTGTTTAGACTGTAAAAGCCCTTTGACTGGAACATACAGGATCCTCCTCCATCGGGCCCAGAGGAGGAGGTTAGTGGAGGCCGTAGGATATTCAGCTCTTCACCCTGAGGACTACGAGAGTCTGAACAAGTGGTCTGAATCATCTATTGGCAAACATGTCCCCTCCGCTGTCTGTGTCATATTATAGCAGAAATAAACAGTAAAGGACTTCCTAATAGACATTTTATCCATCACTTCAGACTGTCTTATACACCATCATGTCACACGTGGATCAAAATGTCCCTCACATGGAGGATGAGGTAATGAGCATGCTGTTCTGATTACAGCGGGCTTACTGACACAGAACATCATCTCTGAATGACTGTCAGCGTCTTCAGAGCATAAACCCCTCTGAGGTAATCCAGGACTGTAGGTAATCCTGATTAGGGAGACAATTAGAACATGCATGGTCTGACAGAGAAGTATCATCAAATATTAAATATAGGATCAAATTAAATATAGTCTGACGTCACTGAAATTGTAGTCTTAAATAATTTTTTTTTCATAGAAATCGTTGCACGTGTATGTCCTGGGAAGTTCCTCATATTAAAGGAGACGTATCATGCTTTTAAATCCTTAAATCCTTTTCACATTTAAATCATTCAGTTGGGGTCTATATGAAGTGGAACTGTAATGGTTTGGTCTGAATTCCTCCTTATCGTAACCCCACAAGCCCCTCTTTCACCCCTTTTCTGAGGTGTGTCTCAAAGCAACAATAAAATTGTTGTTTGTGTAAAGTCCAGACCTTATTTGGCAGTTCTGATGCAAATTCTGTGATTCAGAGTTCAGAAAACATCATAGAAAATAGAGAAAACTGACAAACAGAATACCCAAACAGAATACTAGGAGTGACTAAATTCAACTTTTCTGCACTCCTACAGACTATAAGTGCAAAATAAAATGTATTTAATGGCAAAAATGTGGATAATGCATGATATGTCCTCTTTTGAAACATCTGGGATACTGACAATGTTTTTAAATTTTATTTAATGACTGTCTTGCATGATTAATATGGTTTTAATATTTGTTTCAAGGCAAAATGTTGACAAATTCACACAAAAGACTGTTTTGTACAGTGCCTGTCTGGTGACATTAAATAAAAAAAATTATCTTGTGACCATGAGTTAAATAATGCATGACTATGCAATAAGTGGCCACAAGATAATTTTGAGCAGCATGTACAGCCTGAGATGAATTTGCTGAGTCAGATTTTGAATACGTTGTTTTTGTTTTAAACTGTTCAAAGGAAGCCAACCACACACTTATTATTACTGTAATTATTTGGTGTATGTTAATCTAAAACAGACAGTTCATCTTTCACAGTAGGCTATTTGTGAGATGAAAAGCGAATGCCCTAAGCGTTTGTCGGGAAACAGAAATATTTACTGTGTTCCTGAACGCAACATAACTCCAACTCCTTCTGCAACCAAGGCTTGATGTGAGAGAGGAGCCTGTTTTTGAGTGTTGAGCTTCAAAAAAAGAAAATAAAGCTTTTTGAACAAATACAGCTTCAGTCGTCACCTGTGTCATATAGCTGCAACGTATAAGAATTACTTCATGCCTAATGTGAGTGACTGTATAACATGCACATCATTCATATATTAATATAAAACTTAATTAAATTAAACTTATCCATTTAAACAATTAACAGTCTCTGCACGGAAATGACCACAATAATTGTCTCGTGGCCACGACATAATTATCAACTCTGTAGGTTTTCCCCTTTTACATTAATGACTGTAGAAATATTAATTTGTTAATTTTTTTTGAGAGACTTGTTTCTAAAAAACCTGCTTTATGATTGTTAATAATTCATTTTTTTTTTTTTTGTTTTGCTACAAGCATGGAAGTTCTATGAAACTCGTGACTCTTCTCAGAAACAGATTTTGAAATGATCCAAGGCACATTCTGTATAAAAATGATGGTGAAATAGGAAACACTGCGTTGCATCGTACAGGGAACACGTATTTCCCACTGAGGATTTATTTCCACATTTCCACCATTAAAACGTCCGTTTTTACTTGTGCTCTGCCTTCAGGGCTCACCAGTGTTTCTGAATCAGGAGTCAATTGTTGCCTCTTATCATCACCTTCGTTTTTATTGCCAGATCTGCCAGTGTTTGTGTGCACCTGCTCTGTTCTAATGCCAACCTCAACAACTTACTATTTCGCAATAAGGTGTTGAATGAACCTCCAGCCTGCTGCCTGTTCACACATGAACGTGTTCACATCGTGTTGAGCCAACACTCAGATATTATCACTGTTCAGATAAGTGCCAGGAAGAGGTTTTGGATTGCTGTTTTTTTAGGAATCTCATTCTTGCGCAATTTTACTTCCACCTCAGAATTCTACAGAACAGAAGGATTTTTTTTTTAACTTAGTGACAAATTCTATTAATATTGATTTATGTGACATTGATAAAATGTTTAAATATTTAGGAGGTAGAAAAAACAATCAAATACAATTGTGTACAATAATTACTGTGAAAAAAAAAACAGTTTTTGTTGGATTTACTTAACTCAGTTATGTCAAGTGGTTCCACTTAACTGTGTTGAGTAAGTCCAACGTAACTTTTAC
>JAUBOC010000103.1:13273624-13284848 GCA_032275365.1 Anablepsoides cearensis | reverse complement strand
AATATCTCAACAACCGTTCATCTCAGCAACGTGAAATTTGTTTTGCAACATGTTATCAATGTTATCTTTCCAAAAATACATTTGTGCTTATTACAAAAATTTGACATCACATGCACTTTAAAGACAATAAATAAAAAGAGATGTTTGTTTCAATCTTCCAGAACGATAGATGCTCATTTGTGTAGCATTTACTGCAGAATATTAGTGATTCATCACATCAAACTGAGGAATAAATTTGGTCAAAATGAATAAAGCACATTTTAAAATTCCTGCTTTTTTAAACAAATTTTGACACCTGATATGATGACGGTTCTAGAGATCGATTTGTCCTAATCAGGATAATATTTGATCTAAATCCTATTTTTAATGTCCGTTTAAAGAGGAAACCTCTTACAATAATTTGATGTTAAGATTTACCAGCTGGAAAGAGACATTCTGTATGCTTGCAAGATAAAATGACTAAGATTTTTCTGCACAAAATCATGTTTACCTGTCTACTACTTAAAAAGGGCATAAAATGTTTTATTTGATTACATTTCATTTAAACAACTTGTAGATAAAATGTTTATTCATTTTGACAAAACGATTGTTGCAAACATTTTAACCACTGCACTATAGCTGCCTGCTTCTCCTCACACCACTTTCAGACTTATTCCTTGGTTCGATGTGATGACTGATATATTTGGTGAACACTGATTTATTACAAAAGTGAAAGAAGATACATTCAGTGAATATCAAGTGTCAATATTCTTGTTGGTTCATAAATTATGTTTTTCTTTATTTTCAGCAAAAACAAAAAGAGGTACCAGCAGATAATGGCAGAGAAAGCAGCACATGGAGCTGACAGGAGGAGGAAGAAGAAATTCCACAAGAAGTGAAGATCTAATGAATACTGACTCTAAGGCTTTTTATTAATACTGATAATTATAAACTTCATTGAAATAAAGACAAAGCTTTACTGAATCCTGACATTTGAAAGAGGTAAAATGGACCAACTGTATGAAAGACCGATCTGAAGATAACCTAGTTTTTAATTAATAAAAATAATCACTGACATTCAGTTTTCTCTGTCTCCCTGTTGTACAACATAATCACACAATAAAAGCATTTTTATCTGCCTTTGGTAAAATGAATAAATTAAGTTTTTACCCCATTACTTTGGTCCTTGTTGCAAATTGTACTTAAAACCCCTTACAGAAGTGGTTATTTACTCTTGTAAAATGAAGAATGTCATTCAGAAAGAGTCGATTCTTATAACAGAAACGACTCTGTATCACAGAACTAAACACTGATTAAAAAAAAAAAAAAAATTTTGCTAACCTGGTACAATAAATGTGACCAAAAACTGCATTTTCTAAATAACAGCCTTTATGTCAGAAACTCCGTGTCAGCTCATTCAGTGGTTCCAGGTGGTTTTGTGTGTCTGCAGAATTCTCTGGACTCTGTCGTGGATCTGCTCCCAGTAGGACGGACCCATCTGAAATCTGAGAAAGCAACAAGTTTGACTAAATTTATACTATCAGACATACTTTATAGACACAGTTTACATAAACAGAAGTAAAAGCATTTTTCTGCAATGTTAAAAACATTAAGTTGCTCTTGTTTAAAAAAACTCCCATCAGATTAGTAAATTGTTCTAAACTGTCAGTGATGCACTTTTGTTTTCCTGCTTCAACAGATCTAATGGAAATGAATAGAACATTATCAGGCCTCTGCAGAACTGGGCCTGTAATTATCAAACTTCTTAGATTTACTAATACTGTTGAGAACAGACTTAAGTGTAAAATATTCTTAGCTAAAAGCTGAGCCTAAAAGTCATTTATCACGTGTTCAGTCTGACTTTAAGCAGAGTAATTCTTAAGTGTCTTAGAGCTGATTTACAGCACTGCTGTGCTGCAGTGATGATCCTGGATGACATCACTAAACCCTGGCATGGACCAATCACTGCATCGGATTTCATGTTCAACAATATTCTGATAAAACTGAAAATTCTAGAATAACTTCACTTTCAACATACTAGTGTTCATACATGTCACATTGTACTGATTGTCAATAAATTACATAAAACTTCCTCATTTGCATCATAAAAACAGACATAAAGAAAATCTGAAGGATTTTTTTTTAAACTCAGCTTTAACGTTTTTTGTCTCAGAGCCTGATGAGATGAGTTTGCACCCTCCTCTCCACTTGACACACACACACACACACACCGCTCAGTCACTATCCACTTGGTCCGGAATTTGCACTTAAAAACAATAAATGTATTTTTTGTTATTGTACAGGTTTTATATCTTCTATATTGTTATAGTTAAGGAAACCCTATATTTTACATTACCCAACATTTATTTATTCTCTACCAAAACACTCCATGGTACAAGTTTATCATATTTGTTTAATAAAACACATATCAGGAAAAAAAAAAACTTTAAATAAAAAGTTTGCTTTTCTCACATTGGTAAGTGAGGAGGTTTCATCAGTGACACTTTAGAAAACATCAACACTTTTAGCAGCTGCACTGTTTGTCCACTAGTCTGTGCTGTAACCACAGATTAGAGCAGAGACAGGAGGGCAGAATACAGTTTAAAATGTTAAACCTCAATTAGGAGTGGCACGGCCTCTTATCACAACAATTATTCTGGTTTTGACTTCTTAACTTTGAAACCGGTTTGAAAACAGAGTAAGATGCAGAACTCAGAGTAATGACTGTTGGCTCTGTCCGAGCGTACATTAGCCGTAGTCCGCCGGGCCAAACCAGATTCAATTGAGAAGAATAAATCCCACTATCCAGCCTGTCGTCCACGTCTATTTGTGGAGAGTGGAGGGGAGATGAGTGACAGATTGACTGGTGTCTTGGTTCTGCTGGCAGTGTTGGGACAGACGCTTTTGATCTGTAATCAGATAAACTCACTACCTGTTTCAAAAAGTCATCAAGGACAAATCATCCAGAGACATGAATAGACTGAGACTCCGAGGCTTAGGGGGCAAAAGCTGCCAGTGGCATCTGTCATTTTCTTTATAGATCAAAGATTTGTGGAAAGACGTGTTCCTTTCCCTGTCAGAGAGAATCTACAAAGGCCAACTCTAATCTCCCAGCCAGCAAATCCTGTCGTGTTTCCAATTGAGAGAAAAGTATCATTCATTTCCTGCAATTTGCTTTTCAGTTTAAGATTGTCTATTGATTTTAATGTTTACTTATGGACCGAGCAGAAGGGACGGACGGAGGGGGGGTGGGGGGCATGTGGAAACAAACAAACAAAACCGAACATCGGCTGTGATTGATGACAAGGTCTCTCTGAACGTATTAAAGCGTACATCAGGTCAAATGCATCAGTCTCGAGCTGAAACACAAATCAATACCATTTCCTCTTTGTTTTCCCTTCTCTGTCAGTAATGAACGAACATGACAAGACATCAGCTTCTGTAATTTAAAAGGTGGAGGGGAAGTCATCCCGCCCGTCGAGTGTGATCAAAATTAAAGATTAGATGTGTATGTACACACACAGGCTTGCGCGGCGGCGGGCCATGCCAACGCCTCGTGGGATTGCCTTATATTTGCTGAACTCTGTAATTGGGAGCTCATACAGGTGCCAGTTTTGCTTTGGAGATCTTTTGAGCAAACACAAGCGATGTACACAGATGGATCTCAA
Organism: Anablepsoides cearensis; assembly: GCA_032275365.1. NCBI lineage: Eukaryota > Metazoa > Chordata > Actinopteri > Cyprinodontiformes > Rivulidae > Anablepsoides > Anablepsoides cearensis. Next base: position 13,281,201 of record JAUBOC010000103.1, on the reverse strand, counting down.
CAAAATCAGAGCAAACATCACCAAAAGAAGAAGAAGAAGAAGAAAAAAAAGAGGATTATGGTCGCTCCTGCTGCTTTGGAGAGACGGAGAGGACAGTTTCACTGCCATCATTCTCAGAAGTGATCTTGTAGAAAATAAGTGAACGAACTTGAGTTTTCATTATAAAAAAATATTTTTATATTATGCTGTGTTTAGCAGGCTAAACCTGACTGGTTAAAGATATTTAACAGATTAATTTTCATCAATTCATTCAGATCAGAAATGTTGAGCAGTAAAAGGATTTACCTGTCTCTGAGGGAATGGCTCCTGCAGTCTGACCCAGCCGAGCTGGACTGAACTGAGGAGGAACCTCTCACAGGGCTTCTGATCTGTGCGTCGTGTCTAGACGGGGTCCCAGGAGGCGACTGGACCTTCGCTGAAGCTGATTCCACCTGCTAAAGTCAAATGTTTCTTACACAACTGTGCTGCCCTTGAAACTATTTTGCACAAATCTGCACTGTTGGGTTATCATTGCAAACATTTATTTATTTCACCTTTCACACAACGTAGTCACCCTAAATAAGTTTGTCTAAAGCTGACCCCTATCATTTCTATGTAGAGACAGAGGAAATGATTGACGATGAATGATACACAAGGCTGGTGGGTTTCTGACTGTAAACATCCTGATAACAGGTTGGATAAGTCCGAGTTCTTTACAACATCACAACACTTCTCCCCTCTGCACTTTTATGCAGATGGTAGCTCAGAGTTAATACCAGTTTTTTTTTTTTTAAAAATCAGACTTACTTGGACTGTGTTTGGTCTATAACTTCCAAGGAGAGAAGAATCTGCACAAAAACAAACAATGAAAGACTTGGATTAACTTTCTGAAAATTAAATATATTCTCTAAACTTATTCAAACTTAGAATTAACACCACAAACCATTTACAAAGATTACAACAGAGATTCTGCTTAAAGTGCCTGTGACATGAATTTTTTTGAATAAATATAAAGGCATTACTGGAAAGATAACATCAATAACTTATTGCAAAACTATTTTCTCGCTGCTGAAATGAACAGTTATTGAGATATTTGCATTTGAAGTAACAGGAAGTGATGTCAAAGGGGAATTTCTGCATGTAAACAAAGCATTGATAAAATAGCTAACAACACAGACAGCAGAGAACAATCTGATGTTTCTTTAGATTATTTTGAGTCATTATCAGAGAGATGAAGATGAGTCAGAGTTGTAAAATTACAATTTCAATAACCAAAGGTTTCTTATATAAAAATGTGTTTTCTTTGACTTTTTGTATTCGATGGATAGGCATGTCACAGGCACTTTAAGTCCAGTAAATAAAGATATACAGCTCTCGAACAAATTAAGAAACCCTTTTAAAATGATCAGTTTCTATGATTTTACTCTTTATAGGTATATGTTTGAGTAAAATAAACATTCTTATTTTATTCTATGAACTACTGACAACATGTCTCCAAAATTCCAAGCAAGAATTTAGTATTTATCTGCAGAAAATGAGAAAAGGTCAAAATGACGACAAAGATGCAGTGCTTTCAGACCTCAAATAATGCACAGAAAACAAGTTTGTATTCATTTATAAAGAACAAAACTATAATGTTTTAACTCAAGAAGAGTTCAGAAATCAATATTTGGTGGAATGCTTTCCACCAAATACAGGGAAACTGTGTGGTGGTCTTTTCTTTGTTTTGGGCCTGATGTTTATGTTAGAAATTTAAATAGTTCCAGTATTAACATCATTTTATAAAAAAGTTATTTTTTGCACCAAAATAAGTCGCCACACAATTTGAAGCTAGAAGATGATTTAATTAAACTCACCCGTGGGGCCGTCTGCAAACGTGACGGAGCGTCTACGCATGCTGCTGTTGAGCACGGAGGAAGGTGTTCCCATCGCAGAGGTATTACTGCAACCAGAGACCTGCAACAACATACAGTCATTTGCTGCTACGCTGCTTTATTTTCATAGTAACACTGCACAGCTGGCTGCACAGCGGGTTTGCAGCAGCAACCTTAGATTAAGCCCAGATTTGACCAATTTAAATCTATAAGTGCCTCGATGAAACCAGGGAAATTCCTGCTGCTGCACCGTGGAATAATAAACACTTGCATTTATCACAATGGTACAATTCAGTTTGTGCAACATGAAATTTTTACCGTAGAGCTATTTATCTGTCATTTTAGGACCAAGTCGTTTCTCAAGAAAAAGCCTAGAAAATATCTTTTCACAACAACCTGCATAAAATTTAATCAGAACGTCTTTCTTCCCACACATATAGGATGAAGGCCTGAAATCTGCACTGATAATGCATTTACTACGAAACTAAACTACTTCATTAAGTGTCTATTTGTTAATTGCAGCTTAACTTGCAATTAATGAGGGTTAATTATAGAAGGAAGATCAACCCACAGGAAACACAGAGACAGAGAAGAAAGCTTTTGTTTTAAATAAAACAATTGTTTTAAAATAAATTTGAATAATGTGTGTGACTAAAATAAAAAAAAACAATACTTAAATCACTTCTTCTATTAACGAAGCTGAAATGGACTTTGATGCTCATAATTCAGGATTGAATTTGATGTTAACAAAGCAGCAGGAACACAGTGGGGAGCAGAGGGAGGGGCCGTGCTGTTGTCCTCCATCAACACTTTTTACTCCTCCCTGAAGCTGCAGAAGAAGAAACTGACTCATTTTTATATGTAAATCTCAGATAGCAGTGATGCAATTATAATTAAGCTGTGTTCACGTTTAAATACAGAGTGCGTCTTTCTAAAGCCAGTGAGGATAATTGACCACATTCCATCTACATACAGCTGAAGCACATTTATGACGTCAAAATCCATTAATATCTCAGGTAGAGAGATTAACACTGCTCTCCCACTACAACCCCTCATTTAATCTGCTTCAAAGATTAAGTTTAATTTTTTTTTCCACTGAGGTCTGAACTACAGCAACTTAAAATCTCATTAATCTTATAAACCTGATGTACTAAAATCGTCCACCGTCAGCCTTAATCATGTCGTAGTTGGGGGGAATGGACGTGACGTCACTGACCAGGAAAGGCGTCTGGATCTCGGTTTCCTTCCTGAAGCGGTGAGGCCCCAGCTGGAGGTGGCTGAGTCTTTGCCTGGTGTCCTCGGAGAGCTGACACATTTTGCGGTGCGTGTAGGGGGACAGGGATCGGGTCCTGGAGGACACTGTTGGCTGTTGGTACCCGGCGTTAATGTGTCTTTTGTCCTTCTCGCTCTTTTGAGGACCGCAGTCGGATGGTGGTGTGCAGGGAGAGGAACGCCTGGATGTTGATGACATCACTGCATGAAGCTTCTTCCTCTCTTCCTTCCATCCAGTGCGTCCAACTTTGGACGAAGGCTCTTTAGCTGAACGTTGCTGAGAGGAGCTTAGAGACGGCTTCACTGGGGAAAGACAACAAGTCTGTTTTGCAGGAACAGAAACGAATAATGTTGAATTAACAAGCTTTCTCTCCAGTCATAATGTTAACACAACATCTAAGTAATTCAAATTTCTCTGCAGACTACTTTTTGCTCCTTTTTAAAAAGCACCACCCATTTTAGCCATCAAGACAGCGGCTCTCACTCTTGACAGACTTGCTCTCACTGGGCAAAAACCATTAAACCATTAGCTAAACGGTTCCACTTAAGTGTTATAACAACAACAGCTTTGGCAGGCTGCACTGCCATGGAGACAACCTCTGCAGAATTACTTCAATAACTCTAATGGCCACTAACATCATTCTCTAACGCAATATCTCACTTCCTGCAGGTAATGCCAACCGGGGATAAATAAGTTAAGATAAAATGTTAATTGCATTTGATGGCCATCTCTAGTCTAATATGATAAAAAAAAGGCCTTAGCTGCCTGTAAAACAAAGATAATCTAAATGCTAATTAGAAAAATGACAGCACATTAAAACTATTTTTAAGAGAAACTAAATGATGAATAAATCATCATCAAAGCTGCCATTTGACAACAATCTGATAAATATGACCTCCTACCCTCTCTTTTGTTTAGTTTTTTTCTCTGCTAAATGGCCACTTAAAGTCATATTTTCTGTCACCTGGACTTAAGTCTTGACTAATGTGATTAGCCTTTTTTTAATCACTTGACTTTTGGGAAAGAAAACAGTGTTTACCACAGCTCGAGGTGTTGATAACTAAACTAATGATCATTTCTCTGTGTGAAGTTGCTTTGACCTAAATGTTTATGATGTAGTTCACAGTCACAGAGTTAACCTGATTTAGTCTTGACTCTGATAGTTTGAACATGCTAAAGTTTATGAAAAAAATTAACTAACTAGGAATAATATGATAATTACTGTGTTTAATTAACAAAATTCATAAAATACTATTCAAAAAGTCTCAATTTTGACCTGAAAAGAACATGCATGAGGATAACAAATTTATTAGCAAATCACAGAGTAGTGTTGTAGTACTTGAGACCGGTCTCAAGACCACTTTTTGATGGTCTTGGTCTTGTCTCTGTATCGGACATTGAGGACTCAGAATTTTATTTCAAGACCAGTCAAGAACACAACTGTGGAAATATCACTAAATAGCCAGATTATTGTCAAATTTATTTGTTAATATTTTTGCTTTCATTGCATTTAAAATGTATTTACTGATTCAAATCCAAACCTGACTCTTTGCTATTTATGTATTTTGTTACCGGCTGTGTGGCCCCACACAAAGAGTTTGTCAATATTAGCTCTATATATTAAGTTAGTTGCATGTGTACAGAATACTCCATCTTTCGACACTAGGTTTGTTTTATTTTTTGTCTTGGTCCTGACTCAGTCTCGCCCTCCTTTGGTCTTGGTTTCGACTTGGTCCAGGCCCTAAAAGTCTTGGTCTTGTTTGGGTCTCGAGACACCGTGGTCTTGGTCTTGACTACAACACTATCACAGAGTAAACATTAGGCTCTGTGATGCAGCTGCCTCTCACAGTGAGTTCTGGAGAGCAGCACCAGCTCCATCACGACTTAAAGGAGGAAGCAGGTAAAGAAGATGGCTGGATATAGATAGTAGATATTAAATCATTTGATTTTAAATTGCTTTTAGGTTACCAATATTTTAATGCCTGATGTTGGTCCCTCTCATTACAAATGTAAAGTCATCAAGATGATGTAATTTGTTATTTTGAAAATCAAGAACTGAGCCCAAACAGCCAAATATTTATATCTGACTCAAATTTAGAAAAAGTCCAAAATAAATTAAAATAAAAAAATCAACAAATAATTTTTTTAGCAAACCATTTAAGAGTGTTTGAGATATTTCACAGATGAGGACTGGCAGACCACTTACTTACACTGTCATTACAATTCACCTTAGATTAAAGAAAGAAAAAAGCAATTTAAAGGAAGATTATGGGGGAAAAAATGACGACAAAGCTGAGGCCCAGATTACAAGCGAGCGTACTCTGATTAGTACCGTTCAGGATGTTTTGTACAAGTCTCCCTCCTCCTGAAGCTCGGTTAGTTTACGACATGGTTTGTCAGCAGGATAGACAAGTCGTCAGGAAAATGCCTATGCTGAGAAGCCATTAGGGGGAGAGAAAATGGAGAAATCCTACTGTCTGACAGCCACAGCGGTGCTCTGATCCAGACATCCCCCTGAGGGGCCGCTGCAGAACAATCTGACAATCTGCTTTGCTGTCAGTGCCATCCTATTCAAACTAATAGCTTAGCTTAGGTTTCTGCACCTGGGAAATGTATGCTAGTCTGTTTGGCACGACATGCCAACCACTGCATGGACGATTATCTGCTGCTAGCAGATTGTAGAATATTTGCATTCATCTGCTTTATTATTATTTTTAGAATTAGAATTGGATTTTGAATCTTTTCACTCATTTAGTCTCACTGCTTTAAATCAAAACAAAAGATTGCAGCAAAGGCTACGAACATGTATGACTTTTAAAATTCACAGGCAGAATGCTGGCAATACAAATAACCCACTACCTGCATAAATTGCGTTAAAAAATAAAAAGAAAAGTATCTGACAGGTTGTTGTGCAAAAAGTCCCGGACGTGTGAGAAGCCTCACAATCAGCATCACTGATCTACCTCCCCATAATTACATTCACAAAGAGACAACAAATACCCTTGAATCACTGCCGGTATAGATAGATAGATAGATAGATAGATAGATGCAGTAGCCATGGCAACAATAGAGGACGGGTATGTATAGTGGAAACAGACAAATGTGATGGTAAGTGATACCACTCATTAGAGTCCTCCAGAGATCAATCTTCACTGCTGTGGCTGTAGTCAACACTTACATACTAATGCACTCAGCACAAACCCCCCATTTATTTATGCCAGGAGCAAACTACCATTCAAAGATATATTAGAAAGACGCACTTACAGGTGAAGCAGCCCAACTATCCCTCCCATCACTCTCCTCTATGACTGATGTTGTGGCGAACTCCACTTTAGGGGAAATTCCCTAAGCAGGAGAAGAACAACAGAGCAAACAGACACGTTTAACGGGGAGACAAAGACAAAAGCGTGCATAAAAGCACGGCGTGAAGCGCCAATTTACAGCCGCAAATCTTCAATCTGTCTGAGCCGAGGAACAACAAACAGCAGAAAACAGAAAGGCTCCAGTGATGTTTAAATAATATGGCATTTGAAGCGAGACATCTAAATTGCTATGTAGGTCTCAAACACAAACATATAAAAGCAACAGTGAGGGGGAATGGTGTTTAAAAGACATTTAACTATGTCTGCTGCTGGTGCTTCGGTCGACAGGAGGGAAAATAGAAAAATCGACCAACAGCTGAAGGAATTAAAAAGAAAGATGATTAGATAAAAGGACGGCAAAGAAAGTAGAAAATGGAGATGTAGAACGACTGAGGAGAAACTGGGTGATGCACAAGGAAATAGGAGGAAATTTAAAACTAGACGTGCATAGAAAGAGTTAACATCTTGAGTGCAGAAAATTGATGTAAAATGTTTTTAATCCACGTCTGGTTTGATATTCTGCTGCTTCTACATGTGATCACAAGAAGGAAGTAACCTTTACGTGACATTGTGACCCTCATTGAATTAAAATAAGTTAAAATCAAAACAACATAAAAAGTAAAATAATGTGTTTCAATTAAAAACAGCTTACAGGAAAGGTGGGTGATCTTTTCATCAAGGTGTCTCGCTCTGCATCTCTCCCTCGGTCAAACATTGTGGGGTCGGGGTACAGGAAATCTCTGCTGTTTTTCTCCATCGTGGCCAAGATTTCGCCCTCTAAAAGCCACCCACAAACATAAAAAACAACAACACACCCAGATAAAAAGAATCCACGTAAAAGATGTTGATTTCGCACTGCACTTAGTACATAGAGTGGGATTTAACGTGGCCATATGGCATCGGAAAGCGTACCTGGAGGGACCAACTGAATCAGCTCAAAAACTGTTGTGTCAGCTATGAGGAAGAAAGGCATAAACAGACTGTGAGCTAATGATTGCTATCTCAGCTAATAGCCTATAAGATTGCGCAGAATACAATTTAGGGCTAAGAGATGAGAAAGTAAATCCCAGATGGCCGTTTACCTTCGAG
>JAUBOC010000103.1:13229281-13242390 GCA_032275365.1 Anablepsoides cearensis | reverse complement strand
TATTGAAAACTCAAGACAGCCATAACATTATGTTTCTTTACAAGTGTATGTAAACTTTTGACCACAACTGTATGTTATGTTAAGTTTAGGTATAAGGCCTAATCTGAAATTGTCAAGATCTGTGATATTTTGTGTTTTTTTATTTTTTAATTATAAATTTATCAGTTTTGGAGATCCACAATTTGTAAAAGATGAATTGAATCCAGAGCTTTGATTTGTTTTACAAATCTTAACATTTATAACTTATATCAACCAATGATTCTGTTGTTTTAATTATTCCTATCCCTAAGCAAATAATTGTGATATTGTTAAACATAACTTAGCAACCCCAAACAATTAGGGGGCATCCACACCAGCCCTGTTTAGTCTGCTTTAATTGAATACTAGTTTGTTTGCCTAGAAAGTCCGGTTGGTTTGGGGAGGTCTAAATGCTTCATCAAAACTCTGATGCGGCCCAAAACTGCAAACTCTGGTCCAACTACAAACCTACTATAAATCTTTGCTCAGTTGAAGTGAACTCTGAAGTGAACACCCTTGTTGAAAATGTTTTTTTGTCACATTTGCCAAAGACGAAAGAGAAATCCTACAACCACTAAAATCTGAAATGTACATAAATGTTGCAATTTGTATCCCTAATTAAATCGATTCTACCAGATTATCAGGTGTGAAAACACCCTAAGTCTATAGATACACTGACGTCAAACTCTAAGTATGACAACAAGTCTGGTAAACTGCTCACTTGTTGTTTTCTTATATAAACTTATAAACAAATTACAATTTACTTCATTTTGTTGTTGAATTAGAAAACAGATCATGTAAAAAAACAGACTTATAGCTTTAGAGCTGAAAGTAAGTTTTCACATCAGAGTCAAAGAATTTTTCTTCAGTTCTAATCAATGCAGACAGATTATTTGTTGCTAAAGTCTACATTTTTTGCAACTGTAAATTAGAACCTAAACACAATTACAGAAATTAATTTAAACATAAGATTCAAACGTTATAAGAGTAAACAATGTATTTACAAACTATTAGTTGGAATTTACTCATAAATAGTCCATTAGACTATTTTTAACACCAAAATAACCATTTTCTGTTGTGTGTATGCTTCTTCAAGCTGTAGATTTTGATTTCATTTATTCTAATATTTTTTTAATTCTCCCTTCCAAACTCTAACAGGAAAACCTCTCTGTATCAATACACAAATGAAACATCCAATGAACCTGGTTATCAGAATAAATATCACTGAATCCTGACATCAGTTCTTAGCCCAGCGTTTGCATTAACACTGGTGAGTGGAAACATTCTGAATATCTATAAAAACTTTGTGTCAAATGAAGATTTCCAGACATTAATACGACACAGCACAGATTGCTTCTGCAACAAACTTCGATTAAAATTGTCAAAGAAGTCACAGTCAATAATTGGAAGTTACTGCCTGAACAGAACAAGGAAACTATTTCAGCAACAGAAGGAGAGAAGCTGCTGAATCCATGTTGACGGGTGAATCGTTCGGAGTGACTAAAATGCCTGTCACGCAAATGGGTGATGAGGTTTCAAACTAAAAAGGCTCCTTTGTGGAACAGATGGCAATGTGAATCTGATTTATGAGGTCTATGCACAGACCTGCAGGACTTCGAAGAAGTAAAGAAAGTCACAGGGATTACAAAAGTCTTGGAGGATGATTTATGTTCCAGACTTGCAGCAAGCTTATGATGTGTGTTTTATCTGATTAACAGCCTACATCCAATGTATTCCCCTTCGCAGAATGGCCACCTTAATGTGGTGGAGTGGTTTGAGTACCCCCCAAGGTCCCGGGGGCTATGTTGTCTGGGGCATTAGTCCCTGGTAGGGTCTCCCATGACAGACAGGCCTCAGGGGAGGGGTCAGACAGAGATCAATTCAGAACCCTTGATGATGAAACACTAACCACATCAGGAAACCTTGCCCGGAATAAGGAAACAAGGGCACCTCCCTGGAGCCAGGCCTGGTGGTCAAGCCTTGGCTCCTGGGGCTAGGCTGGGCAAAGCCCAAATGGACAACAGGAGCTCACCTCCACGTGGACCCATCACCTGCAGGGAGGACCTTCAAGGTCGGGTGCAATGCATGCTGGATAGCAAGCAAAGGAGGGTCCCTGGCTGTGCTGATCCCTGGTGGCAAAGAATGGCTCTAAGGACATTGAACAAAACCTCACTTGCGGGTAAGGAGCTGGAGCTTGTGGGTGAGGTTGAGCGTTATCAGCTAGATATAGTTGGGCTCACTTTGACTCACAGCTTGGGCTTTGGAACCCAACTCCTGGATAAGGGCTGGACTCTCTGGAGTTGCCAAGGCAGAGAGGTGAAGGGCTATCAACTGATCACTACCTGGTGGTGAGTTGGATCTGGTGGTGGGACTGCTGGACAGACCTGGTAAACCCAAACATATAGTGAGTGTGAACTGGGAACGTTTGAGGAGTACCCTGTCCGTGCAATCTTCAACTTTTCACATGTCTCGGGGGAGGTTGGGGCCATGGAATCTGAATGGCCCATGTTCAGGGCCTTCATTGCAGATGCAGCTTCCAGGAGCTGTGGCCTGAAGGTCATCAGTGCCTGTTGCAGCGGCAACCAAAAGACTTGCTGGTGGACACCAGCAGTGATAGAGGCCTTCAGGCTGAAGGAGGCCTACCAGGTTTGACTTTCCCGGAGGACTCCTGAAGCAGCTGACAGGTACAGAGTGGCGAAGAGTGTTGCAACTTATGTGGTTACAGATGCAAAAACTCAGGTATGGGAGGAATTCAGGGAGGTCATGGAGAAGGACTTTCGGTTGGCCCCGTGGAGGTTGTGGCAAACCGTTTGGCAACTCAGAAAAGTAAAATGTTCCCTGGTCAAAGCTGTACTTGGTTTGGGTGGGGAGCTGCTGACCCAGACTGAGGATATTGTTGGGCGATGGAAGGAACACTTCGAGGATCTCTTCAATCCACCCTCCATGTCCACCTTTGAAGAGGGAGAATCTAAGGGAGAAGACAAGTTCATCATCGTGGCAGAGGTCACCGAGGTAATCAAAAAGCTTCTCGGTGGCAGGGTGCCAGGGGTTGAGATTCGCCATGAGACGGTGAAGGCTCTGGATGTTGTGAGGCTGTCATGGTTGACACGTCTCTTCATTATCGCATGGAGGACTGGGACAGCACCTTTGGCTTGGCAGACCAGGGTGGTGATTCCCATTTCTAAAAAGGGGGACCATAGAGTGTGTAGAGCTCCAATTGATTTTTTGAACCTCAGATTTAAAAGGAGCAGTGTGGCTTTCATCCTGGGCATGGAACAGTGGACCAGATCTTTACAATTGCAGAGTTGCTACAGGGGTCATGGGATTTTGCCTCTCCAGTCTACATGTACTTTGTAGACTTGAAGAAGGCTTACAACCGTGTTCCTCGAGGCATTCTGTGGGGGGAGCTGTGGGAGTAGGGAGTGTCTAGGTTCCCATTAAGGGCGATCCAGTCCCTGTATAACCAAATAATTAGCTGTGTTCACATTCTTGCCACAAAATCGAAATTGTTCTTAGTGCAGGTTGGACTCTGCCAGGGCTGTCCCTTGTCTCCAGTCTTGTTGTTGTGTTTATGGACAGGATCTTAGAGTGCAGTCATGGACAAAAGGGTGTCTGGTTTGGGAACCACAGGGTCTCATCTCTGCTGTATGAAGATGATGTGGCTCTGTTGGTGTCTTTGGACCAAGACCTTCAGCGTGCACTAGGGCAGTTCTCAGCCGAGAGTGAAGCGGCTGGGATGAAAGTCAATTCCTGTAAGTCTGAAGCCATGATTTTCAACCAGAAAAGAGTGAAATGAATCAACGGATTGGGGTCTCGTCCTCAATAATGAGGGCATTGCTTTGGTCAGTCGTGGTGAAGAAAGAGCTGAGTTGAAAGGCAAAGCCCTTCATTTACTGGTCTGTCTACGTTCCAACCCTTATCTATGGTCATAAGGCGTAGATCTCGAACAAGATGCCGGATACAAGCGGCCAAAATTAGCTTTCTTCGTAGGGTGGCCGGGCACAGCCCTAGAGATATGGTGAGGATCACCATCATCTTCTAATTCTAATTCTAAGTTTTAAAGATAAAATGAGGGAAACTTTATAATTTAAATTAAAAAGGGTCTAATGTGTCACAGCTTCACATCTGTCAGCTGGCTGCAAGTGAGAAAAAAGTAAAGATTGGGAAAATGTGTCTGTAATAATTTTAAAAGTACAATAGCTGGACTGAAATTGGGTAAATATCAGCCAAAATAAACAACTTTCAGAAAACCTGAGAGCATCACTTAAATGATTGGTTTCTTCTAAGTACAAAATAAAAAAGATGGTTTTACACAATGTTTTTAATATTACTGCACAAACAAATGAAGGTCTTGAAGATCTTATAAAAAAGACAACACAGACTCAAACACACCCACACAGGAACACACTGGATTACAGCAATTTCCATCTCTTTATTGCTTTCATTCTCACTTTCAATTCATCTAAGGCAAAACAAAACAAAACAACAAAAAAAAATGACCTCTGTGATGGACTCCCGACCTGTCCAGGATAAACCCTGCTTATTGCACAGAGACTGATGGAGATGGGCATCAGCTCCCCCAAAAAGGAAAATACAGGTAAAGGAAATAGATGGACGGATGAAACTAATGACCACACCAATCTGGCAAACTATTAGCCAGAGATTAGGTGTTTTGTAGTGGATTTTGGGGTTTAGTTTTTTCTGTTACAGTAATACTGCACTCAAAAAACAGATTGTTGGATTTACTTAACTCAGTTATGTCAAGTGGTTCCACTTAACTGAGTTGAGTAAGTCCAACGTAACTTTTACTATTTATTTCAATGTAATGTGCAAGGTGCTTTAGATTTACTCAACTCAGTTAATTTAGTGGAACCACTTGACATAACTTGGTTAAGTAAATTCAACAATCTGTTTTTTGAGTGTGGATATACTCTCTAACAGGTTGTCAATACTAAATAGGAGAACAACCTGAAAATAGGATGTTTGGTCACTCTGGAAGAAATAGTTTGTACTTTGACAAAACATTTGGATTTATTCCAATAAGACTAATATTATTTAAACTTCCTGTAGTTTTCTTGTGCACTCATCTATTGAACAACCTACTGAACAGCAAAATACCTTGATGTGTCACAACAGAGCTTGATGAGCTTCATGCTCATAAAAATCATTGATAATATAATCGTGGCATAATTTAGACTTTTGCGCAATGAATATTTTTCCTACTCTCTGTGATCTTTGACATCTTCCTCAAGATGCAGGGACCCCAGGTTGAGAAGCATTATAAGCATTATCCTAGTTCTAAAAGCAATTAGGCTACTTAATCATTACTTAAGCAGCTTTAAGGACAGTTTCAGGGTTATATAGGATAATTAGCTAAAATCCTACCTCATATAAGCAAATATTTTATTTTAATTAACCACACAGAGTATGGAGGTAGTATGGACCATTGCTGCCCAACTGTTTTGCTCTGGCTGTAGCTGATTTCCTGTTAATAAGGTCCTTAATCAGAGCCCTCCAACCCTAATCACTTCATTAGACCTGATGCCCACTGTGTGGGCTGCCCATGGATGGGAGGGGCAACAGCACAAGCTGGCATTGAAACTGACATCTGAGAGCACAAGACACAAGTGGTTTGTCTGATGGGAATAAATGGCTGTGGCAGGAGCGAAACAGAAGACGAGAAGGATGCTCAGGCTTCCAAATTAACTGCACAACTGAAGGCAATTATTAAAGAAAAGAGGAGCTGCAGCAGAACAAATGCTGATTGGCTGGTTGTTATGAGGAGGGATAGAGAGCTCAGACCAGCAGGAGTGGACCTCAGGAACATATTGTCCAATACTGGGCTGAATGGAAGCTAAATTTACACAGCAAGAGAATCAAAGTCAACTCAGCAGAAGCGGATTAAAACCAGCGAAGGTTTTCATTTTGTTTAGTTTTGTTATTTGATGCCACAAGGAAAGCTTTTGCTGGAAAATAATACATATTTTTATTATTTGATTAAAAAAAACAAATAATGAAGAGGGAAAAAATAAAGATTCAGCCACTTTAGAGCATCTATTCATGTGCACACCTCTCCAACTGTGTTTGTTTGTGTGTGCGTGGCTGTTTGTCTACACCAAGCACGTGTGTGTGACTGTGTGTAAGTGTGTGTGAGCGTGTGTGTGTGTGTGTGTGTGTGAATGACAGGCATGAGTGGATCACCCTGCCATGACAGAGTCTATTGATCAGTGTGTCAGCGTCTGGGGAAAAGGTTAATCTGCCCGATGCCAGCTCCGCGCCTCACCACATCTCTGGCCTGCCGTGCGTCCCGCCCCAGCCTGCTCCCTCTCTTATCAGGATTAGAGGAGTGTACAAAAGGGCAGAGCATTCCCAGGACACACACTGACCTTCAATAATCCCACCAACCTGACGCTCTGCCTATAATTAACATCAGGAACAGAGAGGGAAAAATCCCTGGCCTGCCTGTGCAGCGTTCCTCCGACTCAAAGACTGAAACTAGAGAGAGAAAAAGTTACAGAGGAGTTGAAGACTCAAAGCACAAAGTCTCGCTTCACTTATATGTTTTGAATGCCCAAGAGAGTGTGGCTGACATTCTGGGGGTGCTGACTAGCATACCCATGCTCCCCCTGTGCACAGACCCTAAACACAGATTTTAGAAAAATGCTGAACCAAGCAGGGAGAAAAAAAAAACTGTTCCTGGGCCCAGCAGACACGTCAGTGATGAAGGAATGTTGAGGACAAAATACAAGACGTGAACATGTGTGTGTGTGTGTGTGTGTGTGTGTGTGTTTGTGCTTGCATGCTCACCGGGTCTTGGTTCATCTGCACTATGAGCTGTTTAACAGCGTGCAGTGTGGGGTGCGCCCACGGAGAAGGATCCTGCCAGTGACGATTCAGGTCAAAGCCCATCAAGGAACACCTGCACACACGCACACACATGTATGCAGACACACATTTAGGGAGAAAATCTTACACAGTGCAACATTAAATATTATAATATAATGTAATACACGCATGAAGCAAAAGGTTGTTTAAAAAGTTCCTAATTTATTTGCATCTTGTTAACAACAAAAGTTTTAGTCATTTCTATGACTCTATGATAAGGAGAATAAGCAACAACAAAGGCAGAGAGACAACATGATGTAGACTAGTTGTGTCCTGATACCTGCATTTTTATAAGTACTCATTCAAAAAACCTTAATACTCGGAAAAAATACCAGTATCAGATTTGATACCCTAGTTTACATTTCCAGTGTAAAGCTTGTCTGCCACTTGTCTTCTTTATAAAGCTGTTAAATGAAATACCGTAGTGGTCAGATAATGGGATGGCACAAACTTCATCCACTTGAAAAATAAAACATTTTTACTTACACAACTTGTTAAGCTACCCTGGACCATTGATCTGTTATACAAACTTCAGGCCTGAAATATGAAGTAGGCTATATCACCTGCTGCTAAGGAGGTTATGCTTGCAACATCATTTGACCATCAACAATATGACTGCTACTCTGAAAACTCTGAAACATGACTTAATTAGGTCAAAACTATTTAAACCATCGCATCAAACTGAGAATTAAGTCCAATTTGGTCAAATAACCTAAGCATACTTTTGGTTTTTCA
This sequence comes from Anablepsoides cearensis, assembly GCA_032275365.1. Lineage (NCBI taxonomy): Eukaryota > Metazoa > Chordata > Actinopteri > Cyprinodontiformes > Rivulidae > Anablepsoides > Anablepsoides cearensis. The sequence goes on along the minus strand of JAUBOC010000103.1, from coordinate 13,234,752 downwards.
AGCAACAATTTGATCATCCTGATATAATAAGCAGTTCCAAAGATATGCCTTGATTTGTCTTCCAACTGTGGACAATCCATTGATATTTAGTCTGAATCTTCTTTTTAGGTTTTTCAAATAAAGGATTTTTGATGTAATTTTAAAGAGGGAATCACAAACAATATTTGGAAATTAAGATTTACCAGCTGGAAAGAAAAAAAACAATTCTAGCTCACAAGCAAAATGTCTAAAGCTTTTCTGCTCAAAATTATGTTTTTTTTCATTAAAAGAAACAAAAAAAACTTAATTGGGAAAAAAGTATATCAAGCACCAAATGAAAAGAGTGAAAAAAGAGGAGACAATCTTATTATGTCAACCACAAACAAACAAACAAACAAAACAAACAAACAAAACAAACACAACTTGAACAATTTTCAAATTTGAAAAAGTAAAATACAAAATATCAGACATCCTTCATAACCTATGTCAACTACATGACATTATTCTATAAAGTTTGACTTAATCTTATTTTTAAATGTATTGATTGTTTTAAATTTTTTTAATAATATCAAGACAATTCTATAAAAATATTCCCTGAATTACAGTGCAGTTCTCCTTCACACTATGTAGAAATGGAAGTACAAAAAGTTTGGTGTCATCAGCAAACAAAACACATTTGAAAAGCTTTGACACGTTGACCAAATCATTCACATACAAAATAAACAATTTAGGTCCAAGCACTGAACCCTGAGGAACTCCACAAGTTATATTGTATAATTCAGATATTACATTATTAACTTGGACAAACTGTTTTCTATTATACAAATAACTAGATACCCACTGTAGTGCTAATCGTCTAATGACATATTTATTCAACTTGTCAATAAGGATGCTATGGTAAATAGTGTCAAAAGCCTTTTTTAAATCAACAGAAATGTTTTTGGTCAACAGCAGTTGATATTTCTCCATAAGAGCCACTGATGTTAAGTCATTTGTTTTAAACCCATAATGACTACTTAAAATATTTTGTTTATCTATATATTGATCTCATCTGGTTAAAACTAATTTCAATCTGGAAATACTCACACACAGAAATATAGCAGTTAAACAGTTTTATTGATATGAGAAAGTTGTTTGGCGTTGAAGACGTGGGTGCAGCAAACTGCTGTGAGCTAGAAATCAGCTTAGGTTTTAGGTATAACGTCCCCCCCGAGTTGGCACTAAATTGATGACGAATACTGTTTGTCACTTATCAAGTCCATGCCTCAGAGACTGCAAGTCATTATAAAAGCCAAAGGTGGTGCAACCAAATACTAATTTAGTATTTTGAATGGTCTTTTGTTTATCTGTTTTTCGTGATTCCATACTTTTTTCCTCAGAATTGAGTGATTCCATATTCTTTTCCCTGTGCTTGGTCAATAAAAGTAACACTCACTGACTTCAACAATGTTTTCTCTTCATTTCTTTGAGTGTTCCTGAAAGCCAACAAGTTGCACTTTGGAATGACCTTATTATTGTATCATGTTATTGATCTGAGTTTGTTTTACCGAATGAAATGTCTGAATGAGTGCTCATCCAAGACCGCTGATTCCATACTTTTTGCCAGTGGTTGTATTTGCAACTTAACCCTCAGTTTTATATGATAGGTCACACATTAATTGAGAACACAGCCAATTTATGTCATATTTTTCAAAAATAATAAAAGTATTAGTGGAGCTTTACGAAGAAGCAATCTACAATGGACAACTTTGTTAAAGGTGTAAACACACTGCACAGGCTACAGCAGCTCTGCTTTATTTATTTTCTCTGCAATTTTCAGTCAGCTCAGCAACAGTTAATAGAAACATAAAGCAAATGATGGAGGAGAAGGGTGGGGAGGGGCAGAGCAAGTCTTGAAACAAAGACCCAGCTGGCCTGGAAGTGGACAGTGACCGTGTTGGTGATGAAAAGCCAAACATGCTCCACCTACATCAGTCTCTAACTACCATAATGGGATGTTTATATGTCAGGATGCAGCCTGATCTGCCCCGCTGGTTGTCGTGTGGATCTTTGACATTTCCTGAAGCTGCTGGTAATGACGCAGGTGTTACTGTTACCCAGATACTACAGGGCAACAGAGAGAGCAGCCAGCCATGAACAGGATCCTCATCCCAGGTTAACTGCCATTGATTATTTGCTCTGCATGTTCCAGTCTGCTGTCCACTGTATCCTGCTGCGGTGGCTGTGTCTGCATCCCTGTGTGTGTGTGTGTGTGTGCAAGACTGAATGTGGCGGAGCACATCGACGTCCAGAAATGGGAACGCGTGATTGGTGAGGAGATGACTGCCACTATTTACCTTCTGTCAATATGAAGCTTATCGCTACTAACTGTGAAAGCAAACTAATGCAAATCATTTTTTAAGCAGCAGCCACTAACTGTCGGCGAGGAACTGAGGACCCCTGCAGAGTTTTTTTTTTATCTAAAGCAGTGCTGGGGCATCGCCACTAGATGGCATTTGCAAACACAGTGGGAGACGCTGCTAGTGCTTATCTCAGTCAGCATTAGTATTCTGGGAGCTGAGCCTATTAAGTAAAAGGCAATTATGAGGAGGGAAAGGAGAAGGGAGGATACCCACAGAGCTGCAGAAAGTGTTAAAGACAGAGAGAAGGAGAGGATGGACAGAGAGGCGGCGGAAAGAAACAGCCCTGAAGCCAAATATCACCTAACAAATACACTGCTGTTAGCTAGATCAATTTATTAAGCTTCCTAAGGGTAGATTTAAGGAGATATAACCCACTTAAAGATGATAAAAAAACATCAAATAAATGAGTTTTCCTTAAAGCACTAAAGGCGTGAAAAATAAAATAATAATGGAGGAAAGCATGCACCTGTAGTTGCCCAGGTAGACTCCATCAGGATTCAGCATGGGGACGATCTTGAAGATCACATGATCGCGAAGGATTTGAGCGACTGGATGCTGGCTCACCAGGAAGTCGATGACACCTGTCACGCACACACACACCCACACACACACACACACACACACACACACACACACACACACACACACAAACAAAAGGAAATAGAGTTGAAAAGAAAACCAAAGGCGAGCTGGCAGTTAATTGAGTTTTGAGAAACAAAAGGGGAAGGAAGGACAGCGAGGAGAGTGTGGGGTGTGTGCGTGGGGGGCATCATCAGAATCGCGGGAGGAATAGGAGACGTCGAGCCTAAATCAATACAAATGGAATGGAGCTGACGACGCTGGAAAAACAGATAGCACACGGCGGGCTTAAAGCCAAATCATCTGATTCATGATGAGGCACAAACACACTCCGAAACACAAACAGATACATAGATAGCCACACACACACACACGCATGCACGCACGCACGCACGCACTCACACACACACACACACACACACACACACACACACACACACACACACACACACACACACACACACACACACACAGATTAAAGAAAGAAAAGGCAGATGTTTTTTCGGCTCTTGGGCGGCACAAGGAAAGAATTTCCCAACAGGTTTCCAGTTTTTCAAGATGCTTTATTAGATTTGAGCCACTGGAGCTCAGGAGCAAAAGCTTTCTTACACCAATTGTTTCCCCGGATTTTATTTCCAGACCTTTGTTTGTAAACACGCATGTTCCTACTTTTGTTCCTGTAACTTTAACACACATTAATTGTGTTTGTTTGTCTTTTACAAGTGCATTGCCAAACAGCTCTTCTTTTACGAGGTGATAGTACTTGTATGTTTTACCAGAAGCCTGAGAAGTTCTAGGATGTTATGACATGAAGTGAGTAAAAAAAAAAAAACAAGAAAAAATGTTACCTTGACAGACGAAGGAGGCTGGAGACTCTCCGGGGTGAACACGAGCTGTGAGAAAAACCAGCTTCTTCTCCCTTTCTGAATCCATGTGATCTAGAAAAAAGTAGTGAGAACAGTGTCAGGGAAAAAAATGTGGTTTTATTCACACACAAAGCAAATGAAACAATGCATTTCGTCATAAAGAAGAAATTATAACCATTTAAACCGGACATTAAAGTTGAATCCACTTTTTAAATTTCTCATGTAAAAAGGCTGGATTTTGTCCTGGACGTCTAATTTCAGACAGGTGAGCATGAATCAAACATCAAACCAACGCTCTGCACAGAATATTTAACAGTCAAGGTGAATTATACATCTGTTCAGGTCAGGATCAGGCTGGAGAAGGTGGGAGCTGAAGGAGGTCTTCTTTGAGTGAAGACTTCTGCTCCGTCTGAAGGTTTTTCTTTGGTCTGTGATGGAGATATGAGCAAGCACCTGCTGTGCATGTGTGGGTTTTCTCAAGAAGACTTTACTTCTTCGCACAGACCAAAAAAACAAAACAAATGCATGTCAGGTTAACTGGACTTAATGTGTCTTGTTTGTTTCATGTGTTCCTGACAGAACGACATCCCAGACACAAGTAGCCGAAATGAACTTCCTTAATAAGGTGACCTTCAAGGCACAAAGCTGAACTTTAGGTTCACCAAAAGTTTTTTTTGTTTTGTTTTGTTTTTTTTGTAAACTACGTAAATTTTGTAAACTTCTACAAACTTTGGAAGCAGTGTGAGCGTGACCGCATTTCATTTATGAAGCCAGAGGAAGACAAAAATAAATTGCATAGGGTTGGATAGAGGAAGAGGGAAGTGAGTTTACAGCGTTAGCAGCGGTTGTTGTGTGTTGTTTTTCCAATCTCCGTTCCAGGTCAGTTTGTAACTTTTTCATACGTGCGTAAATTTCTTAAACTTTGATGAGCTTTGTAAGTGCATGGTTGGGGGGTGGTGGGTATCCATTGATCTATATTACTGGATTGGACATCACGTGACTTATCGTGCGCCGCACAGGAGCCATTATTATGCATTGAGTTTTGACTCAGGAACATCCATGAATGGTGGTAAAAAGGAGATGAAGCAGACAGTCACACAAAGAATATCAAAAAGGGATAAAATATTTTGCTATAAATTGTCAACATTATAACAATAAGATCACAAGATCAAGGTTATCACATTTTACAGGTCATTAAAATATTTTTTCATTTTAAAAAATGTCGGAGATGAAGGAAGTAGGTCAGTTACTCAGCTTGATTTTGACAACTTTATGTCAGGTAAACCCAGGAAAAGACTAATTTGCTGTTGCAACAAATTATTTTATTTTTTATTAATACCGTTATGTTAGGATAACAATGTGAGAGGTACATGATGGACAGTAAATTTACCTTTACTACTACTACTAGGCTGTACTGTGTAGATCTATATTACTGGACTAATGTTCTGTTCTGTCAGCTTATGATATATATCCCGTAGTTTATGATTATATATCAGAGTAAAAAACTTCCAAAACTTTTTCTTTTTACCTCCACCGTACATTTTGTAATTAAGCTAAGTGGTGGAGTCTTTTACGACCAGCAGGAAGAATTTATCTTCACTTCAGCGAGAAGAAGAACCAGGAAACAAATGCAAAATTAGAATTT
>JAUBOC010000103.1:13216873-13228113 GCA_032275365.1 Anablepsoides cearensis | reverse complement strand
TGTGTGTGTGTGTGTGTGTGTGTGTGTGTGTGTGTGTGTGTGTGTGTGTGTGTGTGTGTGTGTGTGTGTGCAGAAGTGTGTACAGGTGTCTCTTTGAGTAGTTAGGAATCGTAAACAACAACAAAATAAAAGGAAAAGATCATTGTTCCATTAAAGTACTCTGCCTCTGATTTTATTTTTTTGCTTTTTCCTGCCTCTGCCTTTCACAGAGACAAATGGGTTTGCCATTCAGGAGTCTCTGAGGGGCGGAGCGGGCCGCTTCTTGTAAATGTGAGTGCTTGCGGTTCGGCTGGCCGCTGGGTACTCGGTGGCTGTGAAATTCCATCACTTAGAAATTCTACTTTGGCCTCAACCCCAGGCGGCCACACAGGCTTGTGATACAAGAACACAGCCGTGACACACGTGCACCCACACACACATCGTACTGTGAGAAGCTTCAACAGAGAGAAGAAGAAGAAAAGAATACAGACATGCAACCATTTTCCAAAAAAAAAAAAAAGTTGTGTTCCAAAGCAGAGGCTGCTGCCAAAACTTCTGACTGTCAGGGAATTCAACCATCAAGCTACATTTAGTCCCAGTGTTAGTGTGCCCTTGCTGCTTCATCAAAACAATCTCTTCCAGCAGACTCCTGCAGCTTACAATGGATGTAGTGTTTATCCCACATCGCTCCGTGTGTCTGCGTGTCTGTGTGTGTGTGTGTGTGTGTTTTTCCGTGTGTCTGTGTGAATATGTCTCCTCAGGGCTCTCACAAACGCTCCCCAAGTAGCGATTGTGTTTACGCGCCTGTATCTCCTGCATTCCTCTGTATCTCTGACTGTGCGCAGCCAAGCATTGTAGCACAAAATTAAGTTCCACTTTTCCATAGGCAACCCGGCGTCCACAGGGGGGGAAACCTGCGGAAAGCAGCGACTATAGCTTGACTAGATGTACAGGAAAATCACTTTTCAAGCTCAGGCAGCGGTGACATTTAACATGTTAGGTTTGGGTCAAGTTATGGCTGCGTGTCAAGACGCATGCAGTGGCATTTCCCGGCCTGAAGGTGGCAGTAAAGATCAGGTGGACGCTGACAGGCACTGATGGGAATAAATAAATAAATGTTTAGATAAAAAGACAAAAGTAAGGAATTAAAGTCAAATGTTCTTCTCAACACGAAATTTTGCTACTGACAGGTGTCAACATTTGTAGTAATAGAGAAGGGAAATAAATCAACAAAAAAGCTTGTCATGATGTCGAGACAGCATTTTTTGTTTAAATACAAACAGAAAGCATCAACTTTTTTGAAGTTATTCAGTTTACAATATTTAAATTATAGTATTAAAAAGTAACATTTTTAACATTATTGCACAATTATTGCTTGTGTACTTGAATTACAATTTAGAAAATACCAAGAGTCAATAAACTTACAGTACTTAATACAGTAACCAAATAAATAAACAGATTTTATTTCCTCTTTTTAACAAAAAAAAAGCATAAGAAATTATTTTAACAAGGCCCTAATGTTGGGTTCTCCTGTCATGTATTGTGTTCATGGGGCAGATGTTATAAACAGTTTGTATCCATTATAAAAACACACAAAATGAGCTTTTGGATTATTTTAAATTTGTATATTTTATTATAAGAATTTAAATTAATCTTTACTTATGTCTATTTCTTATTTTAAGGACTACACCTAAACATAATCCAGCTCTGTTTTAGATTTAGTTTGTATTATTGTGAGTTTATACTTTGTAAAGAGTCTATTCTGTGTCTGACAAATTAGCTACCTTGATGTGATTTATGTGAAGCTGCTGCTGTAATTTCCCTCTGGTGTATATGTCACACTTTGTCTACAGTTTACATATATTAGGTATCCAAACAGTTTTGTGACTTGCATCTATCATCTCACCCCACGCTGTGCTGAGATCTTTTCCTGTCTCTCATTTAAGCCCGTCTTATACCATCATTTTATCGGTGTACTGTCAACAGCTGAAAGCATGGCTAAGAAATGAAAACTAAAATAAAAAAAGAGGAAAGAAATGAGTTGCTTGTAAAAATGGAGGTATACGCTACAGTAAGGAGGGGGCTGGAAAGGGAGAGGTGGTGGGTGACAATGAGTGAGTGAAAGCAGCAGAGGCAAAATGTATGCCCACACTTTCAAATCAAAGTGCTCCCTCAGCACATTTCTCACCTGCCAAAGTCAGGCACCACACCACGCAGCGTAGTGCTGCTCATTCTCTCGCGGCTTGCGAAGATGAAAAAAAAAAAAATTAAAGGATGTCAAACTAAGATCAGGTCTGATAAATATGTAAATTGCCGGCAAGAAGAAAAATGCTAGTGAAAAAAAAAAAAAAAAAACACACCATAAATCAAATGGATTGTGAAGGTCAGTCCTGATTGTGCTGGTCAGCTCTTTCTTTGACAGCAGTCTGAGGAACTTTAGGTTCAGTCTCATAAGTTGTGACATGATGTAATTAACTGAGATCTTCTTCATCATTCCTCCTCAGACAGTATAAAAGGGAGCGCTGTCAAGGCTTTTTGAAGACAGGGCATTTATTTAAATGTAATTACCCATATTTAAAGTCAATTTGATTCATGCAGACAGACATATAGAGAGAGGTCGCTTGCTTTTTAAATATCACTGTTGTCCAAACTTTTGGACGTGAAAAGGCAACACATTCATGCAAACTGGACACTAAACAACACGTCAAGTTTTAAATAGAAGTAAATAAAATGCAACAGCTTTGGTTCTTATATGCAGTAATAATAAAAATAATAAAAAAAAAATACATTTTACACCACAAGTCTCAAACCAAGGCCTCACTATATATCGCTGCTCTGTGGGTTTTACACTGTAATAAATTAGCCTCACTTTGGTGAAACGGCAACAAGACACGCTCGACGCTCTGCTCAGTGCGTCATATCGAGGGACGGGCGCGAGCTGTAAATTGTCACTGACGTTGAATTTATACAGAGCCTTGGGGACGAGAGGCAGCGCTATGTGCTGACCAGCTGAGTGAGGCCCAACAAGCATCAAACCTTCACACACACACACACACACACACACACACACACACACACACACACACACACACACACACACACACACACACACACCGCCTCCCTGCCCCCACTGACACCACCACCCGCCATCCTTCCGCCACCTCAAGGACACCCAGACAGAGAGAGGAGGAGAGACGAAAAAGGAACCAGAGAGGGATATATGTGTGTGTTGAAGCGTGAGTGGCTCTAAAGTGATAAGAGTTTTATGATTCTGTTTTTCTTCCCCAGGAATTGACCAGGTCCTGGACCTGTGTGTATGTGCTGGAGAGCCCTGTGGCATGTTTCATATTTATTCAGCTCGTCATATTGTGAGGAAGCAGGGGTGCTGCCAAGGCCTCCTCACACATTCATAAAGCATCTCCTGGCACCAAACACACCACACATTACACAACTAACTGCTCAGAGCCATGAAAGTGTGGCACGGAAAAAAAAAGAGCAGCAAGGAGGTGAAAAAAACCCAAACAAACTGCATCAATATTACTAATTGTCATAAAAATGGGTCTATTTATTTCTGTAAAATAAATAGAATACTAATATATCCGGCAGAAAGATTAATCAGGAAGATAATAAAATAGGAATAGAGAATATAAAAACAAAGACAGACAGTGTGGAAGGAAATAATGAAAAAACAAAAGGCTGCAGAGCACATCCATTTTTTACTGAGCTCTTTTAAAATTGGTGATCCCAGTTTTGCACTCTATTAACCTAAATGATTGTTAAGCTTGTTTGCTGAGTGAAAGATTACATACTGCATGTACAAAAAGGTCCACAAACATGTATTTTTAATGTTTTGTAAATGCAAAAGATAGGTCTATAAAGGAACCACTCAGTGCAGCTGGTCGACAAAGACATGGAGCTATTTCAAGAAGACTGAACTGAACATGCAATCAATGCAAACGAGTGTTAGTTATTATTTTTTCCTCTAAAGGTAAAACAAGATCACAGATCACTTTTTCAAAGGAGGCTTGGGTCTTAAAATGCCTGTGACAAGCAGAGTTCAATTACACAAAGTCAAAAAAAATCTTTAGATTTAAGAAACTTCACATCATGATTTTACCCATTTTGTCACAGAACTGGCATGTTTTCTTTTGAACTTGGCTCAGCCAAAGAGAAACAGAAAGTGACATCAAAGGGGGGGTTGTGGTGGAGTGGTTAGGGGGAGTCGTCCTGTAACAGGTGGGTTGTCAGTTCGATCCCCGCCCAAACTGGATTTCAAACCAGGGACCTTTTTGCTGTGAGGCAACAGTGCTGACCACTAACCCATCGTGCTGCCAAAGCTAGTTTTGTAGAGCCATTCATTTTTATAACAAATTCTTGATCTGTTCTTTCATTATAAAAGTACCAAATTTGAGAGAATAATTAGTAAATATTACCCAAATTTTAAGCGTTACAAACCGTGTTGGTGGTAGCTCTGTCAGACTTACTTTATAAAATATAGTAACTTGGAGAGTAAATCCAGAACAAACACATGTTTCATGTCTTCGCACAGTGAAAACAACGACCACCAACAGCTGTATTGCGGCAAAAAAAAAAAAAAAAAAAAAAAAAAAAAAAGACAAAACTTTCTATAAAGAAGGTGAGGCTCTTTCTTTTGAAAACAACACCTGGCTGCTTTGCTCACTGCAAAATTATTCTGATGAAAAATGACTTGTCATTCTTGCCTAACTAGCTGACATTTCCAGATGACAGATGAACTGAAAGCAGGTTGTCAGGGTAAAAACGCATCGCTCCACAACGCCTCCCTGACAAAAAAAAAAAAAAAAAAAAAAAAAAACGAGCGATGGATTGGAAAACTGTTGTAGTGGCTCACTTGTCTGGACGACGACAGCTGAGATGTATTTCTATTCACAGAGTGATTTTCAGGATGAGAGTAATGCTCCATCAGCCGACATGTGGGTCGTTGTCAGGGCTCCTCTCAGTGGAACAACATGCGGTTTCATGAGTATTTCCCTGAAAATCCAGCATTGTCTGGTGCAGATGAGTGGATTAGCAATTATTTTGCAACACCAAAGTTGAAATGCTAATTGAATTGAAGGAGTCACTGACTGATGTTGTAACCAATATGGCTCTGAGTCAGAAAACAGAAGAAAAGTCATTGATTGCATTTTGAGTATTTGTGAATGTTACTTTATACATTATTTAATTAGATTTATACAACATTCTGACAGTTTAAGACTTTTGCACAGTACAGCATATGCTGGGTTAAGTCGATTCTTTATGTGAAGCATATATTTACATGTTTTTCCTCCACTGACCATTTAGGTTGTGTGTGTAACTGAAAGGCTCAATCAAAAGCCGAGATGCTTTGGTCCAGATGTGTGTGTGTGTGTGTGTGTGTGTGTGTGTGCGTGTGTGTGCGTGTGTGTGTGTGTGTGTGTGTGAGTGTGTGTTACAGTGTGCGTGTATGGAAAAGGATTACAATGACCACGCTTGAAGCAATGATTCACATCCAGACAGAAAGGGGAGGAACTAAGAGAGGGAGAGTAGAAAAAAAAAGATTGGTTGGCAGAGTCATAAAAGAGGTGACGGGCACAGAGAGAGAGAGAGATGAAGAAGAGAGAAAGGGTGTAAAAAAGAAAAAGATAAAAAGGGTGGCAGCAGAGGAAACCCTTGAGAAGACAGCATGTAAATACGCCAACAGTGGGCCTCTTAAGTGGAGATGAAGAGGCGACAGGACAAAAAAGCTCTGAGCACTGTGTGATTATAGATCAATTTGCCACAATCAAGCCCCCTTATGGCTGGTCCCTGTGAAATGGAGAGATTTCTGCTCTTCAAGGGCAGGCGTGATGACGGTGGAGGTCACAGACGATGGGAGTGACAGAGTGAGACATGCAGACAAAAGGGAGACGAGCGTCGGGAAGACATGAAGGAGGGAAAACAAGGTGTTGGCTCACCATCAGTATTCAGGCCTGGGCTGAAGGGCTTTTTAATTATGTTAATAGGCAGGCGGCGGTGAAATCCAGGCCTGTGGCCATCATTGACCAGGGACAGGAGAACTATCAGTGGAAGCTACGGTATTGCTGGGGAAACTTATTCAAAAGCACTACAACTGCCTTCATACATACACAACTCATGATATTCAGCTGTTGTAGCACATAGGGCAAGTTTCTTGTTGTGTGGGCAAAGTGTGTCCTTACTGCGATTGGTTGAACTGTCTTGTCTTTTGGGGCAAGTTGAAAGATGAATCGATGGTAATTAGTAGGGGTGTAACAATACATCAATCTATATCGATCTATCGATTTGAATGGTTCATGATTCAGTTATATTGTGGCAAAATGAAAATATCGATCTATATTGTCATCATATGCTCGATGAGAATCAATATCTTATCCCCATCTAACACAGTCATTGTGTTAGATGGGCAGATGATATTGCATTGTATCGATCACACACTTGTGAATTGAATTGAATCGAAATCATATCGTGACAGACTTTATGATATCGGGAAATATCGAATCGTCATCCAAACATATCGATGTAATATCGTATTGTGATAAAGCTGGTGATTTACACACCTAGTAATTAGTAAAATTATTGTGAACATGTAAATATAATATATTGACTTTTAATTTGGTGTGTCTAGCACCTTCTTGTCTGGATTTATGATTAATACAACTGTTAATATTCATACTAAAAATTGCTTTTCCAGGTGGGTTAGTGCTGTTTTGACTGAGCCGAATTGTTACACGTACCTCAAAATGTACGGCATTCAAATTTGGCGTGGTTAGCAGATTCCTATATCAAACTATGACAAAAAATATGTGTTATATTTTAAAAACATAGGTGATTTATGGCAATTTCGACCGAGCTAACACTAGCTGCCCAGTGTTCATTCAACTGAATCGTTAGGGCTTCTTCAAACCCCATGTAAAAAAGTCAATCTGACCAATCATGTCTTGGAAAACCCCCTCCCACAAGAAACTCCCACTTAGTGACTGTAGAGACCCTCTTCTCCTTTTTTCAGGGTTGTATTCTTAGCAGAGGAGCTGCTCAATGACTTACTGAAAACTATGTATGTAAACTATGTATAACTAAATAAAACAAGTTAGTAGGAGCATGCTTCTACGATCTATATGCTTCTTTACAAATACGCATTTCTACTTTAGCAATGAGGGTGAAACTATACTAAGCTAAACTATAGGTTTTCAACATAGCATGACAGCGTATTTAATGATTGAGAACAGCTTAGAGGACAGAGAGAAAGAGGTGTAGTCACAAAGCTGTGTGCCACTTCAGCACCACGAACAGCGCAACTGGTTTATTAATACAGAGTGCAGCTAAGCTTTATTTATGGTCGCCCGATTCACTTTCTGTTAAACTGACGCCACTACTGCTGGCGCCCAGCGCGGCTACTTCATCTACAAAATGGAAAAGCTCAGAGGAAAGAGTCTGCGAGCGGGTCTGTCTCTACAAGCATTTCTTCGATCCAGCAGTGCAGGAACAGGGATTCCCAGACGGCACAGAACACGAGGAAGGAGATTACTGCGAAAAGGTGAAAGGGATGAGCCGTTCTGCAGTAAACTAAGGAAAAGAACTCCTATGATAATTTTGCACTTCATGAATCTCCCTTTTTATACACTAGCGCTTAGCTGCTGGCGCACTTTGGTTTTTTGCCTTTAGTTCCAGCAACAGCATCACAATTGTCTTCATATATTTTAGAGGCCCATATCTCTTTCCATCACGCATGGTTTTATAAAAGCCCTGGAAAGTATTAGGAATGAGTATGACAGACAGTAGGCAGGAAGGGTGAGACAGAGATCCACTAAGAAAGAGACAAAGTGGGAGCTCTGTCAAGTATCTAAAGCAAAAGGCTCTTTTAGCGATAGGATACGGACGTCTGGAGCAAAGTCAGAAACGGGGATTGCTTAGGGTTTCAAGGCACTGGTCATGGGCCTTTCTTAAACCCTGACTTCTTCTGTCTTGCCTTGAGAAAATGATGACAGGAGGAGAGGCACATAAAAAGGAGGGATGGCTGCTCTGCGCGCAGCATGATACAGAATCAGAGGCAGTCAGTAATAGCCTTTTTTGAAGAATGCACCACTGAACTTTAAGGGCCGTCTTGCTTGAAAGGACAAGTTACAAATAGGAAGAAAGGAGTGGGAGAAATGATTTCCCAGGGATATACCCCCTACTGTTCTGCCCTATCGCTGCACCACATTGCAAGAGTGCACTTTTGCACGTGTGTGAGCATGTATTTGACCATGTATTTGGAGAATGCAATGTACTATAATAAAAAGGAAAAACTACATATGCACAAGCTGAAGGGAAAACAACACCTCCCTCTGTTTCAGATAAACTCAGTTTGATCCTGAATATCATTTAAAGGGCTGATTTTCAGAGCAGAAGCTGTTGCTAAAACTCATTTGACAGGAGCCGCAGTATCTCACGTTTAGATTTGTAGTTCTTTATTACTCTGTCGTTTTCTTGCCTATCAATAATTTTCTGAGACACAACAATGCAGCTGGGATGAGGCGAACAACCGTAGTGCATCCCAGCTTTAATAACTACCCTCATACCTCCCAGCTATATATTTTTTTCCCCTTTCCATTTTGTGAGATTCCACCTGTCTCTCAGTTCGTATATCTCTACAGCAGCACTAAATTAGAAATCACTGTCACTCAGTAGACTAAACGCAATCCTACATCACAGTGGAAAAACTACATGTGCATTTATTTGCTATGAACACATAACGGAGTGTGTGCATGCATGTGAAATCGTGTGTGCATGGCGGGCCTTGGCTTGGCTGGACAGCAGCAGCAAAGTCGTTCAGCAGTTTAGTAACAGCCCATTACCTTGTTAATACCAGTCTAATGGGCAGTCTGCTATTTTAAAAACACAGTCGTGTTCGTGCCATTAACAGCCACTTAGTGTTCGCCTCAAATCAACAGGCCGCTGGGACACGCCAAAACAACATTAAAACAACAAAGACAACCTGATAATATGCGCTACTCATTAGCTAAAGAGCCAGCCAAGTTTCTTCCTCCATTTACACACGACACAACTCTGAAAACTGCTATTCCAAGGCAAAACTTATTCCTGTTTTGTGCAGGAATTTTTACACTTCTGCTATAGTTTGTGCTTAAAATATTCTAGCCTTTATCCTGCTGTTGCTGATTTTCGAGCTTCATAGTTATCTTGGTCACGCGACATTTTGATTTACTGTTGCGGTTCTAACCAGATCAGGCAAATGTCTGGTTTTACATTACTATATATATATAGTAATGTAAAACCAGACATTTGCCTGATCTGGTAACATACATATATGTATGTTAGCATAATATTGAACAATAAGGGCTGTTTATGTCAAATTTGTATTAATGATAATATAAATGAAAATATTATTCATATATTAAAGTGGGCATAAGCTATCTAATGTATAAAAAATGTCCAAAACTGTGTGTGTTATGAAAGTACCAACAGATAGGAAACAGGAAAACGTGTCTCATTTCACAAGTAAGCAGATATTTTATCTTATTTACCTCAATGTGGATGTGTTCTGACCAGAACTGAAGCTAATAATGTAACAGTTTCAAATTAAATTAAGCTTAAAAAGCTAATGTAATCATTGTTAATTATTGAATTGGCTACTAGATATGAGCTTCTGTAGCTACACTCTGTATATTGCTATACAGAGTGTAGTGTTCTGCTGAATCATGCTACAACTTAGCACAAATGATTAAATATTACAGATGGTTTTGCCTCTAATTTATGTAATATTTATACAATGTAAAATATTATTATATATTTGACTATTTTTTTGGTTTCTATCACACAAACCTGACTTACTGAAAAGTTGGTTAGTCAGCATCAGTAGAGACAAGTTTAATCATTCAGTATCATAGTGAACATTTTCAAGTGTCGACTACTTTGCTCCTCCACAGTGAGTGGGATAAGAGGGGCTCACTCCAATGATATTTAACGCTATTGCTAACCCCTAAAGCTACAATATGACCAGGTTCATCATATAAATCATTTTGTTACCAAACACTGGAATTACTGTTCAAAAGTGAAACATGACTGTTATAAAAATACACAGAAACATGTTAAAATGAAATGCATGCACACAAGTTTGTGTTGTTTCTGCTTTTCAACTTTTAAAAAAGGAATTTTAACATTTAAATAAGTGAACAGTTTGAATTAATTTAGGTTAAGAGTAATGTAGCTTACTAATTTGTTGCTACATGTTATTTGTAACTTATTAAAGGAAACTAAATGAGATCATTTTCCTGAATTTTGTAAAGAATTTCAATACATTACGTAGATTTACAGTTTTGCACCCTACTACTAACTCAACAGCATTTAAATTTACCTTAACATCAAATCAAGGCTTTAAATAAAAAAGATTTATGTAATAGGGACTGGGGCTCTTGCCTTCACAAGGCAGGTGGGTCCTTTGTGTAAAAAAGGATTTATGTATCCACAACATGGGTAGCACATAGACATAAATCAAAAAAATACACAAGGTTTTTGTTGCCTCTGCTCACTCCCAGCAGCAGTATTTTGCCTCTGCCAGAGCAGTTTCTGACACTTTTATACTTGACAGTTGTGTGTCCCTTTTTAAGAGCTGCACTTTGTGCTCTGCTTAGCTGGCTGGACTCCACTCCCAAACAAAAGAAGTGTGTGACATTCAGTCAGCTGAACTGGCTCAAACTGTATGCCGTCCAGACGAGTGGTGTGTTGTTGCAGAAACTGTGAAGGCTGATCCAGAGAGCTCTTCCACCAAAACAGTGGCAGAGTAAAGGAAGACGTGTTACTGATCCATGCAAACCCAGAAAAAATCAAAACAAACCCACAACACCACAAAAAATCAAAACAAAAACAGCCCAACGTGTTTATGTTGATGCGGAATGTGAAGAGGATTAAAAAAATTAAGATATATCTAATGGTAAGACGTATTTATGTACAACTAAATACATGATTTGATTTGAATAACCACAATTTAAAATGCATTGTTTAAATAAATGTGATAATTATAGAAAATGTCTCCCACAAGCTTTTGTAGCTCCATTTTAAAATCCCTAAATTATTATTTTTCTCCTCCGTCAGAATCAGTAGCTTCCTACTGAGCCCGCGAGGGGACATGGGGGGATTTTTTTCTTTTGCGTTCCCACGCAATAGTATTGCGTTACCTTGCAAAACCTTTTGCGTTCTCTCGCAAAAGTCATTTATCACTGTTGTGGCTGCTGGTTTATTAACAAATT
>JAUBOC010000103.1:13169894-13181904 GCA_032275365.1 Anablepsoides cearensis | reverse complement strand
CGTGAATAGGTACTCGGTAAAACCGACAGAATTCGGTACCTGCTTAAAAAAGTACCGAATTCGGTACCCATCCCTAGGCGGTACCAGAAACTCAAGATAAGTGCTAATAGCAACAACAAAATAAGCTGTTTGACAATGACAGAAAAGATTTGGCCAATTTTTCATGTGTGCAACCCACATACTCAGCTCTACTGCTCATCCCACAGATGCATGTTCCTCACAAAGGTGGTACCATTTAAAAAAGAAAATAACTGGCTTTCCAATGAAATAAGATTTTTGTTACAACAAAGAAACAATCTACCAAACACACATTTTGTGCCAAGTTTTTCTATAGGTAAAGTATAAATAAATTTAAAAAGTCTTTGCCTTCTGAATTCAAAACCCTTTGATGTTGAATGTTTCTTACCTCTGACTATTTTCAGTTTGCTGGGTGACAACGGTGGTTTGGGAAGGGCATCTTTCTTCTTTTTTGTTGCAACACCTGTGACACTACGATTTTTAAGAGTTTCAGTGCCCCAGATCATCACAGCAAGGTTCTTTGTGAACTTAGAGTCTCCCTGGGTCCTCTGCAGCTGGTGCCACTTCTCTTCCTCCACCCAGATCCCACCACCGAGATGTACCTGCAGACATGACATAAAAGGTTAAAGAGACTAAAATGTACCACTTAAAAAGTCTTGAATTTTATGTACGACAGAATGTGCTTTCGATAGCAAAGAGTCAAGACCAGTACCTTGCCTTTTAGTGACTAGAACACCAGTAAAATGACCAGTCCTATGTTGATGTAAAAAGTTGCTTGAATTAAATCTTTTTAATTAATAGGAATAAAATACCTCTCCCTGGGCTGCCACCTTATTGTGGCAGAGAAGCTCTGGAACCAGTCTCCTCGAGAGGGGTTGGACACTCTTCCACTCTAGAGTTGTCCATGCTGAAAGGCGCCGAGCAGGAGTGGGCATACTTATTGCCCCCCATCTCGGTGCCTGTATGTACGTTGGGGTTCACCTCGGTGAAAGAGAGGGTGGCTTCCCTGCTGGGAACATCTGGCAGTCTCCTGTCAGACGGAGCTTCAACTCACACCTCTGGGAGAACTTTGAACACGAGTCCGAGTGGGCCATGTTCTGTACCTCCATTGTCGAGGCAGCTTACCTGAGCTGTAGCCGTAAGGTTGTCGGTGCCTGTCGTGGCGGCAACCCTCGAACCCGCTGGTAGACATCGGTGGTGAGGGGTGCTGTCAGGCTGAAGAAGGAGTCCTATCGGGTCTTTTTGGCCTGTAGGACTCCGGAAGCAGCCGATAGGTATCGGCAGTCCAAGCGGATTGCGGCTTGGGTGGTCGCTGAGACAAAAAAATCGGGCGTGGGAGGAGTTCGGAGAGCCCATGGAAAAAGACTTCATTACGGCTTTGAGGCAATTCTGGTCCACCATCCGGCGTCTCAGGGGGGGAAAGCGGTTCACCACCAACACCGTTTATGGCAGGGACGGTGCGCTGCTGACCTCAACTCGGGACAATGTGGGTCGGTAGGCGGAATACTTCGAAGACCTCCTCAATCCCACCAAAACGTCTTCTCTAATGAGGAAGCAGAGCCTAAGGACCCTGGGTTGGACTCTCCAATCTCTGGTGCTGAGGTCACCGAGGTGGTTAAAAAGCTCCTCAGGCAAGGCGCAGGGGGTGGATGAGATTCGCCCGGAGTTCCTTAAAGCTCTGGATGTTGTGGGGTAGCGCTGGTTGACGCGACTCTACAATATTGTGTGGACAGCAGGGGCAGTTCCCCTGAATTGGCAGACCGGGGTGGTGGCCCCCCTGTTTCAAAAATACCATGTCCCTCGGGGACTCCAGGAGTATGGGGTACAAGGCCCATTGATTTGGGCTTTTAGGTTCCTGTACGACCGGTGGCAGAGCTTGGTCTGAATTGCTGGTAGTAAGTCGGACTCGTTTTCAGTGATAGATAGACTCCACCAAAGTTGCCCTTTGTCACTGATTCTGTTCATAACTTTTATTGACAGAATTTCTAGGAGCAGCCAAGGTGTTGAGGAGATCCGTTTTGGTGACCTTTGAATCGCATCTCTGCTTTTTGTAGATGATGTGGTCCTGTTGGCTTTGTCAAGTCATGATCTCCAGCTCTCACTGGAGCAGTTCGCAGCTGAATGTGAGGCAGGGATGAGGATCAGGGCCTCCAAATTCGAGACCATGGTCTTGAGATGGAAACGGGTAGGGTGCCTTCTCCGGGTCGGAGAGAAGGTCCTGCCCCAAGTGGAGGAGCTTAAGTATCTTGGGGTCTTGCTCACGAATAAGGAAAGAATGGAGCGAGAGATCGACAGACGGATTGGTGCTGCGTCTGCAGTGAATGCGGGCGCTGTACCGGTCTGTCGTGGTGAAGCGGGAGATGAGCCAGAAAGTGAAGCTCTCGATTTACCAGTCGGTCTAGGAAGGTTCAATGGTATCAAAAAGTCAATGCTACCCAATCCTAACTGCAGCTTTAAACAAGATGGTCTAGTGAAGCGCTAATGATAAGTGTGTTGTCCTCTTGTTGGCTCAACAGCCATTTGTAACTCTTAGAGCAAAGCTAATCCCCCTCAGAGCTATCAACCCCGTAGAAACCTAGAGTTTCAGCTGATATAAGGAACTTTGCTCTCAAGTAAATCAACCCTGATACTGTCATGCTCACACAGTATCATTTTTTTAATCTGATAAAAATCTAAAATATGGCTTCAGTGTTGTCAGCTCTGCAAATCTGTCAGAGAGAAACATGACTCTGTCATGTCTCATTTTGTGCACACCTTTACACAATCCAAAAAAAAGCAAGAAAGAATACAAATGTGAAAATCTAGAACATTAATCTTTACAGCTACCTGCAGAGTGATAGATTCTAATTCCAATCAGAAGAAAGAATTAACATTTTCTATCTTACTAATAATGTTAAAAATGAATTGTCTGAAAAGTGCTGAAAAGAGTTTACAGACAGATTTAAAATTTCTCTTGAATTTTAAGGAATGGGACCTTGACACAAAGAAAGTACACGATGATACAAAGTTTATGACAATTTTTTGTGTAAAGTTATTGTAGCTTGAATAAGCTTCATTATGAGCTCTCTATATGTCTGGTCCCACTGCATACACATAACACAAAACTGATTGTCATGTCAGCTAGACCTGGCCTTTGGTGAACAAAATAGGATGTCAGGAGACATATGCGACTCTCTACCTTCTCTTATTCTCTTATCACTGTAAAGTCTTTAGGCTAGCTTCCAAAAGCTTTTCCCTGTGCAGCTAATGTGCTTTAGGCTGCAGGCCAGCAGACAAGCTTTTAACTGCCCTCAAGTTAGACAAGACTGTTTTCTTCCACCCAACCCTTTGGTCTCATTTATCTACTTCTCATAATCTTCCCTTTTCCTTTTCTAGCCCCTCTTTTGCACTCTCACTAGGGCTAACCTGTCAGTCACTTTAAATTCCTCTCGTGTAAATAATTAATATGGGTTCCCTGATGTAGACGCGTTCTAATTTGCAAGTGTTCTTCACGCTTGAAGTGGCTGCAGGCCCCAGAGCTTGTAGTACCAATTCCCCCCTGTCATCAGAGACAGGACGCTGGTTGAGTTACAGCAGTGAAGGAAGTAAAGAACCCTAACAGGCTAATAAACACTGATGATGCTGGCTGGGCTTGCAGGAACAATAATAATCTTCTCAACCTTGTTTACTTGCTGGGACAGGGAAGCAGAGTGGAAAGGACTGATCAAGTACGACAGCAGGTTACTGGCGTTATGGTTGTTAACATAGAATGCAGCATTTCCTACAAACATCATGCTACTTTATATGGTCGCAAACAAACAGCCAGGAATACATAGTTGTAGGGGCTATTAAAGTTACTCTAACAGAACTTCTCTGTTAAAGCATTCAAATAGACAAAACATTTTAAATCACCTGACACAATGGGAAAATGAAAAACAGTCGACAGGGTGATACGCACGTGCCACCCAGAGTAAACAATTGCTTTTTGATCCAAATAGTCTTACCTTTCCATCGTTGCAGGTGTACACGGTTCTAGGTGAGGGTGAATAGCTGGAACTTGTGTTGGCTTCTTCTCTGCATGTTTCTGGGGTCTCAACAATAGGTTCAACCACTTCAGCCTTGATTGTCTGAGTGCCATTGTCATGCATAGGCTCTAGAAGACAAAATATTTAACATTGAGATATAAACACTCACTGGCAACTTTATTACCAGTTCAATTACTTGTTAACACAAATAACTAATCAGCCAGTCACATGGCAGCAACTCAATCCCTTTAGGCATACAGACAACTTGCTGAAGTTTAAACCGGACATCAGAATGGGTATGAAAGGGGATTTAAGTGGTCGATCTGAGCATTTCAGAAACAGCTGATTTGCTGGAATTTTTACACACCACCACAATGTTTTAAGAGAATGGTCCAAAAATGAGAAAATATTCAAAAAAAATTAGAAAACATCCAGTGAGCAGTATTTGTGTGGATAAAAAAAAGCCTCGTTAGTGTCAGAGGTCAAAGGAAGGACTGGTTCTAGATGAAAGAAAGACAACAGCAGAAAAACACTTGTTCGAACCAATGTCTGCAGAATACAATTTCTGAATGCCCAACACATTCAGCCTCAAGGCAGATTAGACACAGCAGCAGAGGACCACACTATTTGCCACTCCTACCAGCTAAGAACAGGAAACTGAAGCTTACAATTCACACAGGGTCACTAAAATTAGACAATGACTGATTGGAAAAATACTGGCTGGTCTGAGGAGTCTGGATTAACTGGACTCCAAGTGTCTCCAGATCTCAATCCAATCAAGCACCTTTAGAATGTGGTGGAACAAGAGATCCCCTTCATGGATGTGTTGCAGACAAATCTGTAGGAACTGGGTGATGCTAAAATGCCAATATGAACCAGAATCTCAGAGGAATTTTACCGACACCTTGTTGAATCTATGCCACAAAGAATTAAGATAGTTCTGAAGGCAGGGGAGGTTCAACATTGTACTAGCGAGGTGTGCCTAATAAAGTAGTCAGTTAGTGTATGTCTCAGAGAAAACAAGTGGACCTATGTCATCAGCTGAACTGGTTTTAACTTACTTTTTCAAAAACAAAATAGAGCAGTACTCCACCATATCATCAGAATTTGGTAGCACCTTTATTCCAACTGTAAAATGGCCTATTTGTGTACTTCCTGCTTTAGACCTGGGCTTCATCATAGCTTGAGACATGAGGTTATTTTAGCCCAGTCCTAAGGTAGCTCGGTAGCTGATCATGCTAAGCTCCAAAGCAGCAGATGAGTTTAAATATCAGTCAACACATTCCATTTTCTGACAGACTGATTCCCAGGGTGCTCTAATCTTTAGTCTGTCCATTAGATGGTCTAGCCAGCAGTTAGATGCCTCTGTTTTGATCTGCAGGAAGACTGATCTTCACACTAGCATCTGGCATAGCTTGACTTTGTTAAAGCAGAAAGCATGATGCAACTAATTTAAACCAGACACCTCTGTTACTCTTCTTACACTGGATTTGAGACGGATCAATGTGAGGAAAAAAATGACTAAATGAATATCTATATAACATGTTATATTTCACTTTTCAAAATGGTAGCTGTTGCTTACCCAGCCATGCAAATTATCTGTTTGTCAAAAGCTTTATCTAGACGTTGGGCTGATAAAAAACAAATCACTCTAATGATTATTTTGTTTGTTAGATTGAGCTCTAAAAAAAATAACTTATTTAAGTTCATTAGCAAAACTACTCTAATACTAAATATATATAAATTGTTAGTAAAAAAAAAAACATCCTGTGAAAAATAAAACTTCAAAAACAAGAATGGCTCAGTGGCAGTAAAAAACATCGGAAATAATCAAATTAAAACAAAAATGTAATAAGCATCACATTTTGTATCTGTAATTTTTCACGTGTAATATATTTTATATTCAACCAACTGTTAAATATATCAAAAAGCCATCTGATGGTAAAAGAAACATCTGAGAGGGTGATTCATTTGGTGTCCGTTTGAAAAAAATGCATCACTTTAAAAGTGTTATTTTTAAACATTTTTTGTCAGTAAATTAATAACTAGGGATGTAACAATTAATCGCAAATCAATTAATTAATCGATTATAACTGCCTAAAATATGAATGATTCATAAAAATGAATGAATGGATTTCATTGCTAACAGCGTGTTATGTTTTTAACTAGACAAATGCAGTTTGATCCTTGATAGCCTTTGGCCACAAAAGGATTTGTGATATTTTGAAGATATATTGTTACTAAGACAACAGACAGCTACAGTTTGATACAGGGACAAAAATGCTGACTTTAAAAGGAAGGAAACAGACTTGGTAATAAAATAACCAATTCAAAATCTAAAACTATAGTAATCATAAACTTGAAATCGATAATTGAATCAAATGGGGCTTGAGTGTATTATTGCACCCCGATTGAAATCATTTTTGGTAACACAAAACCTTTAGTGTTTTCAGGCGTTTGTCAGCCTTGTGAGAATGGAAAAAAAGTGTGTGGGGCTTTGGGAGCAGATAAGCACGAGTTCTTTTGTCTAAATGTACAATAAACAAGAAAATTTATCTCACTTTTCTTTGAAATGTAAGTTCTGCTGCTGATGAATTCCTTTATAATGCCCAGTTTACACATTCTCTATCTACGAGTTCATGTGGGTGCTTGTGACAAAAACCTTGTTAAACTTCCCAAGTTTGTGGTGCCTTCCTTCACACAGACATCTGTGATAGCATTCTGTCAGACCAAAGTTTGTGTTTGATCAGTGTGTGCTGTATACATGTCCTAGTCAGACTGACTGCTTACGTAAGAACAAAAAAAAGTTGTTTTTTTACTAGAGTATGCGGTACAGACTGTTTTTTCCCTCATCTTTGAGTCATGAAGTACTAATTTTTTTATTTATAAATAAACACATTACTCATGTAGCAAACACACAGGACTGTTTGTAGTACAAATAAAACTGCAAGTGCATCAATCATCTGTGTCTAAAATCATCCTTGAGCTGTCCATCATCTAACAATTCTTAGTAAAACCTGATTCAAACTGGAAATTGTCTGTACCTTTTTTAATGTGAAAGTGTGTGTGTGTGTGTGTGTGTGTGTAAGCTCCTGGTCTCTTACCGCTGCCCAGTCTCATGAGAAGTACGTCTTGCAGCCTCCTGTTGAAGTCCCTCAGTTCTTTGACTTCTGTCAGCAAACTGCCATATTCTTTCAGCTTCTTAGCCTGCTGCACCAGCTGTCTGCGGGTTCTCTCCAGTTCCTGCTGCAGTCTCCTCATCTCCTCCTCCTGTTGCCTGTAGCTGTGAACCAGCTCCTCGTATAAAACCCTTGGAACGACGGCGGTGGCTACCTCAGACGCACAATTCGTGTCCATCTCCAAGTGTTGCTGCTGCTGCTGCTGGTGATGACATCGCCGATGTGCCGCTTCCATATCTTCGTCTTCGTCATCTGCATCCTCTCCCTCCTCAGCCAGCCGGTCCTCATCCAGGTCCTCTTCGCCCTCCATACAGGAATTGGCTGCATTTCTCTCCAGACGAGCCACTACTGCCGCAAGACTCTTTGAGGAGTTGGAGAGGGGGCGTCCGTGGTCGTGAGACTGAGCCTAAAGGAAACAATAATTATTTTAGGGAAGCATAAAACAATGATATAATATCTTAATGTAATACACACAAAGTTAAGAGCATGACTTAAATGTAAATTTGAACAAAAACTGGTCTGACACAGAGAAATGGCTGATAAATATTTTTCGTAGTTCTTTTGTTGTTGTTTGTCCGATTTTACAAAAAACAGTGTAAGAAAAGGCCAGGGTCACAAACAATTGATTATACTCTGATTCAGAAATACTCTGAGTATTTTTAGAATTTATTTGTGACCAATTTGTCTATACTCTTAAAAAAACTGTATTTTATGGCGTTGGGACTTTATAAAAGGTTTTTATTAATATTTGAGAACTTGTTCACAATAGTTCAACCAAACGTGACTCCAATCAACATTTTCCACACATCAGTGTTAAAGTTACATTACAGACAGACTGCAATTGATTTGTTTTGACTGTGCAGATCATAGTAGAAACACGAACGAGAAGAGTCACCGAGTTCTTTGATGAGCCGCTCAGCGGATTTGTTGGTGAAAGGGCAGCTGTCCAGAGTGCTGAATTTGTGTTAATCCAGCATATGGTAAAAATAGAGTAGGGGATTTTGGGTGCCAGCCAAGTTTATGAAAATATGCCATTAAATCATCAAATTGTATATATGTATAAAAAAGGACTGCTTTATATACATTTTACAGCAGCATCCCACATTAAGAGACAAAGCTCTATCACAAATTTATATTCAAATCATATATTACCTAAAAAATATATATATAAGTAAGGAGTAATAATCAGTGTAATAGATTACAATTGCATGAAAAACATCACTCTAATGTCACAAAACTAGTTTCATAATGTTATTATTATAAATAAGAAGCCTGATCAATTCACAGTATAATAATAATAATAATAATAATAATAATAATAATAATAATAATAATAATAATAATAATAATAATAATCACATCACTCTGTGCTGTTGTCACTTATTAATTATAAACATCCCCTGGTATAAAGGGGTGGTTGACACTCATTACAAGTGTTTAGTTAATTTGTTGTAGTTAATTTGTTGCAAAACAATCAATGTTTACCTTTTTATGTCTGAGTGGCATTCTCTCCTCTCCAAAGTTGTTCTCGATTGAGTTTCCTGAATTCTTGATGGACATCTTGGGGATTTTCATCTTTTTCTGTGATATACTATCTTCTAATTCTTCTACTGAATCTGTGAAGCCAAGTAAAAACTCACTTAGGTTCTAAAAACAATTTGCACATCTTTAATAAACCATGAATAAAACAGCCTTTTGACAAAAATGGGTAGTTTTTGCATTTATTTGTGCATTCTTTCTGCCTCCTTAAACTAACTTTAACACTATGAATTCAGATTTTCAGCTGCCTGCAATATTCATTAAGGATATGACTGAGTGGGTTATTCTACCTGACAACTGTTTCAGGGTTAATGATGCAGCTGCAAAGATCAAACATAAAATGAAACGTGCCTATATAGTTGTATAGAAGCAGCAGCTGCAAAAAAAAAATAAAAATAAATACACTTATAAATATATCATTATGTACTGAAACAGTCTGGACTATGGCATGTTACTGTTGTCTGCTTGGACGTGTCACACGGAAACAACTGCAGCATCGCAAACTCTGAAGCACAAAGCTACAGAGAAGCTACCGACAAGCTAACCGCACACAAAACCCAACTATCAACCCGGCTTTTTATCATTTACAAACCACTAACATTGCGTCAAATGAAACACGGGCTGTCAGAGGTGTTAATAAAGTCATGTCAGGTCTTCGTCCGCGAGTATTTTGTCACCGCGGCGGAGCTAACATGCTAATGTAAAACGGATACAGCAGGCTAGCAACGTTAGCTTCACACTGTAAACAATCGATGCGACTCGCAAGCGTTTACAACAAACTAACGACACTGCTTACAGAGGCAGGAAACGTAACTTATAGAACAAGACACTGCGTAAAAAAATAAGCACTGACGAGGTATGGTGGTCTATTAAACTTAGCATATCTTGCTAGCTAAAGCGGAGGACGTTGTTGTTGCTCTCAGTGTCAGATTCCAGCTGATCACGTCCTGACAGTTCGGACCAAAAAAAGAGAAAAACTTGCTGTGACAGCGTTCGGAGTAAGGAGCACGGTAGAGTTATTGATCCGACAGAGAAAATGAGAATTTAAAAAAATGGCAAAACTGGTGTCAGGAGAATAACTTACCTGCAAGGGCAAGAATCTGTGCTTGGCACGGCTGGCCTGCGCAGCCATTCTCCTCAGTTCTGTGAACCAGATACACCTTCTGATGATCAAAATCTGTTCTGTGCAGAGGTCTGAAATCTTCGACACTAGAAACGGGTAATGCGTAGCACATATCGTCTTCAAAGAATCTAACAAAAGCATACATTATTTAGTTGTCTTTGGTCCTGTACTTTGGATATGGTTGACAGTTTTTTCCTCACAAAGTATTAAAAATATATACTCATGGGGGGTGGTCATTAGGGTTTCTGCGCTCGACTACTCATGCCTGGTCCACATCACCAGTGTAAATCATCAAGGCAGAAGTAATAGACATGACATTTACCTTACTGTGAACACTTCTAATTAGTGTTAAAACAATATTAACTGTTTTTGAAAAACATGTATAGTAAAAAAAAAAAAAAAAAAAATAGGCTATATATTCTGCTTAAAGGTACTAGTTTAAGTGTTTAGGGGTGGCATTTGAGCCTCAAAAGTCACCTTTATAATTTTGGACACACTTCACCTCTCACTTTGTGTTCTAACAGGGAACCACAGAGAGAAAAGCCATCATGAGGATTACCTGCCCAGTTAGATGTGATTGCTTCTTGTGTGCTTTCATGTGTTTCCTGGCACATATTTCTCATCTGTTCCTTGTATCACACGCAAAAGACTTAAGGACGGCTGACAGAAATGAACTCTTTGTTATTGTAAGACAGCTAGGTGGTTTATACAACAGGATGGATTTCTCTCAGTTGTTACTCTAATAGAGGGCACCACAGTCGATAAATGACACTAACAATTTCGTTCTGCTTCGGCTGCTGTAATTGAAAAGTAAGTGATGCAGAACTATATAGAGCCTTTTTTTTCCTTTCTTTGATATTTTGTTTCTTGGTTTCAGGCATTTGGTAAGTTATGATTATTCTTGTTTCAAATGCCAACTTACTCATGATGTTTGTTCAGTGTGCTGTGTGACTGATCCCAGAGTTTGTTAGGTAAGACTCAAAGAAAGGTGATGACAATAACACTGCAAATTTAATGACACTCAATTAATTTAAGTTATTGATTAGATTATTAAAAAACAGATTTTTTTATATTTAATTTTTTAAAACATAAGTCAGTTATCTTGCAAATCTAAACTGACCCCACAAACTATAACAGGAAGAAGGTGGATACACAAGAGATTTGAGCAGCTTCTGAACAAGTTGAACAAAGGATTACGGTTAATCCAAGCCTCTGTTCAATGGCTTTTCTGTCCTCAAAGCTGTTCTTGTCAACATAAGGCTGCTTAGTTTCCAGAGAGCTCTGCCTCTAAATTGGTCAATGTTTAAAAAAACAACAAACACAACATAAACATTACAAAAAAATATCAAAAATGGTATTCTTTATTAAAACTTTATAAACTGTCCCAGAAAAAATGATGTATGTGAATGACCAACATTCTAAATCCTCTCTTGCCCATCAAATCTTTTAATATTATATGTAAAAACGCAAAAAAAAAATACAAATGCAGCTATGGAAAAACAAACAAACAAACAAACAAACAAACAAACAAACAAACAAACAAACAAACAGTGCTGCTGACTTTCACAACCACAAGAATGATTATTGTGGATTAATGTGGTAAATAATTGTAACTATTTTTGTTCATTTTTGTATATTTCTGTTTCTGGACAGTATGACCTCAAATTCATATCATGGTATAAATTGAATCCCTTCACGGTAACGGTATATATCGTGGTCAAAAATTTTAGAGAATTTTTGCTATAGTGCAAATGAACATAACAGAAATACAAAATAATGTTTTATTGCAA
Source organism: Anablepsoides cearensis (assembly GCA_032275365.1). Taxonomy (NCBI): domain Eukaryota; kingdom Metazoa; phylum Chordata; class Actinopteri; order Cyprinodontiformes; family Rivulidae; genus Anablepsoides; species Anablepsoides cearensis. The sequence continues at coordinate 13,170,251 of JAUBOC010000103.1, read as the reverse complement.
AACGGTCTCAACAACAAACAAAAACATCTATCAAATTTTCAACAATATCAAAATAAAGTGGATGTTATAACCAGTACTTCAAGTAAAATGAGTAATTTAGACATAAAATAATTCTAAGTAGGCATAAGATGCCTAAAATGTTTTAATGTAACAGGACCTTAAGGGGCTTATGGGTGCACATAGTCCTAGTCATAAAACAATTTCATATAACTGGAATAAATGTAATATCTGCCTGCCATGCAATGAGCTTCTGCCTGGTGTGTTCTCATCTTCATCATCAGAGCAGAAGCTGACTTTATATTAGCAATAAAGATATAGATATATATATATATATAGATATATATATATAGATATATA
>JAUBOC010000103.1:13142517-13157824 GCA_032275365.1 Anablepsoides cearensis | reverse complement strand
TTTCAAGTTTTTCGCCGGACAATTGTAATTTACGTCGGTAATGTCCGACGGTCCGACGTGTTTTCGCAAACACTGCTGATGGCTGTGGGCCGGAAGGATGTCCTGTTACAGTCTTTTCTACAGCGTAACCAAGAAGCCTTGACTGAAGGCGTTCTGTTGTAATGTGACAGTCTTATGAAGAGGGTGCTCAGTGTTGTCCATGTGGTCAGAAAGCCTGGCAGGAAGATGCTGGAGTCAGGGACATAACCCCGCAGCCACCTCCCAGCAAAACACACAACACTACAGCCCCGTAATTCTGGCTGGGTTCTTGTTAGGTCTTGGAGTTCATCAAACATGTTCCCCAACAATCTGACATTGTCCAACATGATCGATGGAAGAGATGGTTTGAACTTCCTCCTTCTCTCTCTCTCATCTTTGCTCCTGCTCTGCATCCTCAGTGCCTCCTTTTCAACTCATCTGGGATTCAGGGCTGTAGTTCCGGCATTATTTGAGGTTTTGAGACATTTATAGCAAAACATTCTGTTCCTGATGTGTCAATCACTCTTTTTTTGGGCTCCACACATGTATGCATCTGGTTCATGTTGATCCACAATTAACACATAGCAATGGCACCTCTGTACGTCTCAAACCACGTGACAACTAATCCAATAATAAATATCAATGATACCTTCATGGAACACTAAAGGTCACAACCTAAACTTTCACATGTAAAAAAATATGAATAAAAACAATCTGGATTTTGCTTCAGTGTATTTCTACCATTCTATAAATGCATTTCCATTTTCTTGCACAGCTGTGAATGAGATCTAAAATCATATTTTGGAATTTGTAACAGTAGCTAATGAATGTCATTAAAAGCAAAGGCCAACAGAACAGCAGGGGCAGAATCCTCCTCATTTTTCCTCCTCTTTTCTCTCAAACACAGTATATAAAGCCACTTGAGCCTATTAGTTTGTTCACACCCTGAGTTTCTCCCGCTGCTCGTCTAGCGAAAACACAATCAGGAGTGAAGGACAGAGAGAGAGGAAAGACAACAAAACACTGCAAGGATAACCTGACTGTGCCTAAATAACATCATTAATAAATAACAGCAGATAATGAGAATTCTGTAGAACCATTCAAGCAGAGTGAAGCATCAACAGGAGAGAGATACAGGTGTGCAGACGACTAGAAGAAAAGGAGCAAAAGAGCAAAAACCTGCAGGTAGAAAAAGTGTTCAGCCTGTGTTTCCCTGTCAGAGACACTGCTTTGAATGCATCACTTGGTCTTCATACAGGCACCGTATTAAGCTTTACAGTGTTCAAAGAGTGTGTGCATGAACGCTCACCTACTATGAATAGTAATAAAGCAGCAGGGCAGGATAAAATATGTCTGTCAAGTTAAGAATATAATAGACCTTAATTCAAGGCCACACATAACAACAGGCTGAAAAATGACCTGCAATCATTTATGCAGCAGAAACACTCAGCTCTACACCAGTCAGAGGAAGAAGGCTTTAACAAAGAAATATTTGAAAGCTGTTCAGTCTGCACAATACCTTAGAGCTGAGTCTGAAGACTGAACCCTGAAAATGATAATTCTGCCCTTTTCTAAGTTTTTTAAAAGAAGTCAAGATATAAAACCAAGTCACTAATTTTCATGAAAACATATATATTTTTTAAAACTAAGCAGTTTGTTGCAATAAACTGGGAACTTCAATTTCAAATACTGCTATGAAATTGCTCTGTGGCTTTTTTATTTTGTAATGACACTTGAGCAGAATGATGTCATCTGTCAATCAAGAAAAACTAGGTAGAGTCACTTGTTCGATTGGCTGTTCCTTTACCCAAACAAAAGAAATCACATACCGATATCAAATTATGCTTAACTGTGCAATGCATACTAGAGATGCAAACAATAATTGTCAAATAATGATTTAGCAGATTAAAACCCTTTTCAATCGATTAACTGATAACGTCCGCTGGCGCATAACACGGTACATTTACATCACTCTAACCAAAGGTACACCTTTTCTGAGACTCCGTTTCAATTTGAGTCAAAAGTAGAGACTTTAAACTTTAAACCAGTTTTTAAATTGTGTTGTTAGGCAAAGTAAAACTGGAGTTATGATAAATAGTACACACCACATTTTCTTATTTTCTTTTTTTTTTATTTATTTGAGGGATTTTTTATTTATTTGAGGGATTTGATGCGCATAGCGTCATGTCGGGTTGCATCGCATCGCAAGCAGGAAAAATGTTCCATGGGAAAAAAACAAACACCTCAATCCACCATCAGTTTCATCTTTCTCTCATCCTCATAGTGTACTTCCATAGTCTTTTTGCTTCTCACTTATAGTTATCAGACTTGAAGGTGTTAGTTTTTACATCTTACCCTCTGTAATACTCTGAGGACCATGAACGAGTGCTGCCTCTGCCCAGTACCAGAGGAACAGCTGCAGTGTAAACTTGCTAAATTAACTGGGTCTCCATGAGCTTCACATGCATTATTCTAATCAAAGCATATTAGATCATCCAGATACTTTAGACATATGGGTCTCTGTAGCCTTCGTGCCGTTGCCATCTGTTTTCTCTTTTTTTCCCCCCCACTCACTCTCCATCTCGGTAGATCCCACGCTCACACAGCTGCCTCTTTAAGCAGCTAGCATAGATTTCTAACAGTGCAGTTACTTTGTGACATGTTTCCACATGCAGTTGAACTTGAAACACTATATGCACACTTGACTACGTGACGAGGGAGTTCAAGATTGAGTACAAAAATTGTAAAACATGCACACACCATCATACAACTGATGTGTGTCACAAAAATATTCTTACTAGCACATGCTTTCCCTTAAACAGATAAAACAAAGTTAAGCTTCCAGGGTTGCTCCTTGTGTCCAACATACTTTTCACACATACAATTTTCTAGAAAAAACAAACAAAAAAAAAAAACTTGTTGAGGGCTTGCATCAGTCAAAATGCTTTTAACTTTTATTACAAAAGGATCCTAGAAAATGTTCAGTGATGTAAAAGGCGCAGTTGTCTATAGAGGAAACTTACATGTGTGCATCTAATGGTTGCATCCTGAACATTTCCACTCTTTTACTCTTCTTGCACTGAAGCATTCGTATAATGACCGTGTCATCACTAAAGCAGAGTTATAGATAAGCAGCAGTGGGTCTTCAAATCATCCATGATGTGCTGTAAACAAAACACTGGTTTCCAGAGTAAAATACATTTCCATAATGTTCCGTCTTTTCTGTACTGCAAGCACCACTCACAAGTGTTTCCTGGTTTCAAACTACTCTCAAGCCTATGTTTAGGTGAAAATGGGGACATTTAAACTTAATTTTCTGAAAATTATTAAACATTTGTTTAATAATATGTGTTCCTGTGATATTGCACGGAAAATATAAGTGTGCACAATAGTCATATTGCAGGTCCAGTGATGTAGGAGGTAAATTAAATCAACATGCTATCTAGGGACTAAACCATTAAAACACAACTCATTGCACTAAATCATCACATGTTGCAGTTTTTATTTTGATCGCGAGTGTTGTGAAACTTCTGGTACAATAATGACATTTTTCTGAGAAGTGTTATTGGTAAGTTCTCAAGCTGTGGAGGAAAATAACAAGGATGTTGATGAAAACGAGGAAGATGAGCAAATTCACAGAATTAGAGGAAAAAGGGTTTAACACGGTTAAAGCGAAATGGAAACAGAAACTAAAGGCCCTGTCACACTAGACAACTTGTCCCGACTTATTAAACATTTTTTATGTTTAAAGTGCTAATAAAAGTTGTATATTTGATCAATTTGTTAGAATTACATTATTTACACGCCAAAAGGAAGCTTCCAGTTGATTTTTTTCAATTCCATCTTCAACATAGCCTGGCCCTTGCCTTCCTATGCAGTTCTGCTCAATTCTAGTTTCCCTTCACTGCTCCATCTGGGATTTCTCCCATAGACAAGGATTTCTCCCAGAGAATTTTTGTCTGGGCCAATCAGAGAGCAGAACGTCGATTTTCTGTGCAGTGTCTGCTAGTTAGTTTAGCGATGGCAGTGGAGGAAGTGAATGAAGCCAGTTCGTGTTGATAAGGCTTGCAAATTAAGTTTAATTTGTCTGACAAAGCCTGCAGCTCTCATTTACAGCCGTCTCGTTCGACTTCCTTCTCTCAGTAGGGTTGTTTACAGCGAACAGGATTTCCGGTTAGCTTCTTAGTTTAGCCTCCTGGCATACACATACGTCGCGGCCAACCAATCCAATCATTTTAAACTTCAACAGAGGCCACGCCTCCAGCAAGAATAGCTTCTCTATAGCCGAGAGTCTAGACCCTCGTTCAAAGCAAAGTGAAGGACAAGGGTCTGGTTTTTATCAGGCCATCTTCAACATAGACGTCTTTAAATGTTCATAAGTTGGCATAAGTTGTCCAGTGTGACAGGGCCTTAAGACACAGAGGCAACATGTTAGGTTGGAAAACACATTTTACATTTGCACATGATAGAAAAAACATGAACTCAGGTCCCAGCACAATAAAAAATAAGAATAAATCTTAATTAAAGACAAAAAACCTACTTCTAAAACACAAAAAAGAAGTCAAATTGGTGTAGATTCATCATCGACAAGACAAGATGATGTGTTAATCAAGTCATATTTTTTTTTACAAATCACAATATGCAGTATATTGCAGGGTTATGACAGAAATAAAAATCACAATGTCAGTTTTTTCCAATATCATGCAGCCCTAACAAAAATTAATCATTTTTACATTTACAGATGATAAAAACCATTGACTGCACATATCTGCAGAAAGCATTTTTACCAGAAGCTTAAAGAACAAATCTGAAGCCATCACTTCAGCAGCAGCCCTGCTGCGGGGCTTTGACAACACAAGCAAGCTTGTATCAGGTTGTTTCTCCTCAGCCCAGCTGCACATATATGTGCAAGCTGCACCCAGAAAACAGCCTGTTCCTCCTTTTAATGCCTCACTGTGTGTCCCACAGCCCTATTGGCAGATTTCCGACAAATCAATATCAAACCAAGTTATAAAACAGACAGAAATATATTCCGATACTAAGCTTTTACGGCCATTGATATTCCTACAGGGTCATAAAATTATTTTTTATTTCCGCGCTGCACTGGGTCGATGGTGGGTGACAGTGAAGCCAGGAAATTAAATCCCAGGAACTTACCCAAGTTGGTGACAGTTAACAGGTCTAGACGTCTTTGTTGCTGAAAGAAAAAAAATGGAAAAGAAAGACAAATGTCACAAAATAGTAATCAATACTTTCATCAATTCTCATATTTTAGTCTTGCAGAAAGTCTATTGATCCCTTTCACATGTAGAAAATTGATTTACTCGGCTCAGAAAAACTTCTAACTTACCTTAAGCAGCTTTTTGGTGTGATGCAGACTTAATGTCTCCATTTTAATTTTCAGGCTATTTAAAATCTGATGCAAGTAATTTTTTAATGACAACAATTTGCTGTTAATACTTGCATTAAAGACATGTTAACATTTAGTTGAAAACGTAAGAAACTATTAGGAATATGTTACCATAATTACACATCAAACTGCGTAAAAATGAATAAAACTCTGCTGATATATAAGGCTACATTCACACCGCAGGTCTGTTTACAGATGTAGCCAGTGGATGCTACACGTTAGCATGTCGAGTCTGAAGTAGTTGTGTAATCAGTGCCGGTTAAATAATTATTGTACATGCTTGTTTAGTTCACTGTTTATATTTGAACCTGCCTCTGGTCGGCTGCTCCGGTGCAGCATTTTAATTTTGGAATAAGAGCAACAGGCTGAAAGTAAAGTATCGATCAAGTCTCTTTAGTATCGATACAGTCCAAGATAGACGTTACTATCATAAATTTGGGTGGAATCTTGGTCATCCAGGATGGAAAATTAAGAAACGTGTTGGTTTGACTTACAGTGTAAGAACCGGTATGACTGTACATCACTCTTTTTTTTTTTGTGCGTGTGTGTGTGTGAGAGAGAGAGCAAAACTTTGAACAAGTGTAAATGTAATGCTGCATTTTGATGGTGTGTGTAATTTTACACTTGATCTTTTCAACAACTAAGAAGTAATCTAAAGAAAGTACTACATTTTTATCCCCAGTCGTTCCTTAACTTGCTGCCCCCCCTTTCCCCTCCACACACAAAAGTTTGTTTTCCTATCCCCACGGGCACTTTGCATTGGCTTCCATTCATTTTCTGGTCATTTCTATAGCCTAACCCTGACCCCTTACCCTAAAACTAACTCAAATTTATTCCGCACCTATAGTCCCAAACCACCAACGGTATTTCTCCCAATGGGGACTGGGTTTTTGTCCCCACAAGGGAAAAATACATCCTCACCAATATGTGTGTACCAGAAAAAAATGTGAAAAAATGTCCCCACTAGGTAACAAAACCATGTACACACACACATTCACAGACACTTGACTGTTGAGCACTGAAGTAATCAACACCTCAGGCCTCCTCATCTCCCAGTCTCTGAGGAAAGACAATCTTCACATCCCAGGATAGGATGAAGGGTTTGTGTGTGAGTGTTGGAAAGTGTGTGTGAGTGTTGAACGTGTGTGTGAGAGACAGTCACAGTCAACACCAGCCTTCAGGACATTATTAATAGTCAAGCATCACACTGACCATTTGAGAGGGACAAGCAAAGAGACTCAACACACTCTTTTGAACACAGCATCACCTAAAGAGGAACTCACAGATGAGGCTTCTAAACACTTATTTTAGTCTTCAGCAGATGATCTTAGTCAAAGTGACATAAGGGCTATAAGATGAGTGGAAAGGGATACGCCAAATAAATTAATGATTTTACCTCAGAAAACAAGCTAATATGTAAAAATGTACATCTTACACAGACTGTAAGTTACATGTGAATAAATGCCTGAGTGTCACTGAGGGTGACTACGAAGCAGCAGAGGTCACTGTAACAACATGAGACAAGCTGATGTGACGCTCTCTGCTTACACACTGATTTACACACACATATCTTTTAATAAACACACACAACAAGCTTTTACTATCACCTGACGAGAGCAACAAGTCTCCACAGTCAGTCAGAGATAAAACTAGAGTAAAAAAGCACTTGTTGAGACGCCTCAGGCTGTGTTCTGTGATTGTTTAAAGGAGAAGTTTAATATTTTCACAAGTAACACCTCCTTCTTTTTTTGTTACAAAGTAATGACTTATTGTTCCCACTGTTGGAGACAAGGACTGCTCTCGATGAGTCTGAGGAGCTTTTCTCTCACTGTTTACTTAAACTGCCTGTGACGTCAATTTTTTGTAATACATATGAATGCATTTTTAGAAAGATAACATTGATAAAATATTGCAAAAGAAATTTCATGTCACTGAGATGAACGGTTGTTGAGATATTTGCCTGTGAAATAACAGGAAGTGATGTCAAGGGGGAATGTCTGCATGTGAAGAGACTAGTACTACAACAGCTGATAACACAGACTGTAGAGAAGAATCTGATGTTTCTTAAGATTATTTTTGAGTCACTATCAAAGAGAGATGAAGAAGAGTCAGAGTTCAAATGTTATTGTTTCAATAAAGAAAGATCAGAGAGTTTTCTTGGTTAAAGAATTCCCCTTTGATGTCACTTCCTGTTTCATTTTGGCTGAGCCAAGTTCAAAGGAAAATATAGAAGTTAAGAGACAAAATGGGTTAAATTATGTGTATTATTCCAACTTTCTTAAATATAAAGATGTTTTCTTTGACTTTTTGTATTTGAGGAATATGCACGTCACATGCACTTTAAGTATTAGCCAGAGCTTTATTTTGTTGGCCAGATAACTGTACAAATTGGCTATTTATAATTAATAATACAGAGTATTAAATTATTTTCCTGAATGTATGGGTTGAATAAAACAGTGTATAACTGAAATGGATTATATTTATGGTTAAACAAGAAAATTTCAAATCAGTCATTAACTGAATTTGTATTTTGTTGTAAAGTGGAAACCATAAAAAATGTTACAACAGAAAAGATAAACTAAAATATATTACAGATATACTGTACATTTTAACAGTTTTTACAGGTTCTACGCTGTTTCATTACCAAAGTATAAATATTTATGAGTTATTATTTGCCTTATGTAATGTAATGTAATGTGCTGTAATTTAAAGTGCTATGTATTTGTCATTAATGCATGTTCCCATGCAATGACCCATCACATGTGAGATACAAAACAAGTGGAGCAGCGGGCAGCTATGTAAGCGCCCAGGGAGCTTAGAGACTTGCTCAAAGACACCACAGCATGGTGGGGGATTAAACCTGTGACTTTCTGGTCCCGAGATTTACCACTACACCGCAGCCGCTCCTTACATTGTATGTCCCTGATTAATATCAGAGTAAAACAGAAGGAAAAACTACATCTGATGTTTGACATATCACAGAATATGTGTTCATTGTCAAAAAAGGAATAACACCGGCTCAACTGAACTGCAATAACCAGACAAAGTGTAAAGTCCTGTGACCTCCTTGCTTTATTTAAGAGATAAACAAGTTAAAAACCTTATAGAGACTAGCTAAATGTGGCAGCGTGGATACAACCGTAATAAGAGTCAGGTTATTTTAAAACTGAAAAGCTAAAAAAGATGATTTTGATCTCTGCAATATAAAAAGGGGCAAGACTCCTGTGACTCATCAGCAGCTTGAGTGACAGCAACACGTCAGAGCAGCTGAGTTTTATTTCCACGCCTCTCTTGATCCTCCACTGATTAATGTCCTCTGAAAGTGTGTTTGAGCACGGTAACAGGATGTCTCTGTCAGCGCATCCTAGAGATGCATTAAATAATCAAATAATCACAGACCACATTTGTATATAAAAAGTCCAATATATTAAGCCTGTTATTAGCCACGACCCATCTGCCTAAAAGCCACATTTGCCACAAGCGAATTCTGTCAAAAACTGCCAGAAAAGGTGTCAGCAGGTCAGAAAACAAAGAATGCAGATGAGTGTCAGAGGTGACAAACACTCCAGCTGTCACTGTAATCTCACCAACCACTGCGGACTCTGAGGCCAGCAGCGCTGCAAACACAGATTAGGATCACAAACTTACAATAGCTACAGTGTAACATGAGAAAATAATTTAATGTCCCAGACTTGAAATTTGAGCATAAAGCCAAGATTAGTGGTTCTATTCTTGTATGCTTTAGGACAGCAGTTCGATCTCTAAACCAACAGAAAATTGATATTCTGACTGAAAGACAAACCACCCAGCTTTACTAGAAATGCCTTTATCTGATACTCTGGTTATTAGTTTCTATTTGTCTTTCTTAAATATAAGTAAAATTAATTTTATGCTTTATAATAAATCAATATCAATCTGACAACTGCCACCCCTTTAAATAAATCTATAATTAGTAAAAATATGATTAAATGAACCAATCAGCTGATCAGACAGTAGACTGTCCCACCACCCTGATCAGTAAAGGACAAGAAGGTAAAGGAGGGGGGAGTCAAACAGAGTGACAGCGGTTGAAAACCATTCATGTCCTAAACCCTTGCTTTATTACTAAATTAATTATTCATACACAATATACCCAAAACTCATTTGCCAACATTTCCTACAGAATTTACCTTTATTATCCAGTGAAGGATTGTTATCTCGTCCTCACACACATTCACACACACACACAAACACAAAGGCTGAATGAAAGTATTTGAAATTGAAGGAAGGAGAAACTAAAGATCTCAGTCATCATTTTATAGCTCATTTCAAATTAATTTAAAGTCAATATGACTAAATTGCACTGCAGCGGGCTGTGTTCTGCCACCTTTCAGTTTTCTTTTTTTTTTTTATTTTCTGGAAAAAAAAAACTGATGGAGTTGTGGAATCTGAATATCAGGATAAATCTCTATTAGGAGAGGAAAATTATACAGTTAAAAGGGTTTTTTTCCCTACCGTAACTTATCTATAATTACTATTTTCCAAGCAACAATTAGTACTTTTGATCACTTCAGAACAGAAACAACTTTTGAACAAAGTAATATAAAACTTCTGCATAATTTGTGATGTTCATGGCCATTTAATTTTAAAATGACAACTTTTAAAACCCTGATCTGCCACGGTCATTGTTTTAAATGGTAAAATAAATAATGTAGGGTAATGTGTTAGAGCTCTGAGTATGGGTTATGGATTCATTATGGCTCAATATCTGTAAACATGACTTAATTATAGTTATATATATATTTTTGCTAAGGTTGATTAAGCAGTGGAAGCAATTTTAAAGGTTGTCTTCCTAACAAGTTGTAGATGTACACTACATGCATTTCTGAGAGTTTCATTGAAAAACATCAACTGTAAGTAGTGGTATTCCGTATCGATGTTGGTACTGATACCAGCATTTTGACGAGTACTCGTACAAAATGTGTCCCGTAACTGATATCAATACCTATGTTGAAACAAGGATACTGGTTGTGATACTCCATTAAATGTTACAGTTCACATACCAGGTGAAACATTTGTCAGTTCCATGTTGAAAGAAAATCTTATTTGTTATTTTTATTCATTATTAAAATGTTGCAACAGTATCATGCTATATATTGATTTGTCAGAGTGGCTGTAAGCCTAAGAAGGAGAAACACTTTGTTCTAAATAAAAATGGGTTTTTACTGTGGAATGTTTGGGTTCTAACTCAGTAAGTACTTAGTATCGGTACTTGGTTTTGGCAAGTACCAAAATTGAAGTACTCATACTCTGAGAAAAACTGGGATCGAGACATCCCTATTTAAAAGATATTTTGCTAATAGACAGACAAACAAACACTCAGGCAATTGCATGTTTTCCTAACGCTCATGGCCACAAACAATATTTTTATTTTGCTTTCATTAGAAAACAATACTAAAGTAAATGTGAAATTGATCATTTAACTTCCTGCAGTACCTGTTCTTTACCACTATTTAGATCGACAACAATAAAATAAAATAAAAAATCAATAACTGTCATTGGTGACTGATACATCTCTTCTTTGTAAGATGCCTCACAGGCCTATTGTCGAAAAGTCTTGACATCCAAGCTTGTTTTGGATTAATTACTGTGGTGCAGCGTCAGCCTGGTTATTCCCAGTTCTATTGTTAAAGTCAGAAATAGACCCCCGCATTTAAACTCCCTGCTGTCCCCAACCGAAACACTCACAAAAACACACACAAACATGCACCTATCATAAAGCCAGGGTCACGGCAGGAGTCGATGGTTGATGGGGTTTGGAGTGAGAGCGTCTTTGTCAACAGTGTGACTAATCTCCCATCTTCCTCCATCCCTTTCATCACATATCTGCTCTGTGTACCTCATCTGCCCTGAGTCACCATTTTCACTTCAGCATTTCCTCGGAGAGTTAAAATGCCACCAACACACACACAAACACAGTGTCTGGACTGATCTGTGGCACTTTAGATTTAAAAGGGAAACCTTCTTTATTCGCCTGTCTGTGTGTCTAACGGCATCTTACTCATTGTCCCCTGGTATCGCAAAGAAGTGAGGTAAGAATGAGCTAATAGGATGAGCTTTTCAGGTTATTTTTGGGCATAGCTGTCTGGCCTAGTGAAATCATGTACATAATAAAGTCAGAGTAATGCAGGTGTTCAAGACATGAGGCTTAGTAAAACTGTAAAATGTAGTGGGAAAATGGCTGTTTGCCAGCAGAAATGGGATCATCCCTCCACTTGCATGACGGTGTCAGGTTCCGTTTGCTGTGACACTAAGAAGAGGTGGGAGAGGAACGGAGCAGTGGGGGTGGGAAGCACAGCTTTGTTGCGTGACCAGAAGCCCTTAGTTAAAAATACAACAAACCGTATAAAAAATGTATTCCTTCTGAGAGCAGAGACCAGCTTCCTCTGGAGCTGGAGCAGATGAAGAGGACAGTCACCTGCACATAGTCCTGCTGCTGCTGCTGCTGCTATTACTGAACTACCCTCAACACCGAGGACTGCAGTAATCTGATCATATGCATAACAGCTGGTATTTATGCAAAGTATACACTGACATACACAAATATTTATATAAACAGGCATATTGTACAGGTTGGGCATCTGCACACAGAAGTGCAAAGACAAAAAAGGTCATTAAACGCCTTGTTCCAAGCAATTAAAAAGCTTCTAACTTGATATATAAAATATATATGAAGGCCAATTAAAAGAGCAGCTAAGGTGACTCCCTGACATCTTTCTATCAGGTCACATGTGTGTTTGATCAAGGACCCCCATGAGTCTACTGCATGACCATTATGGCCCCACTTATCTCAATTTCCCAACAGTCAAACTGTCAGTTTAAGACTTGATGCAGTTGATCAGTGCAGTTCCTGCCAGCCAGATGAGGAACATATCCCCTTTATATCAAAGTCTAGGGCTGAAAGTAGTGAAAAGTGCTGGAATTCTTGGTGTAAATTCAGTTTAGATTATTTTTCTAAATAAAAAAAAGAAATAGAACAATAACATTTTTTGTATTCACCTTTGTGACTCGAGAAAAAAAATTGGGAACTCCTTAAAATTAACAAGACATTACGGAGATGGAGAATCCCTCATGATTGCCATCCACCTTAAAGCAAAATCTACAACAGGATGTCAAACTGAGGCTGAGCATACAGAATGCACTCTGAAAGTTAAAAGGCTCTCATAAAAAATCAACATATCAAATAACATGACCTAACCTGCTGAATCTGAACAAACTCAAATATACATCTGCTTATCTGGACTATGAAAAGGCAGTCTAAAATGCTGTTCCTGCTATACTGCCACTTCTGTTCTTGCTTTTGAGATCTGTTCAGTACTTCAAACTTTCACTAATATTGCTTGGTCTAAAGTAGTGCAATGGAAAAATACGTTTTGATCTATTCCTACTTAGGTCAATGTGTTTTACAAGACCCACTGTAACTTATCACCATTATTTTATTTTTTAACCAAGACACAGTTTGGAATTAAGTAATTATCTGTTTAAAATAGCATATGCATGTTGAAACAGTATAGTTATCCATTAGAACTGCCAGTCAGCACAGATCATGACAGACTGCCTAAAGACTCTCTGTTAATTTCAGTGTTTTTGTTTATTGCTATTCTATGAAGTGCCTTTATTCTTTGAATCCCATATTTATGTTTCTTGTTAAATAAATATTTCCACAACACTAGAGTATAGATAAAGGTGATGTACCTCTTTGGGATTATTTCTTTACCTTTATATTAAACTGGAATGCAGTTTATAGATTCTGAATCTGTTTGACAGCAATGATCTGTGAGATGTAAACTATAAGACTCTGTGGAGTCATCCAGGTCTATCTATGGCTGACCATGTGAAACCCTGAATTTTGGGACTATGCATATCAAGAACACATGGGTCATGATATAATTTCCCTTCCAAAGTGGACTCAAACAGGTAAACCAGAGTGTAAGTATGACCACAAGTGGGAGGAGGAGTTCCCTACAAAGAGTTGTTTTAAGGAGAAAATGTCTGAAGATTTGCAGTTATCCACATTTGAACAATTCATCATACAGGCATTACAAGGACACACAAATTACTTAGAATCCCAGGTGATAAATCACTCAAACTTCTTGTCTTTTGAATACAGCTGAAAAACAAGTGGAGTACCATTATTGCAACCTGGACCGTGAACTGTGAAGCCATAAATCTAATGCTGACTTCAAAATAGAATAAATAGAAGCATGTAGACATCTACAAGGTGCATATAGTTTAGAGTTGCATGTCTATTTCTTTAAAGGCAACAACATACTGTATAAAAACTTAGACAAATTGTTCCATCAGAGAATGATTGTGGTTTTTGTTTGTCAGAAGATGGAATTTAAATTGAATATTTGCACCAGACAGCCACAGAGCAGCTGCCTCACAGCCACCGGGTCTCTGGTTTCTGGCTAACCTTCTTTCTCAACATGACTCTTGTAACTATTATTTTACATTACATTTCTCCTTTTTGCCCTAAAATTACCTTAACATAAATGTTAAACTAAGCTTACACAGTTGCACGGACGTTTAAAAAAGAGGACAAGTGTCCATGAACTGGTAACCTAAGAGTCCCTGCTGAGCTAAGAGTTTCCAGTTTGACCTGGCAAAAAATCAATGACAGCTTCTTGACACTGGAGACCAATCAATGACTTCAGAACACTGATGGCATACTTGATACTTGAACACACAACTGTGCATACACACACACACACACACACACACACACACACACACACACACACACACACACACACACACACACACACACACACGGACAGACTCTGTCCTGTCATTATTTTCCCATTGGGCTTTGACTGACCCCTGCCTGATGGAGTGCAGGTGGAGTGACCAAGTGTTTACCAGAGAACACTAAATCAATGCCCTACAAGTCACAGACACACAACGCTGCAACACTATGGAGACAAATGCTCGTTTTTTTTTACCCCTCTTCGTTTCCGACTTAGACCAAAGAAGAAACTGCATCTTTCATCAGAATGTTTAAGAGAGCTGCCTTTCCATTTCATCGCTGCACTGTAGTTTGACAAAGTTTAACAATCGTCCGCAGTGTAATGAAACATTCACCTTGCTTTTACAGGTTTATATTTCCATCGTTTTTTTTTTATAAAATATTTTTAATCATCAAGGAAGCGATACAAAATAGAACAGAGAATCTTCTGTGTGGTGCTTTGATCTGAAGCCTTCAGACGTGTCAGCAAACTTACGTGTGACTGAAACTTGTGCTCCTGTTCCTAACAGCAATGAACTTGTATATCGACTCACTGTTTTTTCCCCATCTCTGCGCCAACAGTATTGATATATCAATAGACAAGGCTCAAGGTTGAAAAGTTCACCCATATCTCCTCCGGGGCCTAATTGGAGCTGAAGGTCAGAAGACGTGTATTTTTTTATTGGTTTATTACCTTTATGGATCCAACAACGGTGGTAAATGTGTATGTGCTCAAACCATAAGACATTTTTGCTCTTTTGTGTCACTGTGTTGATTTATTTTATTTATTTATTTTTTCAAAAACAGTTACTTTTTTATTACCCATGATATTTCCCTAAACATATTAAAATGTCTGTTATCTTCAAATGAGCAGATAGTCGGAGACATATTAGAAAATAAATGAATCAAAATGTTGTGTGACTAAAGCGTTTTCTCCAGCACAACTTTTCCATTTAGAAGAGTTCAATCAGGTATTGGAATAGAGTGCTGAATAGTTCTTTAAAGCCGAAACAGGCTGGGCCACTGTGTTTACTGGTAATTAAGCGGGACAATAATTAGCTGCTTGGAGAGAACAGAAAGGATGGGGGGGGGGGGGGGGGGGGTGAGGTACA
>JAUBOC010000103.1:12995446-13007537 GCA_032275365.1 Anablepsoides cearensis | reverse complement strand
TTAGACTAATCGAATAATCGTAAAAATAATCGTTAGATTAATCGAGAGAAAAATAATCGTTTAGGACAGCACTAATTTAAGTACATCTAAAACTTTGATAGTACAGCAAAGCTGAGGCACAGTATTAGGAAAAGTGACACTCAGCTACTCCAATATTAAAGAAAGCAGCTTCAAAAAAAAAATAGGAAAAAAAAGCAACAGAGCATAAGTTAAATGGTAGGAGACAGCAAGACTAGACATTTTGTTTAGTCAATTTTAAATATTTTTGTGCAATGTTGTCAGTGGCATCTAGACCAACACCAAAAGATACCTTGGACTGAGATAAATGTACAATAAGTACAGTACACTATTGTGAAAGTTATATTGTGGGTTCCAAAAATTGGAAAAAAAAAAAACTATAATTCCTGCTATGTATACTTAACATATTACCAGTAAATCTGTACTACCTGAGCATCCTGTTTTCCTGGCATTCTATAGTCTAGATTTAAGTCTCCCATACAAAAGTGCACCATGAGTATTATTTACAAGTGATGACATGTGAACTGACTTGATTGTTGACTTAAACTGACTTGTATAATTGTACAAAAACATTTGACACACCAAACGCATCATAACCAATTGATTTATTATTTAGAATTTCCTAAATGTTGCCAGACCACTGTACTTATCCTGAAAAGAGCAAGAAACAAAAGCAGTAGTAAGTTTTTTTAGCTTACCTTTGTTTATAATGCTATATAACTTCAGACACTTTTGCATCTTAGTGTTCCCACTCAAATAATAAAAAACTAGACAAATAACCATCTAGACATCACTGACATATTAAAAATATATATATTTTTAAATTTGTATGTTTTAGGGACAGCTGCACTGAAGTCGGTGCACATGCACCTTCATGTGGAGGGATGCGTATTGAGCTATCCCTCTAGATACAAAACTTTAATTACTTCTGACGAAAACTGTAATTAAAATGTATCACAGCTGCAGCCCTACCTGTGTGTGTTTGGGTGTGCGTTTTGTATATGTGTGTTATGTGTGTGTGTGTTACTGCAAGGGGACCTCAGTGAGTGCCAGACATAAATCACCTCCACACGCAGATCACCAGCCAAGGGACAAAGGGAGTGGGGGGTGAAAGAGAGATTACAGAGGAGTGCAGAGAAAAAGATAGATGTGGCAACAAAATAAAAGAAAAATAGAGGAAAAGACGGAGAAGACTTAACTTTTCACAGCAGCGGAGGCGGCCAATCACAACAGTACGCAGAAACACGTTTAGATTGAATCTGTTTTTGGTTTAAACTCCTTAAATTTGAGCCTAAAGTCTTCCATAAATTTAGTTGTCTCACAGAGGTCAACAAACCAAATGTTTTAAATGCTATATGAAAATGAAAAAACAAAAATAAAAACAAAGGCATGTGTAATGTTCTTTGCATATAGAGGTAAAAATCTGAGTCATGACAACGTACAAAGCTTTCAGTGCTGAACCATATTTTCTCTACTATATTCTCTGTATGTGCAGGCATGGAGGGAGGTGAGACAGGAAGTGGTAGGGTGACAAATAGTGGCCAGCTGAAGCCACTGGGGTTAAACACAATTGTTGTAGCAGAAAGAGGACATTATTGGAAATGGCTTTGCCACCGTGGGCGCCCCTGTTGTATAGCTTTTTCCCCTTCTCCCAGGCTAGCAATGATTTCCCACTGCGCACAAACGCACATGTACATATACACACTTTGGTGACAGTATCTGCAATAACCCATGGGAATTAAAGAGGTGTCAAAACAGACAGAGCTCCATGCATCAGGACGCAGCAGGCGATGTGGCTAAAGGCTAATCTGCTGTTTACAATGTTGATGCAGGGCAATAGAGCTGCAGAACTACAATAGCTGACCGTCACAAGAAAGTCTTTTAAAAGCCACCCTAATAATTGTCCTTCAGAAGTCCCTCACCCGCCTTATCGGTGCATCCTCAATAACAAGACAGCATGAGCTATTTGTTTCCGAAGTCCATTCTCTGGCTGACTCCGGAGACATGCTCCTCTGCTGCTGGTGAATGAGATAGCCTTTCATTGGACTGTATAACCTTTACGAGCTTCTTACACAAACAAACAATCAAATCAAACAAAAGACACTCCCCAATCTAGAATAAATGTCTGGTATTACATGATTCAGATGTACTTAATAGCAACAATGACTCACTTAATAAACAAAAATACCACCGAGTCTTAGACGTATTTAACATCTGCTTTGCTTTCTTTGATTGTATACTTCACACGTGGCTTTTATCTGAGTGAACTGGGCAGGGAGGAGGGAAAAAAAGAGCTTTGATTTTGGGAGGGGGAAGAAACATCGATTTTGTTGACATTGGGTTCTCCTTGCCATTAGAGGTGCTTTTTCCTTTCTGCGCTGATTACCTATTTTCAGTGAAGGCTGGGCTATTTCATCTCATCTGTATGTATTTGTTTTAAACAAAATCAACAATAAAAGAGCATCCTTGAGCTATCTATCAAAGTTTGACTACGAAGGAAGATTTAAAACAGAGTTAATTAGTTACTCCTTTTCTCCATATATCTTGATTCATAACAAGCTCCTATCAGCTCGGTGAATTAAAAATATCTGACATAAAGATGAACGTGCCACAATTATTACATAATTAGAGGCAGGGCACACACACAAGCCTTTTTTTGCAGTTCAGTTTTTTCCCAAATCATTTATCAGATTGAACTACTGCAGTTGCTGCATTCGCCATTCTTCAGACTACTACCTCTGTCGGGGTGGAGCTATTACGGTTGAGCTGCACCCATGAGGATGAGAATCTCTGTATAGTGGAATCATTTGTCAACACGGCTGAGGATATATGTAAGGGCCGTTTGTCAAATGCAGCGGACAAGTGTGCAGCACTCATCAGAAAGCTGTCTCGGGTGGTTTTCTTATCAAAAACTATACATACACTATAACAATATTTTTTTTTTACTAACGGTGATGGACATCTGTGGCGGAGAGGCTGCAGTAAATTAAAGCTCTCCAGGAGGCCTCGTGTAGTATTTCATACAATCAGATGGATAAAATCAAGCAGCAGCTACTTTCCTCGGAGCTCTGCCTCCCTCCTGCAGGGCTCCTACCCAGCAGTCTAAATCAAGACAGAGCTGTTGTCAGCCATGTTGAGGGGACAAGGAACCTGTTAGCTCCACCAGATTGAATTAAGCTGAATCCCCTAAAGATCCATGTTCAGGCAGGATTCAGGTCAACTCTGAGATGATGAACAGTGCTGTATTGATTTCTCTCAGTTTCCAATCATATTACTGCTCTTTTAGCTAATTCAATTCCCTTATAAACAGTTCACAATTCAGTTCATAATTACAATGACACCAAGTTACGCTGTGTCTAACTAAAGAAATTTGATTAGGGGTTTCCAACTGCTTTTTTTTATTACATCAGATACCTTTTGTTGCGTAGGTCGTGACAAATCTGTGAGTGTTTGCTTGCAGGAGGAGAATGGGTTGAACCAACCCTGATGAAGTGGTAACATACCTACAAATCTTCTAACAAATTAGATTGATGTCACGTTTAAATGAGGTGTTATTCTCACAGAGGAATTCGCTTGAACTGAATATTTCATCGCAAGTTTCCCAAACTTGACAATCTAATGAACCCACCTCAGAAACAAACTTTTACTTTCCCTTCCGTACGATGTAGCCAGCGTCCACGTAGGTCATATACAGGCCTCCTCCTGAAAGTCACGGTGAAGGGCAGATGGCTCTGTAACGACAAGGAGCTCAGCCTTGTGCATTGATTTGTTTACTAATAGCTGATGGAAACCCAAGAGCGCCTCTTCTTTTTACCGCTAGCCATGGGGGGATGAATAATTAATAGCTTTTTAGCTCTTTTTTTAGCTGGGGAAGGATTACTGAAAGTCCATTCAGTCATGTAATACAAATCTTTGGAAAAGCTATTCTGAAACCCTTAAAAAGCTTAGAAAGCTGAGCACAATTCTAAGCAGATGTCTTGATACGGTGATATTTAATGTAGCTATTAATATTTTGTTTGTAAGTTGAGCTATAGGTAAATTTGTTACAGAAATATGTAACAATATAACGTATGATTTGTGTTCAAGATGGAGTTAAACCTTTGCTGTTTTTTCTTGTCATGTTTTTCTTTTCTTTTTTTATGTTTTTTGTTTTTGTTATTGAAATTTGAAATTTGTTTTGATTGATTTTATCTGAGAAAAAAGGGGCAGATATTATAAGATTTTGTCTTCTTCTGCTGCCTTTCATTTATTTATGTTTTGTTTTTTAATTATATTGAATTTATGTTTTTTAATGAAATGAATAAAAAGTGTTACAACTAATCTTACTTTAGGCAAATATGCTAATTAATTAATTATTTAGTGGCTAAAATGTGTCTAGACTTTTAACAGCCAGAGCATTGTAATCAAGTTTAGTATTACTTTTTCCTGCATTATTGGCAATTTAATTTTAAAAAGCACTTAATACACTCTGCCTAACATCACTTTGGTTGTACACACGAAAAGGACGAACGGATGGGAGATAATTCAATCTTCAGATAAAGGCAAAAAGCAGAGACAAAGATCTTGCACAGAAAACAGAACACTTTAATCTTTCTTCTCCCGGGGTAAAAAGAAAAAAAGAGAGAGAGAGACAGACAAGATGATAGACGGAGAGACTAAAAAGAGTCAGGCTGATAGAGATGTTGATTTAATTGAATGTGACTTATTCCCAGCACCCACCCTGCCCCGTGTCCATCTGTAGGCAGCCTTGGACCCACCACGAGCGCTCACAACAACAGCCAAACTGTCTCTCTTTCGCTCACTTAATGCGAAAAATGCACTAAAAGAGAACCGCACACACAAAAAGAACATCTGGAGTTTGCACCAGTGGACCTAGCCCAGTGCCAACCTGCCTAATAGCCTATGGAGTCAATTATGAGTGGGGAGAAATGTTCTGGCTTAATCGCTAATGGTGCCATCTGGATAATAGCAGATTTCACGGAGAAACTTTTGCTTTTTCCTCTTACCTGGTCATCTAGGGATGTCTTATCTGATCATTGGTCTGTTTTAGGAGAAATGGAGTAGAACAAAAGAGACTAAACAGTTTTTCGGTTTTTTTAATGAAGCTCCTTATTGCAGAGGCCAACTAGCTGCAGAGTTGGGAAATTATTTTACACGGTTACTTTCAAAATTCTGAATGAGAAGTTGCAATCACATAGTAAGATGCAAAACACATGACGTTGTCTTGTTAGTTTAACGTCTCATGATGATAACTCAACAATTAATCTTTTATTTGCCAATTATTTATGTCTTCTTTTAGATAAAATGTGAGTGGAAATCTATCTACATTATACGGTGTGGTTAACTGTACAAGGGAGAATAGAAAGAGGCATATAAAGGGTCTTTTTTCTAACTTGGGAACTTTTTTTTTACTACTGCCTGCATTGTGGCATTTTAGCTTGACACAAAACTCTCCTGCCCAGAGCACAATGCAGCAGTATCAATTTCCCCTCTACAGCAGGTGATATTTTAACAAATGTGTTCCTGCAAAAGCCAGTAGAGCTGAGGGCCAGAGAGGTGCAATGTTATTTATTGAAACCTGTGAGGAAGGCTGGCAGGGGCAGTGGGCAGCCAGGTTGGAGGACTTGAAGGTAGACGAGAGATAAGACAACACAGAGATTGGCCCAAAAACACATGGGACTTGGGGAGTCCAGAGACACAGGAAGAGGGGGAGGGTTTGGGAGCAGACAGACTGAAAGACACATTTACTTAGCGACTGACATAGCATTGCTCACAAAGCTAGGCTGGCATGAAGGACAATTTGGAATAACAGTAGGGGATCTTAAAAAGGAAAGACATGCAATAATTTAAACAGGGAAATGCAGAGAAACTACAATAATATTTATTGAGAAAAAAAACTCAGCATCAAACTAACTTCTTTTTTTTAATCAAAGTTTTCTAACAGATTGTTGCTGCCACAAGACAATTTAAACAGCAGAATGTTATTTTCACACCTAAAACAACACAGAACTATGAGAAATAAATATTAAATAGCATTTAGTCATATCATTTTACTTTACTGGTGTCTTTCTTGTAAACTGCAGCATTGAGGAGTTTCTTGCTTAAACTGAAGACCTAATTTGGCCAGATGGAGGCAGTACACAAGCATGCATTTACTGATGTGACTGCACTGATTTAACACAGGAAAACAACTGAACAATCATGTTCACAGGAAGGAAAACTTAAATATAGCTCGCTGCTTTGAATGTTGGGCATTTTTTAATGACTGCCCAACCAAAAACAGAAGGGCATCAAGCTAAAGGTATAATGTAATTAGGCTTCAGAAAACAAGGCTGCAGCAAATTCTGAGAGAACACAAACGCATACACTGTGTGGTACGTTCTGTGCATTTTAACTGAAAGCCAGACAGCGGAAGGAGAGCTGTAGCTGCAAGGTAAAACAAATGTGCATTTGATTTGTTATTATTTGTATGAGAAGGGGTTAAAGAAATAAGCGTTGGGGCTAATGGCACCCTGACAAATGGAGAGCAGGGTATATGAACCATGAAATGAACACTAGCAATTGGAAGGCACGAGGCTTTCAGCATCATGGTCAGCAACAAAGTGCCTGCAACATCTCACTGCTTGAGTGATGGTATTCACAAGGCTGAAGAGAGCTGAGGAGAACAACAGGTGACAGAAAAAACAGAGTCCTGTGGGGGGGTGGGGAATTTAAGCCGAGGAACAAACAACCAAAAAGGAAAAACCGAGGGTGCGGTGAGATTTTGGCGATTAATCCGAGGTATGCGTTTTCTTCTCCATGAGTCAATAAGAGTAGATGTCCTCACTGCTGCCAGCCTGACTGTCTCTAGGTAAGTCGTGCAAGAGTTTATCAGGGCAGAGCAGAAGGCAGAACCCAGATAAAGTTAGAAGGAGAAAATAACCTCTACCACCTGGCTCTTCTACTGTTTGTGAATGTGCCTTTTTCTCATTAATTGTTGTGGTGGTGTGGTATATACCACCATTAAACAGTAAATAAGTCATTACCCATGCTTGCTGCCAGGGTGCCCTGGGCCAGGACCTGTATTTGTTGCAGAGAAATAGAAGTGGTGAGCCCTGCAGGCACAGAGTCTGAGGTCAATGCAGTTGGGTTGACGACAGGTTTCTGCACAAAGTCAGCTCGCCCACATACACACATACATACTTATCCCTACTTAAATGCAGTTTATATCTACATACATGGACAATAAACCAATTGGATACTTTGTAAATAATAAATCAATAAATATTTGTATAAGGTGGTATTTCCATACAATAAAGACAAAAAATAACATCTAAAAACTCAACTTCTTTCTGCTTCCTCAAAGTTTTAAAACAAAAAAGACCCTTCATCTTTGAGCCTCAGCAGACTATAAACAGTGCAGGCAAAATATTGCCGGATTTCCAAGCATTAAAAGGTGACTACTATCCATCGGATTCATCAATTATTTCAGTAATATTTGCTTATTTTGTTTTGTTCTTTGGCAGAAAAAGTTGAGGTGTTATCGTTCCAACTCTTTTCATGTGTGCAGACATCGGGCGAGGTTTAAATTCAGATGTCACTGTAGGATTGTCAACCTTTTTGGCCACAGTGGATCTCTTTTATACTGAGAAGATTTAGATTCCAACTCTAAGTTATGTTTACGTGAAAAGTAATAATGCTTTTCATTTTTTTATATATCATTTTTTATCCAGGAAGAACTCTCCTATACGACCACTAAACTGAATGGAAGAATCATCCTTGATTTTTAGTTTTAAGGGTTTTAATTTGTTCTAAAAACTGCTTTTAAGTAAGTTGGATAAAATGGCAAATTTATATTTAACTAAGTTTAGTCAGTGCATAATTGTCTGAATGTCATCTGATATTTCTGAATAAATAAACATTGGTATACACCTACATACTGTAAATCTCTGGACTATACTTTGTAACTCTGGATTATCATGAAGGTCAACTGAAAAAAATGTAAGTAACCAAATGCCTATACTTAAAAACTGCTGAAGTTTTGATTTTAATGTGTGTTGGCCAATAGATCCATTGAATCTTCAGTCCTTTTACATTGTTTTTGTCTAACAGAATTCCTATGCAAGGACTTTGACTTTTAAGAATAAACATTTTCTTTTGAGGCCTTTGTTGTCAGTTGTATCTGAGCTCAGTCACAATAATCCAGATGAAATGCGTGGTCCACAAGCCTTTGCTGTTTTAGAAATCGAAGCTACTTCTGCTTGAATCTTGCCAAATTGCAGTGGATTAAAGTAAACTTTCAGCCAAGCTTTCCAAAGCCAGTGATCAAACATCTCTGCTGTCAAAGAATAAATGAAAAGTCATATTAAATAACTTGCATGTGTGGGTGGCAGGAAAAAAATTAATAAATCAATGTTAAAAACTTACATGTTCCGCCTGTAAAAACATGAGTGTCAATTCTTAAAAACAAACCAAAAAAAAAAGTCTAAATGTCAAAAATAAAAACATCCCATTCCATCACTCATCAGTATCAGTAAACACTGGGGGGTGGTATTTGTATAATAGGACTGTAATTAAAGCCTCCAACTCATCTCTTTTTCATATGTGTGCACAATATCTCTATCAAAACCCTCGTACACACAAGTACACATAGATAGAGAGGAATAAATATGCTTTGTTCTTCCCACCTACCTCTAGTACATCAAGGGTGTGTGTTTATGTGTGTGTTATTGGGGGAAGGGCGATGACTGTATAAAATCATTCTTAATTACACGTTTGTCACATGAAACACATTCTACCTACTTTGTATGAGCTCTGGCAGTCTGATTAATTCAGCAATCCCCATGTTCCAATTGCTCATTATGCACCAAACTTCAACTTCTCTGTCTTTTTTATCTATGTCCTCCCCCATTCAATTTCTTTCCTCATTCCCTTGGTCCTTCACATTTCAGGCTTTTCATTTGAGCGTACTGATGTATGTGTGCTTGCCAGATCCAGTAGCCACAGAGGCAAGCTTTTCCTTAGGGATTCAGCATTTGACAGCACACATAGGCTGTCAGAGTCCTACGTTGGCTAACGATGACAGGACAATTAGAGGAGAGAGGAACACTCTATTCTGTTCTATCTACCTCGCTGGCTATCATCTATACCAGTATCCCTGTTTTGTTTTGGTTCTTTTGGTGGGGGTGGATCATCAAGTTCCTTCCATAAAATCTTGACACATTACTGTAAACTTTTTCTGCTTTGGCAAGACCTTCCCAAAGTAATCCATCTGCTGTTCAATATACTGTAGTCCATTACTATTTCTATCAATAAAACAATCATGGCTTAACGACTCATATTAACCCTTTCTAATTATTTAGTTGTATATTTTCTGAATTAACTTTGGCAAACACATAGTCCTGCTATTATTGTAATTATAATTGAATTTTAGCATCTGTGACAGTGAGCTAGAACATGAGAAACTATGTTAACAAAGCACATTCTCAGTGTGAACCTAATCAGATTACACCCCACAGCAAAAAAAGACCACTTTTTGAAATTCATGTGTTTTTGTGATAAAACCACAGACCATATTGTTCCGTGAGCACTGCTGTGAAAAAGAAGCCCTCATCTCACTTTTGTTGTGAAACAGTTTGGGCTGTTTGAACTATTTTTATCTCGGATTCCTTTGTGAGCTTACAGAAAAGCACAGGTCCACTGCATCCCTGGAGATGCTAAATCATGGCATCAGAAAGACAAACAACATCTGTTTACTCTCAAACACAACACTCTCTTGCAGAGCCGCTGCCGCGATGGAGATATCACACATGCAGAGTAGAAAAAAGCAGCGAGGTGTCTCTATCCAACTGTGATCCCCAATTCAAGTTAAGTTTAAAAAAAAAATTCCAGTAGTGTTTTCTTTGTTTACCATCTACATCAGGGCAGCATGGTGGCGCAGTTGCTAGTGCTGATGCCTTACCACAAGAAAGTTGCTAGTTAGAATCCCAGCTTAGGACTTTTCATGATGGAGTTTACATGTCCTCTTAGTGCATGTGTGGGTTTACTCTGGGTACTCCAGTTTCCTCGTACAGACATCAATGTTAGGTAAATTGGTAACTCTAATGTTGTGTCTCAACTCAGGGGTTGCAGCCCACATAGATCGTGGCCCATGTAAGCCACACCCTACATGGGCCATAAGACGCCTGCATAGGCTGCATAAAGGGCTGCAAAATGAGACCGTCTAGTCCAGGGGTTCTTATTCTTTTTGACCTTGGGGCCCAATTTGTTGAACATAAAGTGGCACGAGGCCCAATCAGACATTACCAATGTACAGATGAAAATGATAATTATTCTAAATCTTGGTTTCATTTGTACTGTATTTACATTATAACTAAATTAAATTAAACACTTAGTTTAACAGTAAAACTCCTGTCAAATAATCACAAGACATGATTATGACAAACATTTTTTATATTGTAACCTGCCCTAAAAATTATTTGAACAAATACAAAAGTCAGTCAACAGACCACTCAGGCTCATCAAAAAAAATTTATTTATTTTTTTAAATAAACAATAACAAAAATAGACAATTCAATAAATAAAATTGTGGGCATAAAATAAATAAATGTTTAAATGTTTAATGTAAATGTTTCAAAAAAATGTAAAAATAAATTTGATAAAGTACCAATGAAAAGAAAGCCTTTTTAAAGTTTTGCATGGTTGAAGCAGAAGCTGCTCTTCATATAGTGACAAAAAATAACATAACAGCTTTTTGACAAGTTTAAAGTTTCTTTAAAATACATTCAAAATGTTTAAAAAGAAACTACAAAAAATAATTTGATAAAGTGCAAATTAAAATATATGTGGTAAGGCGTCAGCACTAGCAAAGTATTTGCAACTGCATTTGATAATGTTTTGAACTTTTAAAATATTGCATGGTAAAGCCAGAAACTGCACTTCACATTAGTGACAAACTTTGGCTTTTTTTGATGGGCTGCCTTCGTTTTTGCCTTCTACTTTTAATTTAAAATAGGTTTCCATTTTCAGCATGTATCTAAGGTTCTTCTTCTACGTAATAAAAAAGTCGTTAAACATCTGAATGGCACACGACCGCTACTAGTGGTGAGAAAGTGTATTGCACCTTATTCAAAATCAATGTGGTCCCACAGCCCTCTGTGGCCCAAAGTTAAAAACTATTTTTTTGAGGCTCTCAAGGTGGCGCTCGCGGCCCACAGGTTAAGAATCTCTGGTCTAGCCTATTGATGATGTGCATTTCTGTGATCATGCACTGTATCATTTAATGGTGTTAATTTTTTTTTTTTTTTTTTTGGTCCTTGATAAATTGCCAAACCCTGCCATAAAAAAAAAACTCAGACGTAAAAAAAAAATCAAAAAACAAAAAACACTTTGCTTTTTTGTTTTGTTTTCTGACGGCACAATGAATCCTGGGATTCCACCGGCTGCGTACTAAGATGCACCCTACGTGTTTGGGTTTTGTTGGCCTCATGAATAGGCATTACAAATTGGGACAGCCTACAGCGTGACGCAGTGACGTAAGCGACTGACAACCTATGTTGGCTGCAACCCCTGAGTTGAAACACAGCCAATAACTGTCTCTAGGCCTGAGTGAGAGAGTGAACGGTTGTTTTATTTGTCTCTATTTGGCCCTGTGATCGACTTCCAACTAGTATATAATGATAATGGATGGCCAGAGCATCTACATTAACAAAGAGCAAGAGCAGAGCAAAGCTGTGCATTTACCTTCCAAATTTGATCAATTAGTACATTTTTGTTTTATTACTGCATCAGTCTTGTTTTAGAACAACATCATGCTCGTCATAACTTTTTTATGAAATGATGTAAGCAAAACAGGTCAAAATTGTGAAAAACAAAACTTTATTTACTTCTTGAGTCTGGTCATTATTATTGAATTTGTAGCTTCTCTGTAGTGTAGTTAACTAAATATAGAGCCATTGCTTTTATATGTTTTATGTTAGGAGAAACCATGACAGTTGTTTGCTGCTGAACTAATTCAATGATTTTGTGTGTGTGTGTGTGTGTGTGTGTGTGTGTGTGTGTGTGTGTGTGTGTGTGTGTGTGTGTGTGTGTGTGT
>JAUBOC010000103.1:12948186-12963063 GCA_032275365.1 Anablepsoides cearensis | reverse complement strand
CCCACCGTCAATCCGACCAATCACGTCTCTTGGGACGTCTCCGCCCACATGATCTGCGCCAATCACAACTTGGGACGCCTCTGCCCACAGGACAACATGTTCTGCAGAGACCCCTACTTGCCTTGAGCAAGCACCACTGCCTTAAGCAATGTATCACTTGGCAAAATGTTGCGAAAAGGTTGCAAAAACAACCACTATAGTCAATCAAGTCATGTGTGCCCAGTGTAAATGCTTAAATCACATACGGTTTACTAAACACAATGAAAAGTTAAGGATTTGAACACAAAAGTTCAGATTTTTGGTGGAGCTACACAGGTGTGATGTAAATAGGCCTGTCACAATAACACATTTTAATAGATTGTTTCAGAAATTATTGCAATAAATAATATTGCTTGGAGACCATTTTAAGCTAATATAATGATTTTAGCTAAATGTCTGATCATGCTACAGAGGTTATGAGGCCACGCGCCAAATATCCTACACCAGAATTCACTCCTGATACGCTGAGGAGTAGAAAAGAAGGAGACACGAAGAAAACAATCAAGCAGGCAAATGAAATTTATCATTTTAATTTATCGTGTGATTAATTGATTTTTTGCTTATCGCGACAGGCCTAGCTGTAAATAACACTAGTGAAGGTTAAATGAGACAATCGCAGGCTATTCATTTGACATTTACTGACAAAACTTCAATCTATGTTCAATTCTAACTTTAGTAATGCATTTACTGGAAAGAGATTAATACCGCTTTCATAAATCATTCAGGAGGATACATCCGCACCAAGGGATACTCATATGTTAGCTGATCTCTATGTGGGAGCCCAGCACCTATTAATCTATGTTTCTGCTTCTCTGACCATGTCATTTGGGAAAAAGGCAAATTTATTAAAAGGGCAATAACCACAATGATATATCCGAACATTCCTTTAAAAATGGATCATGTTTAGATGCATTGATGCCGTGTATGTCCACTGACCTTCACATACTTCCTGTTGGTTTGTCCATTCTCTTACTTATAATTTAAATGTCTTCAAGCAATTCGTTTTCACTTTTCAATTATTTTGTAATAATATTAAAGACCTAATATAATAATTTTGAGAAAAGTGTTTTTTTTTTGTGGACTGAGTTCTAACTTATTTAAAATCAGGTGCATCAGAAAATCCCATTTGGAGACTCTATCATTCAAAGTGACACCAAGGTCAGACATCAGAAAGTAAACAGAGTGAAGTCAAAGCTCATCTCAGTCTACAGAAACTAAAATGGGCTTATCTGTGGAAATAGAAATCTGAGTGCCGTGTGAACCTAATCTCCACACAGAGATTCAGCCACAGAGAGATCTGCTGATTCCCTGATTTACTCTGCCGTTTTTTTTTGTGTGCTTTGGTGTTTGTCTGGGTGAGGCTCGAACTGACAGATGTTGTCGAGTGTGAAAAAAATACTTTCGATTCTCATGCCTTTCAGCTGTCAGAAAGCAAAGACGGTTAAAGGACTGAAGGCATATTACCTTCGGCTTACTGTGTGCGTGGCTTACAGAAAGTCCATGGACAAAGAAACTGGTCAATTTAAACAATACTATGCATATTAGGGCTGCATGGTATATGCGATAGATGGTAGAAACCGTAGGAAGTTGGCCTACAGTAGAACTTTATCCTCTACCGTCCTGTCATCAGTTACGTCATTGCACCTGTGTCAACAAGGCGAGTTTAAAATATTCTGAAAATAAATGAAGAAATATAGCATTTTAAAACACGTATAGAGAGAATAAATCCTACAAATGTCCCCCTCCCACTGTAGAAAAATTATGTTATGCCGTCGTGTCGCGGGATCATTTCCTCCCTCCCTCCCACTGCACGTCGCGCAGAGCGAAGCTTTAACAACCGTGGTTTTATCACACTCAAATTTTCGGAGAAAATTTATGTATTGTTACCCACAGATATGATAAAAAAGGATGTGGACCTTCGTTCAGTCATAAATCCATCTTGCTAATGTAACATACTTCTGCTCTGAGCACGCAGCAGAGCAGCAGCCGATAAGTTCACCAGGCAGAAGCTCATCGTATGGCAGAAAAATATTACATTTATTTGGCTTCACCACAATTACATTTCAGTTATCTGAAATTGTTTTATGACTAGGACTATGTGCAGCTTAAGCCCCTTAAGGTCCTGTCACATGGTAAAATTGTAGGCAACTTATGACAACCTAAATTGTTTTTTATGTCTAAAATACTGATGTTACTTGAAGTACTGGTTATTACATCCACTTTATTTTAAAATTGTTGAAAGTTTTATAAAAAGTTTTTATTTGTTGTTGAAACCGTTTTGCAATATATATAAAACATTCTTTTGTGCTTCTGTTATGTTCATTTGCACTACAGAAAAATGCTGGGTTTGATTATGATTACAGTTTTCTGCAAAATAAATGCTCTAAAAATTACATTATCTTTGTTTTTTTATGATAATTTTCTACCGCAATATAGTATACTGTTACCGTGAAGGGATTCAGTTTATACCGTGATATGAATTTTAGGTCATACCGCCCAAAGCATATTTTATTTTTCAGTAACACTATATTGCTGCAAAGTTAATAAGCAAACAGTGTAAAGACTTTCTTTGCAAATGTAAATTTAAAAAATTAATAACTAAAAAGGCAATAATTACCTTTTTTCATATTTTAATGAATAACAAATAACACAGCAAAATCAGTTCTTTAGCGCTTTACTCTGCAGAATTGAAGATGTGTGTGCATAAATTCACATCATGTTAAGTACATATATGAACATGCACACAAGACAAATGGTACAGAAAAACGTTTGTAGCATCTAGCTGAGGCTAAATTGAAAAAAAAAAATGTTGCTCAACATGCAGCTGGTGAAATGAAACGTTCCCTAAGTAGCTGTTAATAAGGCTAATTCTCACTCTTATGCACTGACTGTGAGATTCTCACAGTTTACACTTTGTATATGCTCCCATGCCTCCTGACCATATAATGAAGTGCAAAACAATTTCATAACTGATAATGCTGAGGTGTGAACAGACAAAAGGACAGTCAGCTGCAGATTATTTTGTCCTTTATGTTATGAAGATGTGAATTAAAACAGATCTAGTTTTAACATATTGTGGACCATAATTTTAACCCTTAAGTTAAATTTATTTATAAATGTGTAAAGTTGCACCTGCATATGAGAGCAGTCAGATTTATAAAACGTTAGTTGTGAAAAGAAGCTAGAGGTAAAAATAAACAGGTGTGATTATTAGATGAATTAAGGCCATTTCATCGAACCAAACAGTCTGCACTTTAAAGTTAGACTTTTAAAACTGAAGGTTTATTTAATAAAGCCTTACCATGTTATGTTAACATGAAAAAAACATTACAAATAAACTAATTCTAAATAAGATTTTAGATCTGAACCTCTCTAATTATATGCTGTTTATAAAGCAGTTTTCATAGATTAAACTAATCTTGAGGATTGCAAGTACTATATTATCTTATACATATATTATCGTATACACTTCAGGTGGTTTAAAAATGGAAAAAACTTTAAATTACAATTTCTTTCTAGCACGTTGACACCATTACCTATTCATTTATAATTCCATGTTTCTTATATTTTCAAACATGCGCAAGTATTTTAAAAGCCTGTGTCCATTCACACTCACAGTCAGTAAACTCGTTTTGTTTTCCTGATGGTGTCTTTGTATTTTTTATTTATTTTTTTTTATTATTATTATTATTAGCTTTTCTACTCACCACTTTCAAAACAAGCATCAAAAACCAGATGTCCTTTTCGTGGCACCCCTGAATATCCTGGTGGGCTCACCGTCAGCTTGTTGACATTTCCCACCAAGGCATCCTCTCCTCCGGTTTCACTATCTGGAGAAAGTGACATCAGAGCTTATATTACGTTTGATATTTTATCCAGGTGAGTTGCTTAATGTTGTGCTGCAAGAAAGTTTAACGCAAACTAATCTGTCTTCATGCGACAGAGACCCAAAATGCCTAAATTAAACTGATATTAATTAAGAATCTTGTTTTTAATGCTGGTTTGTTCTTTTCAGACCACATATATACAGAAAATTGTGGTGTACTATGGCTTTATTTCGGTATGAATAATGAGACAATATCGGTTCTTATGAGCAACCTCAGGAACCGACAGTTAGCTAATTAGCTCCTCTGTAGTATGCAGGACAGGAGGACGCTGATACAGCTAGTTAGCACGTAAACAGAACACCTGTGTTTCTGCTCGTCCATACGACAGGGGGCTGTCGTCGAAATGCATGATTTTTTTTCCGGAGCTCTTTCCGTGAGGTAAATATAACGTCTTAGACGCTGTCGTAAAACGGTGAAATCATTTCGGGAGCTCAAAGGTGCAAGAGACGCGACTCGTGTTTACATCCCCAGTGCCACCTTGCTAGCTAGGCGGTTAGCACACGCCAGCGTCTGTATGAAGACTCGCTGCAAGCTAAGCAACAATGATAAACGCGCTTATCATTAGTCAGATAGTAGTGCACCACGTCCTGTCGCCTGCTTGTGTAAAAGTGTGGAGAAACCCCCGGTAAAGCACATGTTTACACACCAGCCTCGACGTCTCTGGTGTTCTCCTCCATCTTCCTCCTCTCATCTGTTTCCGAGCAGCCGACGCTCTCAGTGCGTTGCCACAGCAACGGAGCAACATCTGCTTCATCAATCAGCTGTCGAGGCTTTTAAACAGGTTTTAGCTTTTAGGTAAGTAAGTTGAGTCATATGTTTTAACATTTTTTTCTTTTTTTTTTTTTCTTTTTTTTTAGATTTACTCAGATACTGGTTGGTTTAGTGCAGGAGTCTGCAACCTTTACGATCAAAAAAGACATTTCTGCTAATTGTTCACTAATAAAATGTGTCCAGAGCCACAAAACAAGCTACAACTGTGATTATCAACTGGTGGTCTGTGGGCCTTTTCAATGCCTTTTTGGGAACCTTGACGGCCAGTGGAGGTGACATTATAAAAACTAAAAACTATATTGGTAATTTTGTTATGTAGAATTAGTTTTACACATCAAGACAAATGAAAAGACCATTATTGTATAAACAAGAAATGTACTGTATACAGTTTATACCAAATTTCATAAAAACTAGTATAACTGAACTATTCAGGTATACTTTTTCTACTTCTTATTATTACGTCTTTATTCTTGTGGATTTGAGAAAAAAAATTATTATTTAAGTAAACAACAGGCTAGCATGAGCTAACATGTTTTACTTTTTGTATTAGTGGTATTGATCACGTATTTGCATGCAAATTGATTTCTGTTGTGAGTATAAAAAAAACTTATTCTGTTATGTTTGGTCACATTTTTAAAGAACCACTGCAGAAGGACCAAAGAGCCACATGTGGCCCCAGAGCTGCAGGTTACAGACCCCTGGTTTAGTCCTTTACTTTGTTTAGAGGGAAATTACAGTATGTTGTTTGCTCTGATGAATACTTCAGGCTGATTGATTTCAGTCCGACACAAACACAAATTAGTTCTCATAGTTTAGATAAACATATTGCAAACTATACCCAGTGGTGGACACAGTTCCCCTAAAGTACTAAAGCACTAATAGGGGAACTAATTTCCTGATTAGTGCTTTTGCTAATTTTAGAATTTATTAGTGGATTAACACTTGCTAAATTTATAGGCTAAATTTAAAAGCATTAACTGAAGTGTATAAATGTTATTGATTAACGTTAATGTTAACAGTTGATGGTGAAAGAAGTCGCATATTTGTTCACATATTTGTTTGTCACTTATCCACTAGGTGACATACTGACAATGTATTAACTCAAATACTGCTGTGCAATGTCAATGAAAAGTTTGAGTTAGTGTTTTAGGGCTAGTGGAACTAATTTTTAGATTAGTGGTGCCCACCACTTACTATAACACATACAATGTACAGCATATTTTATTTTATTTTATTTATCTAATAATTTATTTATTTATTTATTTATTTATTTATTTATTTATTTATTTTCAAGCACACACTGCAGAAAGTGATTTTATAATTAGGGACAAGACATGGACTAAAAATAATGTAATTTAATTAATAAATTCATAGAACAGGCTTAGAACTGCAGGCAAATAAATAAATAAATAAATAAATAAATAAATAAATAAATAAATAAATAAATAAATAAATAAATAAACAGACAGACAGACAGACAGACAGACAGACAAATAAATAAATTCCTGAGTTCTGACTTTAATCTCAGAATTCTGAGGGAAAAAAGTCAGAATCCCGAGATTAAAGCCAGAATTCGGACTTTTTCTCAGCTTTTACTTTTTTATTTATTTTTTGCTTTGAGGTCCTAATCCACTTCTGTAGCTCTGGATCTTACAAACATCAGTAAAGTAAACAGAAATAGATGTTTTTGTGTCCTTGCAACATGATATATTAGCAACATTAACACTCTGCAGAACATATAAGATGGAAGGCTCTCTGTTTTCTACGATGTGATCTGTACACTGGACATAATTCAGTTTTATTCAAGTCATATCAGAAATAAGACCCATTTTAATGGTATTTTGAAAGAAAAAATAAGCCAATTATTGCAAGCAGCAGTCAGAGATTGTGAATTATCCAGCAGATTGATTAGAGCTGAAGATTTTCTAGACAATTGGAGCAGATATGTCATCAGGGCCAATCAAGCCTGGCCCTATTCCTTTCCCATTACAAAGGCGGCACCTGATTAAGTAGATCAAATGAGCAGCAGCACTGCTCCTGGAGCAAGAGGCATGCAGGTTGCTGCTAATTTTCAGGTTATAAACAGTGTGTAACAGGACCAAATGAATAAGACCAAAGAGAGGGCAATGATTTTTTTGCGTGTGTGTGATCTGTATATGATGGCAAGCATCAACAGGCAGTGAAGTGGATAGATCTGAATGATTATTTCTCAGATGGCAAGAAGAGAATTCAGAGCAGCTGTGTAATATTTTGTTAAAATTGAAAATTGAATAGCTGTCCTCCATGCTATGTCATTCCTTTACCACTATGCCAATTAAAGAGCTTTATGGTGATTCGATCATTCATTTTCAAGAAAGAGATTGAAATTGAATTATGGAGCATGAGAAGAATGAATTAGATATGCTACTGGTTCTCTTGTTTTTCAGCTTTTTGTCAAAAGGAGACGCCGAGTGTGAAAAGTTCAATTTACCACAAGTGCCTGGCTTTGTTTTCTATTTTTTAAGGGTTTGTATTTATCAAATGTAACACATAATTTCATTAAGAAGTTAAGTCATTACTTCATGATAAACTTGTTATTTTTATATGATAACTTGTTAAAGGATGTGATGCGACAAAAAGTTTGGAAGCAGCATGTTCAGATTCACAACTTTGGTGTCTGTTGTCTTGGACATCTTACATTAAGGTGTGAAACTGAGGTGTTTTTATGGCAACAGTTGTCTGTTCAAATGTCATGTAAGATAATGGTTTTATTTAAACTACACTCTGAAAAATGCTGCTTTACTTGGTTATTGTCACAGGGTCAGCTTACAAATGGGACTAAGGTCATTAAAGTCTAGTATCTCTTGAAGGAATGTGCTGCTTGCCTCTTTTATTGTATGAGTTTTAAATTGTGATATGTATGTGCTGTTTACCACTGCTACACTCAATTTATCAAAATATATGTATAATTTACTGAGTTTCATATAGCAGACAGGTGTGGATCAAATCTGGTGTCAAGCTGGCTGACTGCTGGCATGGCAAGGGGTTTGTCATTCGAATGTAAGCCAGTTGTAGTAGTGATGGCAATGTTTTTGTGATGACATCCCACAATTGGCCCAGTTGTGCCTTGGTTTATGTTGTCCAAATCTGTCAATGCCACAACTGGTCCAGTTGTGCCTTGGTTTTTTGTGGTGCTGGTCCATGGATCACTCCCAGCAAACTACATCCTGCATCTTTCCTCGTGGTATCTGGGCATTGCGTGGGCCAGAACTGGGACAGACACGGCTGACAATTTTGCTATGTGGGTTGTAGCCATTTTTCTGTTTGCTAAGGTTGCTTAGCTGTGGTCATCATCTTGGTTTGGATTGATGGTAGAAGTATATCAATTGTAGTTCATCACTAGATTTTTGGAAGAAATTGATAAAAATCCATCAAGTGGACATAAATTGTTACCTTTTCCCTTTTGGGCAGCCCGTGATAAAAACCTGAAAGACAAATATATCTGCATGCCATGGTTTCGCAAAGTTTTGATAACCTCAAAAATCCAAAGAGCTCAAAGAATTTTCGAAATTGAGATTGAGATTGAAATTGAGTTATGGAGCATGAATAGGATAAATTAGATACTGGGTCTTTTGTTTTTCAGCTTTTGTCATAATTACCATATACAAGAATTTTGAACCTCCATTGATTTCTGAACATTTCAATGTGCTTCACATGTTTTTGCCATAGAAAGAAAGAAAATTGTGGCCATTTTAATATCAGGTTGTTTATTACATAAGGACTCAACATCATCTTAGTTCTGTAAAAAAAAAAAAATCTAAAAAAAAAAAAGAGTTTGTCTTGGCGCAGCAATTTTGCTCGATGTCAGAAATATATATATTTTAATTACTATCAATCAAATAACTCCATGTAAAAAGACATTCTTAGTTACGGTTGTAGCCTGAAAGATAATGTTTGCGAGTGATTTTAAGGAGAGCAAATCTGGGTATTTGTATTTACGTTCCTCCAAGTACATGGAAACCCTTTTTACCCGGCTAGCTGAGCACATTCACACATAAAGGTAATCATCGATGAAGGAACAAGTCATGCAAAAAACCAAAACATGGAGGGGGAACAAGGTGCACAGAGTTGGCGACAAGCTGCTGTGATAGACTGAGTGGGTCAGTTTAGGTGCCGCGACCAGGCGGAACTACGCAGAGAATCACTATGGTGACAGCAATCAGGGGGCTCAGGAGAGTGAGGCTGGGTCAGAGAGGAAGGCTTGAGAGGCAGCTGACTGAGGAATCAGCCCTCACTCAGGATGATTCAACTGACAGCCCCCTCCAGGGCTGCGCTGGACCAGCTGTCCCCAGAGACCACGAGCTCTACGGAGCAGAGATCTGACTACAGCAGCACTTTTCTAAAAAAATAATAATAATAAATTTGAAAAAAAAAAATGATTTAGAGTCAAAACAATACAACAGTGACACAACACAGGAATGCTGTTAATGATGCTTTCACATATCCTGCCAGAGATTGATTTTTTTTTAAAGTGCTAATTTAAAACGTGAAGCCAATGTTATATCGCACATGCTTGATTATTACGTCTTTACATATTCTCCCCATCTCCCTTAGCATAAATATGAAGCATTTTGATAACACGTCACTTTGCAGTTTACTATTTCTCGTGCTCTCATCCTGTCACTTTTTTTTTTTTTTTTTTTTGCATTTTCCGTCACATTCTGTTTGCCCATCCCTCTCCTTCTACCCACTTCTCTCGCTTCGGAGCTGGACAGCATCCACCGAAACAGATGGTCCAGAGTCAATAAGGCTGCTATTAACTGGCCGCTCGCTTCCTCACACACACACACACCACCGCCCACCCACCCACCCACAACTCTGATCCAAGACAGAGAAAAGCACATCGAAAGTCGTGGGAAGGAAGATTCCTTTGATGTGATGATGAATGCAGGACACAACAATAAGATGAAGATGCTTCACCCGACATCATAAATATTTAATCTAAAAAGAAATGCTTTTTAAAAACATATATATGTGTATTTTATTTTTAATTTAGACTTTACCACAGATAGACACGCTGTGCCATTTCCCACAATTTTTCTTGTTTGTTTTGTTTTTCAGAGTTGGGATTTCCTGCCACGACTGTGACTGTGTGCTTCGTCATCTCTGTGCCACACCCTGCCGAGGAAGAGGACAACCACCTGACCTTGATGCTCAGCTCAGTCCCGCTTTCCTTCTCTGTTACTCACAGTTAACCTCTAATTCAACTCTTCTACTGTATTACTTTCAATTATTGCGTTTAATGTAAAACATTTCCGTTTCAAAAAAAAACTTCATTCTAATTTAAATCACTTTATTATCTAAGAATAATAACTTAAACCACATACCATTAGTCCCTACACTATCCAAGTTGTTTTTTTTTATTATTGTTTTATAAATGAAATTGCACATTTTGGAGTCATTTTTAAAGAATTTACTAGAAAAGAAGAAGAAACAAAAAGAAAAATCCTAAGTGATCGAAGATGCCCAGAGAGAAAGAGATCCAGTGATGCTGATGCAAGAACAGCCTTTCCACCTTGTGGCGACACAGCGAACTGTAGCTGCCTGAATGCATGAGCGGTGGGGGGCTAGAGAGAGAGAGAGAGAGAGAGAGTGATGCAGGGAGAGAGGGAGGGGAGCCAGAAGGAGCGATACACAAGGAGAGTGAGAGAGAGGAAAAAGAGAGCAAAAGGGAGGGGAGTTTAAACTAAGTGCTATGTTTTGGGACAGGCTAATCTGCTAGCGAGCAGTGTGAGGACCGGAGCGTATTGTGTGAGCCAGTGTGCGGGGGACAGATAAGGGAGCCAGCCAGCCCGCCAGCCCGACCCACCGACCCACTGACTGCCTGTTTTTAATGTGCTGACTCTGGGGAGATTTTAAAAGACAGCAGCGTATTGACTCCTCAGATGTGTGCGGAGACCCCGGGCACAAACGCCTCCACTAAACAGCCACAGCCAACAGAAGAGCATCAGCTGAAAAAGAGAGAGAAAGAGAGAGAGAGAGAGGACGAGAGAGTGAGAGATAAAAGAAAATAAAAGAGCAGAGGACTGAAAAAATCACCGCTTCAAAATCAGAAATTAAAGAGGATTTTTTTTTACCCTCCTCTTTTTTTTTCAGTTGATTTTCTTTTTTCTTTTTTTTTCTGTGTTCCTGGGACAGAGTGACTTGATTCCCAATCGTAGAAACTGAAGAGAGTCTTTAAAAAAAAAAGAATTGAAGGACAGAACCAAAAAAAAAAAATCATATTTGTTTCATCGAAACTGAACATGTTTGAAATAAGCCGAACACTCAACGCCGCTTTGTTGAGCAATGAGGTAAAGAGATTTGCTTTTCTTCTTGGTGTCCACATCCTGCCTGCGTGTGTGTCTGCTGCCAACCATTCTGTCATTTGTATTACTGTCTGTCCATGTGTGTGTATGTGTTTGTGCTTGTGTACGTGTGTCCCTACACCTCTGTATGCTCACACCCAGAAGACAGAGAAGGATGATTGATAACAGCAGCTGGTTATTTCCCCCCAGCACGCTGTTTGGTACAGAAAAAGGGACCCGCTATGCTTCTGACACTCATTCTGTCTTGTAGCCGTAAATGGAGAGCCAGCGCCGAGACTTTAGATCCTCCTTCTATTGTAGCAAAAAACCAAGGTAGCCGCCAAGCCCGACTAACATTTGCTTGTGAAATTGCACAATTAGGGCTTAAAATGTGTACATCACGGGGGCAGTACGCGTGTGAGTGCGAGTGGCTTGCATGTTCACACATGACGTTTGTGTGAGCAAAGTGTTGGCGTAAACCCGTCTACCTCCCATCTTTTCTTCAAGTTTTTTCCTCTCCCCCTCCTCCTACTCTTTCACTCCCTCTTCTGTCCTTTACCATTCCCACTGTCCTTCCCATACCTGCTGTTATCTGCTCTCCTTCCCTTCCCTATTTTTCTGATCCCCCCCACCCACCCACCCCAACACCCTTCTCCTCCCCCCTCCCTATCTCTCCTCCCCACCACCCCCTCTCCTCCTGTGTCTTTGTATGAGCGTGTGTGTTCTGTGAGCAGCATCTCAAGATGATGGCGAGGTACGGGCAGCTCTCGGGACTAGCAGCCAGTGGCGTGGGCTCCGTCCCCGAGACACACTCGCCGCTATTTCCCAGGGATCTCCTGTCATCGCCCGCCCAGATGGGCTACAGGTCACCCCTGGTAAGAGGATAGACAGACTGATATATATGTGTGTATATATATATATCCACCTCTCTAACAAACAAGCATAAAATGAAGACTATTGTGGTCGTTGGTTTTGTTAAAGATGGTGTTTTGTGTGTTAAAGAAAAGAGTAGAAAGGTGTACGAAAAAAAGAAGAAGAGAGCAAATCAATTTGCGGGATTCTGTCTGTATCCCAGTGGATAGCATTAGTAAATATTTACATTGTTATGTTTGTTCAATTACGGCCGCCTACTCTGTCTTTAGCCTCTGCCAGTCATATTATTATCAAGGGAATTTGAGGTGTTTGTGTGTGTGTGCATGCATGCATGCATGCGTCAGTGTGCGTCTGAGCGGATAATATCTTTGGTAAATTTGCACAAATTCCGTGAAAGCCACGGTGTTCAAATTTTAATTTTGAGCTTTGATGCTGAATAAAATTTCTTCATCAGTTCGCGGATATCGCTGGAGCTATACATGTGCTTACAAATCTGTGTTCAAACTTTAAATAATCTCAGATAACGGATTCAACCTGTTTAAATTTAAGTGACATTATGAGTTGGGGAGGGGTAGCAAGTCTGCATGCATGCCTTTTCCACTGTAATCAACATTACTCTGCGATTTACATAGGGGAAATTACTTGAGGGAAAAGCAGTGGGAAGAAGGGGGCACGAGGAGAACCTTGAGCATTTAGGCGAAAAGCGTAAGAAAATCCCTCGCTTGCCGCATAAAAGCGACATGAAGCTGTGGGTGTCTAATCTGCTGTGGGCTCTTCGTTGGTTCGGCTCCTCTTCAAACTGGCTCAGATCCACACCCCGGAGCCTCCCGGAAGCCTTCATAACCGACTGTCATGCTGCTGACTGTACCCAGGGGTTTCCATCAAGTGTATGTAAATTTATGGGAAAAAAAGGAAGAAGCAGTGGAATACGTCCTCATGGAACTGGGCTTAAAACATATCTTTTTTTTTTCTTTCTTTCTTTTTTCTTTAATTTTTTTTTTTTTTTTTTTGCTTTGAATTTTTACACAAGTTCAAAGCCATCTGTCCGGTGTTTTGCTGATGTTTTACAGAAGCTTCGGTTTAGACCCACAACCGTGTTATCAGCTGTTTGCCTATAGGTGCTGAACCTTAAATTATTTGTTGAAACCTGGAAGTAATCAGCTGGATTTTTGGCATAAATACTGAGTCACCATTGTTTAAGAAATCTTTTTAGCGCCTTAATAGATGGGATTTTGTAGAGATTAGTGTCGTTTTTAAGGGTGAAGCATTACAAAGATGTCTAGCTTCATTTTATTCTTAATGAGGGTAAAAACAATCAACAGTTATATCTTTAGAGTAAAAAAAATCTAATGTATTTATTAAAAAATTTGAAAATGTTATTTTAGCAAATCACTTCTCTTTAAAAAAAATGGGTAAAACTTTTGCACTTTTGTAATCTCTACTTTTCTGATGATGTTTGTTTTTGAGGGGGAATGTGTGTAATGTGTGTGTGTACGTGTGCGCATGTGCATGAATACCCAGGTTAAAAAAGACCATCGTTAAAGTGATTAATGGTGCCTTCATTAGGCACAGCCAGATCATTTGCATACATTAGAGAAATGTGCTGGAAGTTTCTGGTTGTTTTGGTGTGTAAAGCCTCAAAAGCAGCACTGATTTTTTTTCTATTAGGCTGCTGCTTTTAAAAAGAAATAAAGGTGGCGTGTAAATTTTTTTTTGCTGCATAGTTAATAATAGAATTATAAAATAAAAAATAATCTGCAACGGATATTTATTTTAAAAATTGAAGATAATACGCTTTATTTATTTTCATTGCAGAGTTTAATTAATTTGTTTTATGTGGCACCAGAGTTTACACCTTGTTGTTGCAACTGCATTCATTTTGCGGAAAAGAGTTTTGTGTGTGTTTGCGCAGCTTGCTTTGCCTCTGTGTCTGTGTGTGCATCTTCTCATCGCATCCTGTGGTTAAAGCTTGTAAAGGCAATGGCGTTCAAACGAGCATTCGCAGATTTACTTTTCTGAGCAATTAGAAGTCAGGCACAGGGAGAAGCATATGGAAAATCCAAACCAACATTCTTGTGTTTTCGATTGGGACGATTGCGACGTCCATCTTAAACGACGAGGTGAAATCTCTGGAAACAAAAATCAAGAATCTTTTTTTCTTTCTTTCTTTTTTCCTGGCAATAAGATCCAATTTCCAAAACAGCCCACGTCTATAAACACACTCTGAGCATCATGCTTCAGAAGTGAATGCTGTTAATTTGGAGAAAGCTGCACTGATTACCCACTGCAAGCAGCTGCCGTTCTCTATGTGATGCTGGGCTTTGTTTGACAACTGCATTCTTTCCTGTTTCCACATTTAACAAAGAAAGAAAGGCTGCATTTCAAACCTGCCTTAAGTCATTTATAATCCCTACAAAATGCAACAAAAAAAAGAAGGGGTGGTCGGTGGCATAAGAGCTGGCAACCGAGTGTTACCACGGAACAAGCAGCCAGCAGATAGTTAGAGGTCATCTCTATTTCATAACAATAATTAGCTCCTTCCATCTGCCGCTCGCTGCATTTCTCCGTGCCTTGATTGCCGTGTTGTCTATATCCAGGAAATTAGTTCATTTATGCTCTGCAACCCTGCTGTCACCGAGGCACAAACAGGTGCAGCAGGCTGAAGGACGGCGCTGGAAAAGAGAAAGAGACGCGCGCAGACGGAGAAACGCAGAAATGTGCAAATTGCAGGATCAGAAATGATAATCACACCACGAGCACAATAGCGGCTGATTACAGCAAGACCGAGAGGAAAAAACAAACGTGGCTTTTGTATAATGTTCTGAACTATTAGGTGATCTGCTGTAAATGTTAAATTAGCAGTTGCAGGGGCAGAATATTCGTCGAAAAACAACGGCAAATGCAGAAAAAGGGGCTCACATCGGTGGTTCGAGGCAGCGAAAGCCTTTTAGCTACAAGGATGTAAAATGCAAACAGAAACG
>JAUBOC010000103.1:12926296-12939149 GCA_032275365.1 Anablepsoides cearensis | reverse complement strand
GTGTGTGTGTGTGTGTGTGTGTGTGTGTGTGTGTGTGTGTGTGTGTGTGTGTGTGTGTGTGTGTGTGTGTTCTTGTATTTGTTACTTTTTAGGACCGTTTCTGGTACACACACCTACCTTGTCAAGACCAGTTGTTCTTATGGGGACCAAAGAGCTAATATGCTAATATGATGGAATTTTTGAGTTGGTTTGATTTAGGACTAAGGTGTTCAGGCTAGGTTTAGGGATAGGTCTGTACTGGCGGGGATGTATGTTTAGGATAAGGGGTCAGGTTTAGGCCTTAGAAACGACTGGAAATGAATGGAAGTCAATGAACATGAACAGTCCTCGTAAGGATAGAAATACAAACTTGTGTGTGAGTGAGTGTGCTCTGCTCTGCTCTAATTCAAGGCGTAGCAGACTCATTAGTATGTCAGACACATGGTTCCACTAGGCTAGCTAGCTAGTGGTAGCTAACCAGACAGGTGGTGAGGTCAGGGAGGAAGCGGAGAGTCTGGGGAGCTGTTGTTCACTGCTGCCTTTTTGTCAGCCAGAACATCTGATTTTCTTTTTCTTCCTTTTTTTTTTACATCCTTCTTTGTGTTCAGTCGGTAGATCATTTGTGCCTGGCCGAAGTTTTAATGTGCAATATATGTATGTGTAATGTGTGTGCAAATTAAATGAGATGACAGGGCCTTCGGTGAGTTACAGAGGGCATCTTTTAGACTCAGCATCCAAACACAGCCGTCTCACACGGGATGGAATATAAAATACAGTATCTGCTTTAAAGAAAGATTTCACCATTTGTTGAAAAGTCTTCTATGGAATTTAACATGTCAGTAGAAATGCAAGCATTTTATTTTATATTATTTAATTTTTATGTTTTTAATATTTATGATTAAAGTGAAAATTACAAATCTTTACACTACATTGCCAATATTTGCAATATGAGTAGTGCACAGCTTGGACACTAATAAATCATAAGTTATTATAACCGGTCATGTATTTGCTTTCTGCATTAGGCCAATAAGATGAACTCTTACCTGGGAAGTCTTTAAAATGCTCACAGTATTTAACAATATTACCACAATCATATGGGTGTATAATATGCAGTCAAAAATTTTTAAAAAGTTAAAAATCAAGAAACTTGCTCCAAATGTTCGAAGTCCAAATAATGAAAGATGTCTTTATTTTGTAAGCTCTGCCATTGCAGATTGTATTATTATTATTAATTATATTACTATTAGCCTTGGCATTGTTTTTTTCCAATTCTTTTGATTATAAATAAAATAAAATTTATCTAAAAGACTAATAGATGCCCACTTGTTCCATCGAACCATCAACTGAGATTTATCTAAAACAAAAGAACACTGACTTGCCAACTGTTCCTAACTGAAGCGTAGCAAAATACACAAAAACTTTATTACAATGAAGTTTTAAGCCATGATATTTTTGATCTGAAGTCAGACGAGGATGTGCGTTTATGCCTGCAGCATGAGACGTTTGTGTGAGAGTGTGTTACAGTGTTTGAGTGAGTTTTGATGCATTACATGGATTGAAGCAGCATGTGTTTGCAGTGATTTCTGGATGTAGGTGTGCATAAATATATGTACATGTGAAAGCTGAGTACCTCTGCCTGCCAGGTGTTTAAAAGAGGCAAGAGCTCCCTCTTCTTGTCTCCCTGAGGTAAAGTCCTTGAGGATAACAAAGATTGTTGCTGGAAAATAACTTCAAGAGGCTAACCTTGACAATAAACAAGCTTTATCAAAAATTGTGATTTATTAGATCAATAATTATATTACAAATAATCTTAATAGCATAGCGTCCATTCGACCTATATTATATATATATATATATAATTTAGCATTGAGCTAAAGCAGGGTAGTGGGCCACACAAGCATCACATCTATAGGAGGGGGATCTTTGGTGAGGTGAAAGTAAACCTAAGCATTGCTGTCCAGTTTAAAAGCTACACATGGCTCAAAAAGAGCACAGCAGTAAAAATGCAGACAGAACCTTTCCCAGTTAATGACAAAGAAGGGATGTGAATGCTCAAACACTAAACCCTAACACATTTTGATCTCGTCACACTTATTACACACAGATAATTATCTGCACACACACACATATACAATGGTTTGAACGGCTCTGTGGCAGTTTAACTCTCAACACGACGCTTCCCTCGGTGGACCACGTCCAGCCAGCCTCCCCCACTTTCCCTCCAGGAACGCCCCGCCCCGTCCACGCCTCCTCAACTAATCAGAAACCTCCAGGTGACTGGAGAATCCCTAATTGGCTTCTTTTTTTTCCTTTTTTTGAGGGGAAAAAGTAAAAGGGGCGTTTCCTCTCAATCTTTTCTTCAAG
The DNA here is from genome assembly GCA_032275365.1 of Anablepsoides cearensis. Taxonomy (NCBI): domain Eukaryota; kingdom Metazoa; phylum Chordata; class Actinopteri; order Cyprinodontiformes; family Rivulidae; genus Anablepsoides; species Anablepsoides cearensis. The sequence continues at coordinate 12,936,806 of JAUBOC010000103.1, read as the reverse complement.
TACGCTTTTAAAGGCGAGTTCCTTTTTTGTTTTTTTGTTTGTTTGCACGAGACGTGGCTGCAGATCTTCCACACCCATGCTTTTCATTTGTTCTACTTTTTTTTCACTTCTGCTACTACAACACCACTTTCTTGTCTCATTCAGCCACTTCAACACTTGTCAGGACTTACTTTTTGGGAATTTTGAAGCTTTAATTATTAGCATCTTTACGGTCCTGTCAGAGGAATGGTCATGGTGAGTAGGCTTCCATAGTTTGCTTTTCGACAAATGTTAAGATTTAATAAACTTAATTGCTAGTCTTTGCAAATCAAACCTAACCATTTCTTTTAAAACCATGTGTTTAGGAGCGAGGGAAGTTCTAGTGGGCATGCTCACTCATGTAACATGCAGAGGATTTACTATACTCTCTATAATAGCTAATTTATATACACTGTGCTGCGCAGGCATCCTATTACCATAACGCCCTGAGGCTGCAATCACTCCGCGCTGCTCTGCGCCGCTCTGCTCACTCAAACACGCAGACTTCAGCTGCGATTGATTGCCTTGCTGGGATTCAGAAAGCCTTTTCTCTGCCAAAGCAGCCAGAGGTTGGCGTGTGCCGAGGAGAGCTCGGAGCCAGCCGGAGAGCGAAGGTGTTAACGCAGACGGGAGGGAGGAGAGGGAAGGAGGAGGAGATGACGGGCAGTGCGAGCCGCCAATCACGGAGAGCTCCTCCAGCGAAAAGGGGGGGGAGGGCTCTGACCTTCCAGCTGAGCAGGCGACTGGGCGGGGAGGTTTAGAGGGAGGGGAGGGGAGGGAGAGTCTTGCTGCAGCCCAGCACTCTCTCCTCCAGACTCATCATTCTCCTCACAGCATCTGTGGAGGAAGGCAATGTTTGCTCCGCGCACCTCTTAGCTCAAAGATCCTGGAAGAAACGCGGGAGGAGAGAGTCAGAGGGAGAGAGACGAGGATCAGGAAGCCAGTGGAGAAGAGGCTGAGGCAAAAGGGAGAGAGAATTAAGAGTAGGAGGGTTTTCTTTTTCTCAGGCGTTGGTGTAGTTGTTGAGGAGAGAGGGGAACGTGAGACAACGGCTGGCTTCTCCCAAATGGAGTGGAATGGGTTTAAGATGGTAAGAAAGGCTACAGGCGGCCTGACACTCTTACTTCATTTCGAGAATTCTGCAGCAGCTTGAGGAGCTTTTTCGTATATTGTCACCCTACCGTCAGTGTGTGTTCTGCTCTTTTTGTGTAGCCAGTGCAGTGATACTCGTAAACTATTTCACATGCAGAATGTTAAGTTCCTTTTTGCAGGAGGGGGGGAGGTGTCAACCTGGGGAGGCGGGGACAGGGATGGGTCGTTAGACTGAAGATTTGAAGGGCTGAATAAGAAAGGGAACAAGACATGGAGAGCCAGGTACCATGCTGGTAGAGGTGTAGAGGCATGAGTCGATGTAAGAAAATCTGGGGAGTGGGGGAAAGGAAGGAAGGAAGGGATGAGTTGAACAGAGGAGCAGAAACCATTTTACGTTAAAGCTGAGTGTGCCCCCACCCCCTTTTTTCTGCCTTTGCACAACTCTGCAGTAAGAAATACCTGCAGAGGTAGACTACACATTTATAATGCTGGATAATATTTACAATCTGGATTCGTATCTAAAAATTACGTTTAAGTCACGCAAGTAGAAATGCGACTAGACGGGCCTCTCGTGTTCACTAAGTATCATTCATATGTTGTACTATTGAAAAAACACAAAGTAAATATGTTGGAATTAGGCACATTTCTGAACTAACGAAGATTATTCTCCCCTGTTCTCTTTTCCTCGAGTCTCATGTCTCTTACTGGTGTGTTAAAGTGTGTGTCAGCACAAGAACTGTGATTATGAGCTAGCCAAGTCTTCTGCTTTTCTCACCACCCTGAGACTCACTACAACATCCTTCCATCCATCACATGCATGCAAGAAAAGTAAGAGTTACTAATAAAACCAGCAGCCATTTTATTATCCTGTCGCTTCACCTGCCACAGCCTTTAAGACAGTCGTATTTCATCATGTGTACCAATTTTAAGAGTTTTTTTCCGTGATTTTTAAACGCATCTGTCTATTTTTATTGGCTTTTTTATTTTACTTTCCAGATTCATTTTTGCATTTCCACAAAAAACATTCGTCAGAAAGTACATGTTTTGGAGTGAGCAGGGTGGTTTCAATTAAAGATAATCAAAATTCTAACTGAAATGTAGGTGATTCCTCTTTGGTAATGTTGGCTGTCTGCTCTTTCTGCTTCAATATTCTGTATGCTTAGACCCTGGGAGTTTCAGTCTCGTGTCAGCTAGGTGCGAAAGCCTAACAGGAATATACGGCTAATGATGTACAAAGTCAGGCGTGACTACAGGAGACTATCATTTGGGCAAGATGACATTAGTAAGAAGCTGCAGTGTTTGGAAGAAATGGACATAAAAGCAAAGTGGAAGAGAGGGATAGAAAAGTAAAATGCATATCAATATTGAAGGTGCACACTATGTATGTATACACACACACACACAAACACACACACGCACAGGAGCCCTATTACCCTGAGGCAGAACACCATGTGCTCCAAGGTTACACATCAATGCTAACAGGGTGAAGTGTGCTTGGAATTTATCAGCTGGTGTGCACAAACTACGTGCTAAGTGATTTAAACGTAACTGAATATCAAAGAAACATGGGATAAGGGGGCAGGAAATGAGCGGCTCAAAGACAGGTGAAGGTTTGAGGGAAAAAAAAGTGATTTAGACAACAAAGAAGAATTTAGCTGTTTACACACAAGATTCTTTGATCGGATTGAAATATACAGTATTTGGATTAAATAGTCTAAATGTATCGTTTATATGGGCAGAGAATTATTTAATTGGTAGGAAAGTTACTGCAGTTTGTGGTCCCACACTTTCGACCATCAAGGCATTGGACAATTTTAAGCTCTTTCAAAGGTTCTAATAGAAACGTTTTATCGCTATTCAACCAATTTTGCTTTAACGACATATTAGCATCTAGCCAGGCGGGAATACATCAGGTTATACGGTGCACATGCGCAGTCAGGTCAGTTTTCTACAACCAGAATAACACGATCAGAGTAAATGTTTACATGCACGACGTTCGGATTATCAATCGGCCTAAACCACCCCTTTTTATACGCGGTAAAAATCCATTCCGATCAAGCTGAATCAGATCAGAATATTCCAGGATTGTTTACGTGACGCATTTATTCTGATTGGCTGTTTATTCTGATTCCCTATGTTTATGTAAACATAGCTAATGTGTCTGATAAGCTAGCATAAAAGCAAAAGTAATAGGATAATACCAGCTTTCATTCAGAAACATGATGTTTTCTGCTCTGGGCAATGATTGGTTTTGTGTAGTTTTATTTCAGCATGTGTGTCAAATTACCTGCCAATGTGTGTCCAGATACAGATTGATGTGGTTCAATAGAAGCTGATTAAACACAAGTTATACACAAAGTGAGGAAACAGAAATTCATATGGATCAGTTAATTTCTAATTTTTTAATACTGTTCTCACTCCAAAACATTGCACCTTTGACTCTAGCCTGGTTTTTAGTCCATGGGAAATGTGAAATTGTGTCTCGCTGATGTGGTTAAGTGACCAAAATTGTGTACTTTTATTCTGGCACCCCCTCTTGTGCATGAACCCCCTGACGGAACTACTTTTTACAAGAAATGTGCCAAGTATTGTGTGATTGGTCAGTACTTCTTGTAGGCGTGTTTGTTTGTGAAAAGTGGCTGCAGTACGTTGATCTCATTTCTGCTTGATTAGAAGCAACTGGCCAAGGCTCTTTGAAAGTACGGCCATCGTAACAGCTGGTTTAGAAAAATAATAGAGAGATTGAAATAAAGCTTTTAAAAACAAAACTTAGCACAAAAAGTAAGAAAATTTGTGTTTGGTAGAATATTTATTTGTTGTAACAATGTTTCTTGGGAATAGATTTTCTAGAAGGCACCTGATTGGCAGCACCTGGAGGCACTAGAAGCTTAAAACAAGTGTTAATAACAACAAAATAAGCTGTTTGGCAGAGAGTATTTAACCAATCTTTTATGTGCATAACCTACATACTCAGCTTTACTGCTCATCTCACAAATGCATGTTCCTTACAAAAGGGGCACCATTTAAAAGTGAAATTAACAGACTTTCCAACAATATAAGATTGATTTCCAAAAAGTTCCAAAGTTTGCCTTACTTTTTGTGCTAGGTCTAGGTAATAAAAAACTTGTGGAAAAAGATTGGACAATTTTTGTGCATGAGACAGTGAAGAGACACAGGCGGCTCTTTATTGCAAGAAGAGTTCACGTTCCTTGGGTATCCTTGGCTGTACTGACCAGTACTGAGTGTGAAAACATTATACTGACTTTCATAAAGTAAACTTGGGTCAAGTTATAAACATTGTGACATTTATTTATTTATTTATTTATTTATTTATTTATTTATTTATTTATTTATTTATTTATTTATTTATTTCTGTAAATACATGTTCCCATTTTCATTTTGCTCTGATTTTCGTTTTAACAACCATATGGAAGCTAGGCCAGGTAGCATCTTACATGTCTGTGATCGATATAATGCGATATCATATGTCCATCTAACACAAAGACTGTGTTAGATGGGCATAAGATATCGATTGTCGTCAAAAATATGATGACGATATAGATCACGATTTTCATTTTACCTCGATATAGCTGAATCATGAACCATTCAAATTGATATATCGATATAGATCGCTGTATCGTTACACCCCTACTTTGTACCAGCAAGCATTTAGGCAGCTCCACATGGCTACCACAGGAGATTTAAGAGTTTCTCATATGTGCAGGAATGAGTCAATGCAACACTCTGGACATGTGTGTCATGAGGGAACAACATTATAACATGATGTAAAGCTCAGTAAAGTCAGCAATGCTTGATAACCCCACCCCCCTTTAAAACAAACAAACAAACGTTTATGCTTGTTACCGTGTACTTTTATTAGCAGAAATGGGTTATAAATGTCCAAAACTGGCAATAGACACCCAGACAAATGCCCCTGTTGCCACTCATGTTTTATTAATAATTACTGATATTATGTCTTTGTTCGGCCTGGCCACGGTTCTGAGTGTGTGCACTGGGCGGTATGGCCCACTTCCAGTATGATTTGTGAAACCCAACTAACCCTGTTCACCTAGTTGAGTAAAATTGATTGACAGATGCTCCAGCTAATCTCTTGTTAAGTATTTTTGAAAAAGCTCTCTCTTCGCCGAACAGCTTATGTGAAAGATATCAGAGATAAATCTACAAAATCTAATCATCCTGCATGTCAGGTCAATACTGTACATTTCTGTGCCAGGTAGCATCTTAATGGGTCAGTCTTGTGTTAGTGCTCTTGTTCTAAAGCAATGTTTAATTGCACGCATGGAGAATGATCAGCCTGCTTTAACATCATGTTCACTGCAACAACTGACATACTATAAAAGGTGTTAATGTGAATTAAAAGATATACAGTATAATAAAAATGCCATTTACGGTAGCTGGATTACATTTGTAATGTAAATATAGCAGTCATGCATTAATGTATGAATATTTTTCTCTTCCTTTGCGATGTTTGACACCCTGCTTGTAAAGAGAAACTATGAAATGTAAATGTCCTCATGAGGATCTCACTTTGCTTTGCAGCTACAACATCTAATCCACAAAAGTATTTACTCTAGTTTGTCAATTCATGCAGTAATTAAACTAATGCTACAAATTAAAGCTACAGTGTAATAGATGCTGTTTGATTGATAATTTAACAAAATACTTTAGTTGCAAAGTGCAAGGTACATTTAATTATGACTTGATAGTAGAGAGCTGTTTACACTGTAGGACATGTTTTTCACTGCTTCAGTATGACTTATAGTAAATAATATCTATCAGTGTTATGGTGGTACAGTGTTAGTATAGATATAGCAAAATATTATTTATCTTTAAATGTCTTTTCCACTTTCCTCCAAACAAAAGCTGGATGGAAGCATTTAATGAGCCAAAAGCCTGTTTGAATAAGAAGCCGCTGTAAAAATCTCTGTCCCAATTAGCACGCTTTGGTTTTTTAAATATTCCTTTTGTGCGAAGCCTAAACACACATGAAGACTCACAAAATGGTTACGTTAAAAATTAAATAGGCTTCCACAGTGATTTCCTTCATTTATTTAAAATGTTGTCTCCCCCCCCCCCACCGCCCCCCTCCTCACTTTTCTCTCTCCTTTCTAAAAAGCTGTAAATCTGAGAGGCATGGCGAGGCATTCTGCTGCGAGGGGAGCAGCATTCACAAATTCTAGACCTAATTCCTTTGGCAGCCGCTCAAACTGCTACAGACAGACACATAATCAGCTGGGGAGTGTTAACGCCTCAGCCCACTAGCAAACACAAGACCGAGCCCTTGTTGTGCATCACTGCTTTTTAGAATAAATATCCCGATGGAAAATACAGTGGATAGAAAGAGGTATTCATGTGTATATAGCTCTTTGTTCAGTCAAAACCACAGAAGAAGACAGGAACACTGGCTTTCCCAGCTTCTTTACTGCTTCCCTCTTCTCGATCTACTCTCTCCCTCATATCCTCCACTTTGTGTTTTGCTATTCATACAGATGTTTGAATTTGACTGGCAGTTTCTCCCGAGACTGTGCACAAGCGGCTGCCTCGTCTCATCTGCATTTTGCATCCCTGGAAAAAAAAAAAAAAGCTAAACAAATGGGGAACAAAAAGCAGCGGAGAGCATCAGCAGGCAGACAGGCTGAGTGTACGAGTTACAGCGCTTGTGTTCACGCTGACTGTTGTTTGGTTTTTGGCAGCTTAACTGGCCCCAGTGCTGTTGCTGTGTGATGTTTAAAGGACATTTCAAGGTCACGCTTTTGACAGGCCCCACCGCCTCTGATTCATTAAACATTTATGTGTTTTTGTAGCCGGATGAATTATAGATTCAATATGCAACTAAACATACGACAAAATGGCAGCTTTGTGGTAGGTAACAGACATATGTGGACAAAGAATCTCACGGAACATTGTTTAGCCTTGTAATGATCCGTACTAAAACCATGACACATGCAGCTGCCTAACAACTCTTGCCACCCAGCAGCACCTCCAGAATTTTTTTTATCGAGTGGCCATGTGGAGGCCTCTGAAAATCCTAGGGTGTATCATCAAAACAGTGATTTGAAAACTTTGTAAATTTGACAGTTAAGGGAATTTTACAGATAACACTACTGATTATGTGATGTCCTGAGACCAGAACAGATAATATTTGGAGCCCCAAACCAGTCCAGTTTAATGTGTTATGAGTCTTCACATACCCATGTCATAAATTGCTCTTGCATTAAGTCTTTTTACTAAAACAGTCAAAAGCTATGAAGGGCTAAATTGAACTAAATATTTAAACAAGCATTCTCAAGTTTAAAGTCACCATTTTGTATAATTATTAAAGGGGGATATTATGTATTTTCCAGCCACATAATTCAATTATATTCACACACCTTGAAATCCTCCCAGAAAAGATGAAAGAGGTGATTGAGGAACAAGAGTTCTGGGCCACCCTACTCAAGCTACTACTCCCGCGACCCGACTCTGAAACAAGCGGTAGATAATGGATGGATAAATGTTGTCATGAAAGAGATGTATATATCAAAAATATTATTTTAACTTCTCATCATAGTCTAGCTAAACACCTTGGATTTGGTCTCAGTCTTTTTAAGAACCTCCTACCGTTTCTGACACTCCCACTTTAGCACTTCATTACAACAGCTCTTTGGGGGACAGGGTGCTCTGTTGGGTGCGAGCTCCAGGGAGGAGCTTTGTACAAAAAGGCGGTGCTTTGTACCAGCAAGCATTTAGGCAGCTCCACATGGCTACCACAGGAGATTCAAGAGTTTCTCAAATATGCCTGAATGAGTCAATGCAACACTCTGGACATGTGTCATGAGGGAACAACATTATAACATGATGTAAAGCTCAGTAAAGTCAGCAATGCATGATAACCCCACCCCCCTTTAAAACAAACAAACAAACGTTTATGCTTGTTACCGTGTACGTTTATGAGCAGAAATGGGTTATAAATGTCTAAAACTGGCAATAGACACCCAGACAAATGCCCCTGTTGCCACTCATATTTTATTAATAATTACTGAGATTATGTCTTTGTTCGGCCAGGCCAGGGTTCTGAGTGTGTGCACTGGGCGGTATGGCCCACTTCCAGACTGATTTGTGAAACCCAACTAACCCTGTTCACCTATTTGAGTAAAATTGATTGACAGATGCTCCAGCTAATCTCTTGTTAAGTATTTTTGAAAAAGCTTTCTCTTCGCCGAACAGCTTATGTGAAAGATATCAGAGATAAATCTACAAAATCTAATCATCCTGCATGTCAGGTCAATACTGTACGTTTAAAAAGCTGAGGTCAGAACTGGCAGCCAACTAATTAATGTTAATACGTGAGTGATAAATAACGGTTATTTTGTGTAAATTATACTAATTTTTCCAGTACTTTACATATAATGATACAAATTTAGCATAATAATTTATGTTCTTGCATTAAACACAACTTTCCCTGCAGATTACATGAGAAATCACAGAATGTTTCTGTGCTATCTGGGACTTTATTTTCTACTTGTTCAACATTTTTGTGGAAAGTTCATTTGCCGATTCGTTAAGTTTTTGTTTATTAAAAAAATGTGCAAATGCATCTGTTCTATGTTCAGAAACCTCAAAAAAATCACAGTTTTCTAAGTTAAGGCAGACGCATAATATACTTCCAACTTCAGCAATTTGCTCAGTCATAAAAATAATCAAATTCTGCTCTTGTCTATAAAAAGTGTGTACTACCATTTGGGATTATTTCAGGATTTGCCAAGAGAGCAGGGTGAGCAGCAGGGATATGAAAGTTATGGAAGTAATTAATTATGGTCAATAAATTATAGCAATATGGCCACCCAATAAAAAGACTTAATGCCTGAGCTGACTCAGTTAAAAAGAGAACTTCCTGCATGCTTCCAGTTGTCAAATGCAAAGAAAGTGATGTTTATTGCTTATCAAGCCTAATAAACATCAACAGCAGGCTTGATCAGGACCAGATAAATTTGAGCTTGGAGGAAGAAAAGATGTGAGAAAATGGAAGCGGGGGAAAAACCATCGTACATCATAAGATGCGCAACTCTCCTGATCGTGCTGTCAGGCTCAAACACTGCTGTCGAATGATTCTTTTTTTTTTCTAGCAATCAGCCACCACCTTCTTTACGTAGCTTCCATACGCCACAGTATATGAGCAGAGATAGCCTCCTGTGGGCAATTTCAATTACTCTGCACTATACAGCAGTAGGGGGGATTTATCTGCTCATTTGAATGCACGCCACAGTTAATGGTTTAGCTGGTGTGCCGCAGGCCTTGGCTGTTAGCTGTGCTGTTATACACAGGCTTTTGTTTTCTCCTCTTCTCCTCCTGCAGCAAAAAGCTATCTTTTAGTAAAAAAAAAATCTCAAACGTGTACGTTAGTGTGAGAAAAGTGCAGTAATAGGAAAGTCAAACTCCCTATTAGTTATGCAATGGCTAAGGGAGCTTTTTTAGCTTGCTAAATCTTAAAGCACAATGACTCGGTGGTTAGCACTGATGCCTCACAGCAGGCGGGTCCTGGGTTTGATCCCTGGTTTGGATCTGGGGTCTTTATGTGCAGAGATTGCATGTTCTTCTTGTGCTTGCGTGGGTTTTTTTCGGGTTCTTCGGTTTCCTCCCACAGACCAAAGGCATGTAAATATGTTGCCTTCAGGCCCAGGCCTACCTTACAAAAAAGATCTGTGGGATTTGTCTGGTTAAATATAAGGTTAATAATCATAAACAGATAGTTCAGAGCGTTTAAAGTTGGGTTCTATGGAAAGGTTATGAAGCGTTATTATCTTACCTGTTGTAGATAGCACTTTTAATCGCCTCAGTTTAGAGAAAAAAAGTATAAATCCTCGTACTACTCTGGGTGTTTTTAAAAGCAAAAAATTGCCATTGTGAGTTTTTTGGTGAGAAAATAAAAGTGTCTCTTTCTAAACACTTTCCAAAATTAAAATGCTCAAAAACCTCAATTTCTGCTGCCACCATGTGGCCAGGAGATTCAGAGTTTTCAGAAACAGTAAAGAAACATTTTTTTTTGTGCACTCATTATCATTTTGTGTCCTAAGACGGAAAAAAGATGGAGCTTTTTTCATTTTCTGTTTTATTTTATCCTTTTGCTGTTAAACTTCTGAAAGGATACTAGATGCTATTAAAAAAAAAACTTAGGAGGGAATCTTTAATCAAGCTAAGCGCCTTTATTCTCTGTTCTAAGAGCAGATTGTGTTGGATTATTAATTTTGTTAGCCTGAAAATTCATCCTTCTTTAAAGAAGTCTTACCAAATGCAATAGATGGTTTTCAATAACAGGGCGGCACGGTGGCTCAGTTGGTAGAGCTGATGCCTCTCAGCAAGAAGGTCGCCGGTTCAAATCCGGGGGGGGACCGGGGACCTT
>JAUBOC010000103.1:12892587-12907310 GCA_032275365.1 Anablepsoides cearensis | reverse complement strand
CATTTCTGCAGCAGTGCAGAAGCTAAAAAAGTGTTTTTTGCATGATATGTACCTATTAGATTTGTTATTTTTTTATTTCATTTATTTGTTATAAAACTGAACAAGCTAAAAAAATATGATCCAAACAGAATATAAATTCAACTTTTCTGCACACATAGAGAGTCCAAGTACACAACAAATTGTATTTAATGACTAAAAGCATGATATGTCTTCTTTAAGCGAGTTAAGCCATCTTATCCAACATCATTTTTAAAACTCCTACCTACAATATATTTTTTATGTACTAAAAAACTTCTACAAATGGCTAAAATCTTTTTGAGAGCCACGCTGTGTGAGATCAGGTGTAGTGTTTTTACAGTGTTCCCCCCCCTCACACACAGGCTGCATTTATCTGAACCTGAAATAGTCTGAAGGCTGTGGAGAGTGTGAACAAAGCTGACATGGAAAGAGATGAAAAAGGGATTTCACATCTATAAAGCCAGGTATTAGGAGAGATGACAGGCTCAGGGGTTCATGCACGAGCAGGCAGGCGTGCATTAAAGTTTTAGAGTCCCAAGAATGTCCCGCGTCTCCTCCCGGTTCCCTCACTCCCTCGGCTTCCTTCCCCTTTTTGCCTTCTTCGTGGACTCAGAATTGGTCGTCCTGAGCCGTGCTTGGCTGCGCTGTACCTCTTGTGACCCCCACCCCCCTCTCATGTCAGACAACCTCTGTCCCATCTCATTTCACTCTGAGTGGCCTTTACATGGAACACTGGGGCTCCCCTGGTGCCAGCCTCAGATCCAGCGTCTGAGCTGGCTCCTCAGCCTCCAACCTTTCACTCTGGGCAGGCAGGAACCAAACCAGACAAAGCCGGTGGATGGGGTAAAAACAGAAGCGCTGCTCTCTCGTTCAGCATGTCAATCTGACAGAGGAGTGGTTATCCATGTTTCCAAGGGGGGATGGGGGTTCTCGGTCTATCACTTTTTTTTTTTTTCCATTTGATTCCACAGCTACTCCGCTTAACAACAAGCCCACACACTTCAGGCTGCAGTCCACTGGCCCCAAGGCTCAGGGTGCCACCATGAGGGGGTGGCTTACATGTGGATGTGTGTCTTTTTTGTCCCTGAGCTTCTACGTAGGCAAGCGTGTGTCTGTGTGTCTGTGTTGGTGGAAGCAGGGCCTTGGGAACTGAGAGTGGGAGCCTCCTGACTGCAACATTGGCTGCTACCTTGGCAACCCAGGAGGGAAAGATGTGTTGAATGAGTGAGTGGGAGAGGGATCTACAGCCGATGCGTTGGTGCGGGGGATGCGACTCTGTTTATGAATTTACTTATTTAAATGGGCTCAATATATGCCAAATGTTATGCTCTTACTGTACTCCGAGTGTTTAAGCCACTGTACGCTTTTGTTCTTTTTTGTGTTCATCCCTCTGCCGATTTCTCATGCCCCCCAAGTGTCTTTGAGATAACTGAAGCATAGTTTGACACGGAGCTGTGACAGGGTAGCTTTTTAAATGTTGAGAAGCTCCAGCCAATCAAAAATAGCTCTACCTTAGGTGGCTGTAGCAGCGAGAGAGAGAGATGGGCAGAAGCACATAATTTAAATACACTCTTTTTTTTCCCCTCCATATGCGCTGCTGTAAAAGTTTTATTCTAATTGAGCAAATTAGCCTTTTTTTTTCTTTTTTTTAGTGGTGCTTTGGCATTATCAGCTCATAGCTCTCATGATCTCTGCATGCTGTACCTCCCCCTCACTATTTTTTGCTTTGCAGACCCTCTTCTGACTTGTGAATGACAGAAATATTTGGATGGTGACAGCATGTGGGAAACAGTGGGCAAAACAAAAAAAAAAAAAAATTGCCTGTAAAGATCCCCTCTTAGATTTTTTTTCCCCCCTCTCAAAGATTCATGCAGAATTTTTCTCTTTTTTTACACCAAGGCCATTGTTTGCTGCAGATCCCTCATTTTTTTTTAAATATCTAATCTACACAGAAACAAAAGAAAAAGCTTAATTAATTTTAATTTAATGTTGCTGTTGCACTCAGAGCAGAGGCATTTTCTGCTGCCATTGTGTTCAAATTTTAACACCTGTTTTGACAACAGTGTCTACAGTGCAAATTAACTTTTTGATTAATGCCTGCATAATTTCAGAGAATATTATTAGGAACAATAGAGTTCCAGTACGATAGACTGTAAAATCTGCTCTTGCAGACATGTGTTTCATTTGGTAGCTCCCACTTCAGATCAAAGCATGTATAGTGTGCTGTGTGAGCCTTGTCTGATGATAGTATGAGATGAAGATGCTTTCATGTCTGCAGAGCAAGGCTATTAGTCACATAATACAACAAAGGGTACAAAATAATGACAGACAATATGCTCTAGAGTCTCTTATTTGTGTATTTTATAACATATGATTGTGTACTATACTGTGCCCTCTCACAGTGTTATTATATTTTGTAACTTGATTGTACACCTGGAAATTCAGAGTAGCCGCGCATGCATCCACTTTGCCTTTGTTTGTGCCCGTCAAATAAAAATCTGTAATTTTGCAAAGGTATGTTAGTGTCAATGTAGTCCAGCATCCTCTTGACGTGTGTGTATGCACAAAAGGGGTGGGGGTGGGGGGGAAATGAAATTATACATTAGTGCTAGCAGACAGGACACCAGCTTAAAGTACACTCATTTTCTCATCTCATACGGGCTTCCTGCTGCTCCTCAGGAAACAAATAATGCCTTAGTCATAACCCCTTACCAACACACCAAATCATAGGAACAGCTTTAGAATAGCTCTAGAAATAACAATGCTATTTCTCTAGAAATAGAAATTATTTTAGCCCACCTCCCTATACAATTTACGCTCAATTCCACAGAAAGGTCTGCAAAAACACACAGGATCTGGGTTCACCTCAGACCCATTTTTGTACTTCTCTCATTGTGGTTCCCCTTGTGAGGAGACAGAAATGTGCCATTGAAGCCCTCAGAGCTGTCTTTGTAGCTAATTCATGCATAATGGCAACCTTTCTATACATTCATGTATGCATACTCTACATCAGTTACGTCAAAACTCATTTTCACCAAGGGGCGCAGGAGCGTTATGGTGGCCCTCAAAATTTTTACATTTCGTGTTCAACTTTGACTAAACATGAAACGTCGCGTTCCTCATCTCAGCACCAAAAACTAAAAATAACTAAGCTCTACGTGGTATGTTCTGCATAGAAACAAGTTTTTAACACGTCCTCTTATAAACACTGAAAAGTACTGCGTGTTCGAAATGTGAAACAAATAATACAGAAATACTATTAACAGGGAATTCCCACTGGAGGGACATTCCAGTTTAAATTTACGAAATTCCACACAATTGGGCCAAAGCAAAAGTAGCCAGCAAAGTTGCAGTGAAGTGGATTTTTACACTGTGAATTTTGTGGGTCACTGGCTATTTTTGAACCCTGTGCACCTCCACCTAGTGGTGGGGGGCCTTCATTTTGTGGGTAAAATAATCTACATGCACTATGGGTAATGTAGTTTATGGTCAGAGCTGGCTTTAAAGCAGCATACACTTATTTTAAAACATTAATACATCTTTGAAGCTCTCACGGGCCACATAATATGCTGTGGAGGGCCACATTTGGCCCATGGGCCTTGTGTTTGACACATGCGCTCTACACATCAACTTGTTTGCAGATTTTTGCATTTAATAGATCACCATATGTTGGTTTTTAATGATCTAAAAGGTATTTTCAAGCTTGCTCATTAGCTTGGTCACATAGCCTCTGATGTCTTCAGTAATTCTAAATAGTGAATATTTTGTATTTGTGCTTTTTCACATCTAAAACAGAAGTGTTGTATTTTAAAATACTACAGAAAATGCTTTCAATATTAGCCATTCTTTTCAGTCAGTTTTGAACTGTCGGATGAAATTTCCAAACCCTTCTGTTGTGTTTTAAGCAGACGTCCGGCTACACAGACTGACTGATTCTTCTTTTATTCTCATAATATTAAAATAATCTGAGCTGACCTTGCCCTCCAGTTAGACTCCATGCTAAGTTAAGTGCTGCAGAGACGTTTTTTAAAGTGCGTCAGAGCTGTGCCTAACCGAGGTGTGTCAGGCCGGAACTGAGATGGTGTGATCCAAATTCAAACAGCATGCTGGGCTTTTCCTGCTGGGGACTACTGAGGTGGATACAGAGAGGTGCTGTGATTGGCTGAACTCAACCACTCTGCCTGTTGAGCCTGTGTGCATTCGCTGTAGGTTTCTGACTTTGAACTTCTCACGGCATCACTTTCATGTGTGCCTGCGTAGATAGGACCAAAGTTTGAAACGACGTGTTTTCATCCTATGACTTCTTGGAATGACAACACATCAAACATTGTATTTACAGGCCTGTCATTCCAGTCCTCGCTGTCCTGGTGTGAAGACAAGCTCTCGCTGCTCGTGTTGATCCATGTGTACCATTGAGAGATGTATGTGCGCGTATGTGTGCACCTGCCAGTGGGGTGTGTTTGTGTTACATCTCTCACCCTATCCATGTAAATTCCTGGGAGTCAGGCAGTCGACTGCTAACTACCTGCTGTTAGCTGCTCTGCACCAGGCTGCAGACGGTGGGTGGAAACCCCTGCTGGAGCTTCTCTGAAACTGTAGGCAGATGTCTTCCTCTGTCTATCCTCTTCTCCGGCTCACCTGGGGAATGATGCTTGCCAGCTAGCCCTGCTCCTACCTTCATCCTTCCAACTCTGGAGGTTGTTACAGTTGCTAAAAACAGAGAGGAGACATGGGCGGGGATGAAAACAGGAACCAAACTGGGGCTAGCATCGGCATGCCTAGAACATATAGCAGGTGCAAAGGAGGGTCACAGTCAAACAAAAGGGTTTTTTGTTTGTTTTGATCCATGGCTGACTTGTGTGAAGGCCCACACACACATAAATAAAGCCTGATTCTACGCAGGCATTAGCTGCTTTACATCATCAGCGTTCATCGCTTCCAGCTTCCGCCTGGACAGCCTCGTAAACACAGAGTAGCCAACCTACGTAGCACCGAGCACCACCCAATCTGTCTGGAAGATGTGCTTGAGTGCTGTTTGCCAGCATATTTTGCTGAAGGTGAGGAAAGTGCAAGGAAAGCGGAAGGCGAAGGCGAGAGTGATTGCAAATAGGATCGAGAGGCATTACAAGTACTAGGCACTCAGCCTTCTTCCTCAGTCAAAAATTCAATATATTTTAAGTAGTTTATGTTTGAAACATTGCTGGGACGGTTCGGAAAACCACGAGTTGAGAGTCAGAGAGGAAGGAGAGAGTAAAAGGGAGAATGGCCAGTTATAAATAGCAGAAGTCTCTCCCGGATGGCAGGTTTTTAATTAACAATAGAGTGCCTGATAATCCACTGTTAATCCAAAAGAGAAGAGGGAGGAGAGCAGAGAAGAAGAGGAAAATTGTCAGCTGTTTGATGTTAAGACTACAAGTCCCTTCTGGCCTTTCCCCCTGCTTGCTTCTGAGCTGTTCTGCGCTGTGATATCCATAGCCCGAATGTATTTATTTAGTGAAAGAGCTGTGCTCCATATTTTGTGATTCACTTTGTCTCTCACTAACCACTGTCTGTTCCTATTAGCGGGAATGTGCACGCGCTGCTCCTCCTAAACTGCCAAGGATTCTCAGTGTGTGTGTGGCATTAGTGGGTAGGGGCTGTTTGTTGAAAGCCAGCAGACTGAGGGTCCTGATGGGGCTGGTAGGGGGTGTCTGGTTAAAGCCCTAAGCATGTTGAAAGGCCTGATCCACTGGGGAAACACTGAAAATTCAAGCCGTCTTCGCTTTTAAAGGGAGATGGTTATTTAAAACACTCTGAGCTTAGAGGTAAATTGGTGCTGGATTTTTCTTTTTTTTTTTTTTAGGCATTTGCAACGATGTCAACTAGTTGTTTGTACTTGAAGTAAAATCAATTATATTAACTAGATAAGACAGAATGTCACTTGAAGTCAAAGTAAAAATATATGGTTCAGGTCATTTCTTTAAAGTGCCTTTGACATCAACTTTTTGAATGCATATTTGGAAAGACAAGACTGATAACATATCGTAAAACAAATTTTACATCACCAAGATGACCAGTTGTTGAGAAATTTGAATGTGCAGTAACAGGAAGTGATGTCAAAGGGGGATTTCTGAACGTGAGCAGAGCTTTGTTACAATGCTAACAACACAGACTGTAGAGAATCTGATGTTTCTTTAGATCATGTTGAGTCACTATGAGAGAGATGAAGAAGAGTCAGAGTTCAAATAGCATTGTTTCAAAATGGAAAAGTTCCCTTTTATGAAGAGTTCCCCTTTGATGTCACTTCCTGTTTCACTTTGGCTGAGCCAAGTTCAAAAGGAAAATTGCCAGTTATGTGACAAAATGTGTAAAATCCTGTATTTTCTAAATATAAAGTTTTCTTTGACCTTTTGTAACAAGCAGTTGTTTATATTTTCCCTTTGAAAGAGCAGCATTTAAAAATGTTTTAACCTTTACATCACATTTCAGCTTTCACCTCAAACCAAGTTCAGATAACAGTGATAAATTTCACTCCAGACTATTTAACTGATTTCAAAACAAGATATGAATAAAAGCCACACTTTCTAACTTTCATTTGCCTTTTCCATTTCTTGACATTTCAGGGCAGAGTCTTGGCTATGGCTTTGTAAACTACATTGACCCAAAGGACGCAGAGAAAGCCATCAACACATTAAACGGACTCAGACTTCAGACGAAAACAATCAAGGTAATCAGCGCTGCATTCATTTATTTACAATCTGAATAAACAGCTTCAAAAGGAAGAAATACGAACTCTATTTTATCGGGTGTTATAGAAAGTTGTGGCGGTCATGTTGAATTAAAAGGCTGCTTTCTTCTGGCTGAGAGGCCTTTTAGATAGAGATGCTGTTATGGAATGTGCTGGAGGGCCAGATTAGATTAACATGCTTGGGCCACAGGAATAAAAAGACCATCGAAATCAAAGAGACGTGTTAAACAGCTTGTGACTGAGGCTGATATGCTCATTATGTTACTGAATGTTAAAATGTAAAGGTAAAATTATATATTATATATAGTGCTAAGTAAAAGGAAAGAAACGTCGTCTTTTTTATTTAGAAAAATTAGCGAGGCCTCTCGTATTTCTTTATTATTGTAACTGAGTACTGCATTATTTAAGCAGCATGACTAAAAGCCTCAATTAGTTGTTGTTGTTAGTGAGGTAAGATGAATATATCTGTCTTTGGTTTGAACAAATAAAGGCTTAAAAAACAGAATCCTCACATGTATTTAATTTGCAGATGTTTTACAGCAACATATGCATCTTATTGCTAATCTGATTTTCCATCTCATATCTGCTGCTCGTCCCTGGTTGTGTTGCTATTAAAACGAGATGCAATCTGTTGCTCTGTGGCAATCCCTGGCTTCTTGTTTTCTGTCATCCGACTTAATCTGATCTAGTCCAGTCTAATGGAATCTAATAGGGATGGGATTATCTTGTTTTCATGTGATGGATCCCACAGAAAATCCCTCCATTCCCTAGAGAGCCTAAACTGTCTCTTATCAACATGGTGTTCCATCTCTAGAATAGAAACGTCTAATAATCTGACTTGTTTCTCAATGGATGGTGGAAATGTGTATTTGTCTGTAATGATATGATAAGCAGTTTAAACACTTGCGGGCTAGAAATGCTTGGTTGATTAGGTTTGTTTTAGCATTTAAACACATTTATTTGCAGCTGCACAAATTTCCAGTGAAACTTCATTTTCTTTACCCACTTGTTCCTGATGAGGGCCGGCCATTGGGTGAAAGGAGGGCGACACCCAGGTGGCCAGCCAATCACAGGGCCACACAAAGATGATTGAAACAACCGTTCACACGCACACCTAAGGACAATTTAGAGTTGGCAGTAACATTATGTATGGTTTTGGACTGTGAGTGGAAATCAGAAAACACACAGAGAAAAACGCACACATTCGTGCAAAAAGGTTAATCTGGAAGTTGGACCAACAACCTCTTTGCTGCAAGCTAACAGTGCTAACTAACTGATCCACCGTGCAGCCAATTTACTAAACAAAAATTACAACACAGAACTAAAATACTTCTGTGAAAAGGTTCTAAACAAATAATATCCTACCTGAGATTCTGACTGTGCTGACGAGCTAACGACTAGTTTGAATGGGGTTTGTTTAAAGTCATAAAACAGCAAATTAAAAAAAAAAATCATACCTAGTCATATTGAAAAATTATTGAACTAATATAAATTTTACATTTACATACATATTTATGCTTCCACTATTTGGAATTTCAAATAATCAAAGAATTCTATGTGAATAACTGTGTAATGCAAAATAGATGGGTTTAAAGTAGTGGTTCCTAACCTGAGGGCCACCAGAGAGCACGGGGTGGGGGGTACCATAACCTTGTATGCTCAGAAGTTGCGAAAATATCAATTTATTACTAAAACAAGTCAATTGGAATAAATAAAACTTTCTAATTATTATTTTCAAAATACAATATTGTAACTATTCACTTTATTTTGATAGAGATAGAGATTTAACACATCTAATTGTTGCCACTCTGACCCCTGACCCCAAATCAGTGCCACGATACTACTTCATAGATAATTATGGGTGTTTCACTGATTCAAAAGATGGAGGCTTAAATTCAGTTCAGAAGTGAGAGGTGAGGAGTAGCGACAGATTATGCGCGTGTGTGTGTGTATGGTGGTCTCAGCTTGGCTCGGAAGTAAGAAAGGGGGACTTTGAGGATAAGTCGTTTTAAAACTGCAGTCATCAGTCCCAGTAAAATTAAACTCTATTTCTCCAAACTGTAGTGGTTTAAAAATCTCTTTAACAGATAAGATATTGATTGTTAACAATCTTTCTATAAAACTTTATTTGATAAAATCTGAACTTTAATCTAAGCAATTTTATTTGCAGGCGTTTTTTAAAAACAGGTGTTTGTAACTGACATCCTGTAGTCAAAGTATTATGTGTCAAACTGCAGCGTTCAGTAGAAATAAGTGTCAGTATTTAAAACAGGAAGGTAAAGGTTATTTACACAGTGCAGCGGGGTCTGAGTTAACAGATTTTCTCGTTTTCACACTCATGATGCAAGATCCTGCCTCGAGTTGTTTGTGATAAAAGAGGTCTTTGTCATGACAGAAGACAACACAACATCTCTGTCTGACGCTATCACTCTTTCACACTTAATTTCCTTCCTCCCACTACTTCTCTTTTCCCTTGTTTTCTCTCGCGACAACAGACTGAAACCCCCTAAAGGCAACAAGGTAAATTAAAAAGCAGCACAGTAATTCTAAAATTAAGTTTTGTCGTTCGTCATGTCACACCCTCTCCCACTCGCTGCCACTACACTTGTGAGGGAAACGCTCGCTCTGGAGACTCACATTCTCTCAGGCAATGCGTCTCCAAAGTGTCTTTGACTCGACTGGTAAAGTTTTCCTCCGTCGTGACGCCTCCAATTTTGTCAGTGGTGCGCTGCGGTGTAAGGGGGGAGCGTCGTGCGAAAAAGTCGCGAGGAGCTCAGCGACACGTATATATATGCACACAAGCTAAGACACATTCATCCAGCACGTGCTTATGATTACTTTATGATTACTTTAATCTTCACACTTAGTTCTTTTTCCCTCACCCCTCCTCCTAACTTTTCCTGCACACAAGCACACACTCCTGTTTCACACATGCTTCGCACCACACAATACTGCTCACAGCTTGAGGAGGTGTTGATGGATTAGACATCTGCAGTTGGCTGACAAGGAGAGAAAATGAGGGAGAGCTGTACGGTGAAGAAAAGAGGAGTAGGAAGCAAAAAAAAAACTAGGCACACTCGGGAAAGGTTTACTGAAGCAGCATGCAGGAAGGAAGCAGATGAAAAAAAAATAACCAGGCAACGAAAAGGGAAGAGAGCTGCAGGGAGGAAGAGGGAGATGGAGGCGCTGAGCAGATAGGCCGAGGAGGAAAAATGTGTGAAAGAGAAGTGAGACTTGGGGAAAGCCAGCTGTTCCCAATCCTATTCTCTCCCAAGCAGGATTTCCACGCTGTTGCTTAAGGATATGACGGCACATCCACTGTATATTTGCCTGCCTTTAACCTTATTTGATGACTTATGTCTCTGCTTGTCAGAGGTAATGAAAGTACTCCGAGGAAAAGCTGCTTCAGTCAGCAGCTGCAGGAATGGGATTCATGCAATTTTCACTGCTGCAGAAATTAGGTGCAGAAGTGAAGATGTTGTGGTAGTTCACTAGTAGCACGGAATAATCACTTCCTGCCAAGTCACGACGCCCACATATTAAGTCATTTCAGTGGAGAAAATGTGCATAACTGCTGTAAAGTTGATTTGATAGCCTAATGAAAGGAACATGACAGCGAATTTGCTGTTTTCTTCGTGCTCCCATCGTTATTTTCCCCTTCAGAACGGTGCACCGCACAAGCGAAGTGACTCATTTTGTTTTAATTGTGAGTTGTGTTTTCCAAAAGAAGCCACCTGTGGTTTCTCCTCGAGAGAAACTTTTCTGCGCGTCCCCCCAGCAAACAGCTGACTGAGGCATGAAGTGTTGTCTCTCTAGGGTTCTAAGCAGCCAAATCTTTTTTCCTAACAAAGTTAATCCCCACGGCAAAGAAGAAAAATACAGTCTCATTTTCCTCCCTGTGGATCCAATGATTTGCATCCCTTCCCGTTTGCAAAACCAATAATTAAAAAAGATATATATTTTTTAACCTTCCAATATTTTAATGTGTTGTAAGTGCTCAGTTTGTGTGTACGCGCTCCAATGCTTGGTTTTGTTTTTGCTCCGCAGGTGTCGTATGCGCGACCCAGCTCAGCCTCCATCCGTGATGCTAACCTGTATGTCAGCGGGCTGCCCAAGACCATGACCCAAAAGGAGCTGGAGCAACTCTTCTCCCAGTATGGGCGCATCATCACTTCCCGCATCCTCGTCGACCAGGTCACAGGTATCCATGGGGCAGCGCCTACTTTATCCCAACACTCTGATTCAGTCACAGAATGCATCATCCATGAAATACATAAAAGACTTCTTATCTTTTCTTATTTTGCAAATGGAATGTTTCAGGTTTTAG
Organism: Anablepsoides cearensis; assembly: GCA_032275365.1. Taxonomy (NCBI): domain Eukaryota; kingdom Metazoa; phylum Chordata; class Actinopteri; order Cyprinodontiformes; family Rivulidae; genus Anablepsoides; species Anablepsoides cearensis. The sequence continues at coordinate 12,896,238 of JAUBOC010000103.1, read as the reverse complement.
TCTTGAAATGTCTGTGGTGCATTTTGACACTTCTTTCATTTTTCTTTAACTCGTCAATACTGTCCACAATAAAAGACAAAAATGGACTGACATAATAATAAATTTAAAAAACCATATCTGTTTTTTTTCCTCTTAATAAAAAAAACATATCTGGAGATAAATTTAAAAGCCTGACAGCTGATTGTAGGCGTCATGTTTTGGTTGCTCTATTCAATCTGTAGAGTTAATTTTACAGCTTCTATATCTTTAGAAAACGGTTCTGCATTTTTGTGATGGAGTATTGAGCAGATTGATGTCTCCGACTAAATTTGTGCGAGAACACTTCCATAACAAGAAATCCACGTAATTAAAAACAGATGCAAAATAAAAACAATTAATGCACTTTCAGCATCTGTGCACCAGAAAGATTTTATGATTTTGTATTTAAACTATTGTCCTAAATATATTTTACCAGAATTTTATCTTTTAACAGACTTTTTTTATGTTCAGATCATTTTTTGCTACAGCTGCTCTAACGCCTCGAGATTCTGTGCAAATATTTTTAATTTTATCCTTTAACCATTGAAACCTAATAGTTAAAGAAAGTTTCAGTTTTAATGACATTAACTAATATTAAGGCCCTGTAACACTATGCTTTTAGATAAGTGGAACTTTTGTCCAACGTGCTGGCATGCAGATAAGATTGCTCTGAACTAATGACAGGATTGTCACATTTCACTTCAACATGCTATACAAAAGTTCTTTATAAGTCAAAAACACAGTCATCAGCTTGTATAAGTTCTATATAAGATAGAGACAAGTTATGGATAAGTTTATATATCATATATTAATTTAACTCATTTGTATTACAGAATGTATACATCAAAAAGAGGCCTTTTTATGCAGACAAATTTTCAAAAGTTGGCATAAGTTGTTTAAAATGTTGCATGTCAAACTCTCTTCCACTGAGGACCGCATGAGCATTATGGTAGTTGTAATTATGTTTCGTGTTTAACTTCAACTAAACACGAAACATCACATTCCTCATCTCGTTACTATGTATGATCACTGCTAAAAAAAACAATAACTGAGCTCTATGTGGTATTTCCTGCATAGAAACAGTGTTTTAACACGTCCACTTATAAACACTAAAAAGTACTACGTGTATGACTGTACGACCTTCCCTCTTTCTGACAGGGAATTCCCACTTCAGGGGCATTCCAGTTTAAATTTACAACTTGTACGTGACAAATTCCCACTGTAGTATATTTGGGCTGCAGCAAAAGTATCTGGCAAAAATGCAGTGAAATGGAGATTTTACACTGTGAATTTGACCAGCTGCCAGCTACTTTTGAGCCTTGTGCACCTCCGCCTAGTGTTGTGATGTCATCATTTTGTGGTTAAAAATAATCAACATGCATTATGGAAGATGTGGTTTATGATCAATGGTGACTTTAAAGCAGTTTATTTTAAGAAGTTAATACATCTTTGAAGCTCTCGCGGGCCGCATAGAATGCTGTGGAAGGCCCGATTTGGCCCGCAGGCCTTGAGTTGAACACATTTGTTAAAGTGTAACAGGACCATTACTCAGCTGGGATAAAAAAGGTTTCTTTAAAAGTGCTGTTAATTAAATAAAAAAGTTTTCTTCTTAATATTTTCCTCCACCTTACAGTCTCATTTTTCTATACGGTGTGTTTTGGTTTGAGCTCCCAGATTTAGTAAATATTGACTGCACAGGTGCCTGTCTTCTCTGAAACATAATGAAACTCACAAACACTTGGTGTACGATGCTCAAAGTACCAAAGAAAATACAGCACAACGTAGTGCAGAAACCATTAATTGCTTTCTCTCTAAACCTTACAGTGTGCAGATTGATGCAGAAACAATTCATTTTCAGTAAACTGAAATAGTGAGCTGTAGCACAGAACTTCAGTTATGTTATCTGCTCAGGTGTAATATCAAAGACATAGCACTTTATTCATAATATGTTGTAAAAAAGACTGAGGACAGAATAGAAAGGCTTTTAGCTGTTTGGTCATCTGATCTTTCAGGTCCCAGTCACTTTCTCCCATTAATTTTTGGCTGTCACAATGTGAGGCCTGATAAATGCAGGGAGGTGTCGGATCATTCATGCAAGCTTTGGCACTTGATAAAGTCACGGAATCGCCTGGGATGCTTAAGTCCTCTACAGATGGCATTATGAAGTCTCTTCCCTGGCAACAAAGTCACTCTGCTTCAGATGGCATTTGCTGGCATTTTTTGGGAAAAAAAACCAACAACTTGCAGTTCCTGCCTGCTCCTGGTCTACGTGCAGCGGTGCGTTACTGTCAGCTCTTGGTTTACTTTTATACGGTCTGTTGCAGATTCGATTCTTTGCATCTCAAGCTGCAGTTCAAAAAGGAACAGTAAAAGAAATTACTGTCTTCCTTATTGTCCAGCCTCTTTACTTTATAGAAACAGTAATAATTTGGTTGACGATCACGATCATGATCAGGAGCCTCCTTTTCCCATTTTCTGTGCAGTAATATAATCAAATATTTTTCACATGTGGTATGTTGATACCAAAATGGGGAAAACATGTTGATTTTAGCCTAATAATCACAACAGTAGTGACCAATTTAGTGAGTGACCTTATGCAGCTCTAGTTAAAATAATGGTTTTATCAGGAGCACAAGCTGTAAAATGTACTCGTTTATTTACTCATTGCATTACACCTAAAATACACATACGAATCCCATCAGCAAATTGTACTGCAGAGGAACCCCTCCAGCATGCCTCTTAGATCCATTTCAGTGGATGTGTGTTTGCCTACAGGCTTCAACCTGCTCCAGTGTTGTGTGCAACGAGTACTGATGAGGCAGAAAAAGGAGCAACATGCTGTAAGCCACACTCATTTGCCTAAGCAGTATAAATCACCGCTGGCAGTGAAGTGCACGCTTGTCTGTACACTCCGAGCATGAGCAAGCAAGAGAGGGAAAGGAGATGAAAAAAAAAATAGAGGGGTAGAAATTAGGAGAGGGCATAGATGACCAGATGTGGAGGGGAAAGAAAGGAGAGGGGAGGGAGGACATAATGACTTGATGAGGAGAATAAAAGCAGATAATAAAAGTTGGTACTTTTTCTGTAATGACAGAAACTAACGTCCTAACTATTGATTTTAAGAAAATGCACTTTTGAACTGCTGTAGAAACTTATAAACAATAAAATCAGGATTTTTTTTAGCTTTAAGAACCACTTTGTATGAATAAAACAACTCAACCTGTGTTTTGGCTCCAGGAAGTGGAGATTAAACACTGAGATTCAACAAATAAATCCTCAAACCTCTGAAGAGACAAGAGGATGTCTCACTTGCAGGTTTCTTTTTCTTTTGATTTAAAGCTGACAATGCATCAGCTCTTTGTTGGGAATAAACTAATCCTGGGGTGTCCCTGATGCATGCTCAATAATCCAGGTAGAAAGGTGACAAAGGTTAAGTCTGGTCCTCTGGATGGATTATTATTTGTTGAAACGTTTTATCCAAGAGACGTCTTCAGTCTGAGGAGTTACAAGTAGACTCTGTCTTAAGGCCCCCACATACTCGGGCGTACTTCGGTCCGCGCGGACTTGAGGCGGACCCGACGCGGACGTCCGCCGGACTGGTCCGCGCAGAGATCAATATTTTACGTCCGCGTC
>JAUBOC010000103.1:12853006-12876215 GCA_032275365.1 Anablepsoides cearensis | reverse complement strand
GTGTGTTGTCTCTTGCCGTGTGGCTGTACAACACACACTGTAGGACCAAACCTGGTGTATCCATGATTTTTGATCCTCACATGTTGGCTCTCTCAGTGTTTGAAAATCGGCCGACTGTTTAAAAATCTTGTAGTGTGGCACAGCCTTTAGGTGCTTTCTGTGCTTGATGCCAATGGTTTGACCCTTCTCAAACAGACTGCTTCTCCACGACCATTTGATGTGTCTTTCCACATGGTTGCTTAAGAAATGAGAAGCAACTCATTGCACCAGTTGGGGTTAAATAACTTGCTGCCAAGCTGAAAGATAATCGTCTGTGCAGTAATTACCCAATAGGAGGCTCGTACCTATTTGCTTAGTAAATCCAGGTGGTGACTTTTTCTTTGGTAGTGTGAATATATTCACTCCCTAAATTCATAGCCTTAAAATTAAATGTATATATTTTTTTTTAAAAGTTGCACATAATGTGGTCATCTTTGAGGCAGACAAAGTCATTTATCCGGGGTCTGAAATGTTGAGAAGAGGGTCTCTGCAGCCATTAGGTTCTTGTTTTGTGGGAAGAGTTTGTCCAAGATGCGATTGGTCTGTTTGACTTTTGTTGGCGTATTTTGTTAAAGACGTGACTGGTTGGATTGACTATTTTGGGTGGGGTTTGAGGAAGCTGGGGGGCAGCTGAATTTTTAAAATAAAATAATTTTAGTCATAACTCAAGGCAGGAAGGTGCTTGCCACTAAAAATTTAAAGTCAAATTATGTTTACATGTTCACAATAATTTACAGTTACCATTATTTCCTCTTTTAAATTGCCCCACAAGTCAATTCAATTCAACCCATTGTGGTTTTGTCAAGCTCCGCCCACACCCAACCTCCACCTATTATCTAAACTCCACCAATCGTGTTTAGGATACACTCCACCCACATCAAGAAATCTGCCAAACGTGGTTAGGATAAACTCCTCCCACACAACAAGAAACTCCTCCTATGTACTGCAGAGACCCCTACTTGGAAATGTTAGATAAACTTGCTTTCACACTTGTTGCTAACTGGGTTTTTTGTGTAAGTGTCCAAAGATTTTACATAAACCCTGTAAAGTAAAAGTGGCTCCTGTTTGCTTGTGATCTGCTGGCCCCGCAGGCGGCTCCCGAGGTGTGGGCTTCATCCGCTTTGATAAGAGGATAGAGGCTGAGGAGGCCATCAAGGGCCTAAACGGCCAGAAGCCATCGGGTGCTGCCGAGCCCATCACGGTCAAGTTTGCCAACAACCCAAGTCAGAAGACCAGCCAAGCGCTTCTGTCACAGCTCTATCAATCCCCCAACCGCCGATACCCGGGCCCACTTCACCACCAGGCTCAGAGGTTCAGGTGAGTACAGCAGCACAGAGCGGAGCAGAACTAGATTTACAAGGTTGTGAAGATGTCTGTAAAACCGAGTTTTTTTAATTCTCAAAGTAAAGTTGATGGTCCACTGTTTACTGATTTTTTTAGAAACCAAAGGAGGAGCCATTTTACTTGCCCCTGGTACTGAAAGTAAAATCATTTCACAATCTTTCTCATTTTGCCAACAACATTAGATCTTATTAAACCTTTTTTAGACATAGATTCTTTTCCAACTCAGTTTTTGTACAGCAGTGATTTTTCTACCAATAAAAAAACGTGTACGTAATGATTAAAAAAGTAAACAATATTAGGACTTCCACATGTAAATACCTAGTATTTTGCTTACAAATGCAAAAAAAGGATGTTTTGTGTTGGGCCAATGAGAATGGCCCAACACAAACCTGTAGCAGTAATATTTTGTTTCAGAACTGTTTATGTTTTTATTACAAAGGACATAATTAAAAAGTAAATTTCAATTTTGTCTCTGTTTCAGTTCAGAGGTTGCAGCCAACGTAGGGTACATTTGTCAGCCGTCACTGCATTGCGCCGTAGGCTGTCCCAATTAGTAGGTGCCTACTCAGGTGGCCGACAAAACCCCTAAAACATAGGCTGCATATAAGTATCCTACATGGCCGACAATATCCCAGGATTCATTGCACCGTCAGCAAACTAAACAGGAAAATGAGGACGTCTGAGTTTTTTGTTTTAAGGCTGAGTTAGGAAATTTATCACAAACAGAAGAATTTGTTTTTAAATGTATGTTTAGCAACTTAACTTATTTACTATTATTATTATTAATATACATGTAATGTTTTTTAGTGATATTGAATTTTTAGGAAGTTATTAGGGGTGCAACGATACAGAAAATTCACGGTTCGGTTCGATACTTTAGTCTCACGGTTCGATATTTTTTCGATTCAAAAAAGAGAAATTTCCACGCCCTTTTTAACTTGGAATTTATTGAAATTAATAATAAACATTTGTTTAAAATCAAAAGTCCAGTTTTTAAATTAAATATTGCTAAAACATCAAGTTTCTCAGTGGATCTGGGCTCCATAATGCAGCCTAGGTGGAGTAGTTTAACAAAGATCCTCAAACACAGAGCATCTTAAAAAGACAAGTATATCCAATACATTTAAAAAATGTGTATTGTTCGATACAAGTTTCTTCGATACGGGTACATGTGTTGTTGCACCCCTAGCAGTTATACCTCCCGTAAAGAGACGTATGAAAGCATGTGATGAAAATCTGAACACCTTGGTAACGATGCAGCTCATGGTCACAGAAATGGGTCAAACAAAAACGAAACCGTTTCACTTCACAGCCGTTTTATGCAGCCTACCTGGACGGCCTACACTCTACATGAGCTGTAACCCCTGAACTGAGAAACAGCTCAAGTCTTTTTGGAATCAGTCATGGCTCCTCATTTGCTGTTTTTCCCCCTAGACACATTTCAGATTTTTCGACTAAAGATTGGAGTCACTTCTGGTGATAGCCTCGAAAGTCAAGGATCTTCAGTCTGATTTGATTGGTTTAAGACTGTGTTTTTAACAAAAGACTGAAACTGCTGCAGTCTGTGCATAGCATCGTATTACGACACCATGTCAAACATGAAACTGAATGACATCAGCAAGTGTCAAAATCCACAGCATTTATTCTCAGTCAACATGACTGTTTAAAACAACGAGTCTAATATGGAAAATATTTGCATCAAAATGAAATGTATACATTGTTCAAGCAGAGGATGTTAACGCCTACACATGGAGCGTGACTCATCTCATTGTCTGTGTTACAACAGTGAGACAAATTTTTTTTTGTCTGCTCTCTTGTGAACGCTCACTTTGGCAAATATGTCCTCTGATTGAACAGCAGCTGTGAGTTCTGCACCTGGTGCAGGTGTTGGGATAAACCAGTGAGTGTTTCTGGGCGGTTCAGCCCAGATCAGAGAGGAACTGTTCATAAGAGACTGTGGGGTTCTGTCATTCACAACCACATGTGTCCACTCATTTCATCTCACTGCCATCATGTCAGTAACCCTGAACCAAAGCATTTGTTGGGGTTAAGATGCTTCCTTGATGAAGTAACAGATGCTTTAATTTGCAGCTACAGTTGAGCAGATCGTTGTCACTTATGATGAACAATATGTTTTGTGCTGTCGTGGATTGACAAAAAGACATCGTGACTACTAAACTTCAAAGACATCTGCTGTTTTTAGTAAACAAGTCTCTATATTTAATTGAGTTTAAAAAATCAATAAAATAATAAAATTTGTCCATTTAGATGGTTTGCTAAATTAACTCTAACAAATGTTTTTGCACTGTGACATCCATAATTAAATGTTATGTATACAGAAGATAAAACTGACAAAAATGCTTACGCCAATTACTTACTTTTGGGGTTTTACTTTTTTTTTAAGCTTAAACACTACTATACAACATACAAAGATCATTTTACTCCTTGACATCATTTTCATTTCAGTTTAACTCTCAGGCCCAACAGGGAAGTCATAGAATGGGTGGCAGTATATGTGCTTATACATTTTCCTCTCTCTTACAATAGCACTAAGCCAGTCGCGCTGTTTACTTTCCATCAAAGTCAGGGTTTGGAAGGTATTTTTCCTCTTTTGCAGCTTCCCCGGTGTGACACCTGAGCGATCTAGCGTGGCTGTGTGTCTGTGATACGCCAAACCAATTTACAGGCTCTGCAGGAGAGCTGTCGCTTCTCATCCCGACTCACTACTGCAGGACACATCCTCCCTGCGTCCTGCCTGCGCCTGAGCCCTTCCCCAACAAAACGCAACTCTTAAGAAGTTAGAAATGAACTTGATGAGCACTTTTTTTTTGTTTCAGTTTTTGCAAACATTCTAGAGAACAATAGCGTGAAATAAGTTTTAGTACACTTGTCTGTATGTTTGCCCAGGTTATATCCAAGGGACAAGTTGAGGTTAGGTGCAACATTAGTGCATATTCTGTTTTATTATTTATACTTAACAAGAAGTAAGGGATTTTGTGTTTTATTAGATTATTTCTGTTGTAACAATGCTTCTTGGCAATAAATTGTACCTGACTGGCAGCACCTGGAGGTACCAGATACTTAAAAGCAGTGACAATAGAAACAGCAAAATAAGCTGTTTGGCAAAGAAGATTTGGCATAATTTTCATTTGCACAACCCACATACTGAGCTCTACTGCTCATCCCACAAATGCATGTTCCTTACAAATGTGGCCCCATTTAAAAAGGAAATGAATAGACTTTCTGACAGGATAAGATTTATTGCCATGAAGCATTGTTACAACAAAGAAATAATCTACCAAACACACATTTCTTTAATTTATGTGTAATGTTTTGTAATGTTCATTGATTGGCAGCTAGAAACTGTAAACTAAATGTATTAGTGTTAAAGATAGACTCTTACTTGTTTTATATGGAAAAGGAAGCACTACAGCTTGTTAAATTATAAGAACTCTCTATAGAATAAAGTACATTTAGCTTGACGTAATAGCAGCTAACAATCTATTAGACAATCCTGAATGGTTATTATCACAACTTATATGAAGACAAGCATTTTTAAAAACATTATACGTGTACAATTTATAGTATGTTAAGTTGTTAAAAGCTAAATAAACCTAATTGAATAAGCCTCAAATAATGAAACAAATTTTAAAAGATCACAACTAATGAGCCAACAGAAAACATCTAAAATGTCTTTGAAGGAATGTAGTTGGTGTGTTCAAAATAATTGTAATGTATAAACTGAGATGAAATAATATATTTTTGTTGTTGTTGTTCATAAAAGTTCCACACATCTTGTTTTACATTTTCCTTTGATCAAGGTTAGTTCATGAATTACATTATTACCATTCTGCACTACAACTCTGAGTCCACTGCATCTATTCAAAAGCTTCCTTATATTCGTTTAGCCATTAAGACGTAAAGCTTTACTTCAGTTCCTCTCTTGCCCTCAAAAATATACCTTCTTTCTAAACACTTTTTTTCAATAGTAACCAAAATACATGCATAAAAAATCATCAGCCATAAAAATTAAAAAAAAAAAACATGTTCATAAAAACTTTATACAGCCCTATTTGATTATTGCTTATACTAAATGTGAGTTTATACACATTAAAGTCATCAGAAAATGCTGTTTACATGGCATTATGAATCCCGCTGGCCTGCTGCAACACAAGTTAATGTATAATGTGCTTGTATGGGCCCTTTCCAAGACAACAAACATAATCGACTCCAACACAATAAGCCCTACATCCCGGCTTGTTTCTGATCCTCAGTCGTTACCTAATGGTAGTAATTAGCAAATTAGCCTGATTATATCCAGGGCGGGAGCCAAATTTAATTGAACAGATTTTTGTTTCAAAAAAGAAAAGGGGGGGGGAGAAGGCACCCCTTCCTCCATTAGACCACATTGACGGAGAACACAAAAGCTCCATTGTTGACATTGCGCTTGTAGAGGCAGTGTGAAGAGCTGGCAGAGTGTTTACACGGTGAGGCTGTATCAGTGTGTATTTGTGTGTGTGCATGAGAGAGAGAGAGACAGAGAGAGAGGAAGGGAAGGAGAGAGGGTTAGCAGCAGGTTGTTTTGTTGTGGCCCGGCGGCCAGCAGATGTCTTCATGCTCCTGGGCATGGAGCACCTCTCCTCTGAGCTTCCTCTTCAATTGACTCATTTACCCAGAAAGCAGACTGCTTGTTCCCTTCCCACAGAAAAGGCTAATTACACTTTTAATGATTCCATATATCCCTCCATCCAGTATAGTCCTTTGTTCCTGGGCCATTTTTGTACCTTATGGCAATTCTAAGAAAAGTGCTAATATGCAGACTCAATATAACTTTTTGAATAGGTTCATGAATTACTCAGAAAGTTCTATAGCTATGAAGTTATGAAGAGTTTACCCAATTGTAGGTTGTATGACTTAAAAATTCCCATTAATCATTTAAGTAGATAAATTACATAGTTTAAATTGTGAGACATTTCTATTATGTTCAAATCTAAGCTGTAACAGCTCACGTCAATCTTACCTTATAAGATGAATTTCTGAAGCATAGCTAACGCATGAAGTACTTCACTACATTCACGAAGGCCCCCCCCCCCCCCCATGTGTTAAATTGCCCCTGACTAGAAAATTGTTATTGTATTATCTCTCACAGGCAAAGGAAGTTTTAGTTAAAATTATTAATACAAATAGTTTGGTGATCATTAGTAAAACAATAAAAGCTGGTAATAAAAGAGCAAACACAAAAACGCACGCTGCTTAAATAGCATCTTTATAGCTCAAGGCTCTACAAAGCAGCTGTATAGTGGTTCTTATGCTATATTGGGTTGTGCTGAAATATTTGAATAAAACTGTTGTTTTGTTCCTCTTTTGACAACCATACGTGCTTCAGTATGTTGCAAAATATAGTCATGCATGTTTTGTACAGTAGGCGGGGGGATTTTAATTCATTTCTCCACCAGAATCTGCTTTCTTAGAAGAGGGAATCATTCTCTTACTTGCTGCTTAAGATTACAACATAAAGCATCTGAATGTAAGAGACGATGACCTGTCTATTCAAGTTGTCCCACAACATTTCTCTGCTCTTTGCAACAGTTTTAAACTATTTTATTCTAGTGAATCTGCAGATTAATGCTGGGGAACAACATCACAAAGGGAAACAACATTTTGTTTTGGGTAATTGTAGACTTTGATGGTATCTAACTGCACTGAGCTCCTAAACTGTTTTGGTTTATACTGATTTAGCTAGAAGCTAGGTTTTGTAATGGTAGCTTGACCATATGTTTAACAAGTCAGGATTTTTTTTTCTTTTACCAAAGGCTCCAACAATATGCCCTCTATGGAAGTCTTTGTCTTTTTGACAGAGATGATTGTTTTATCAAAAACAGGATGATTGCAATATTGTGTCTATTTATGTGTTTGTATCCAAAGTAAAAGTAGCACAAAAAGTAAGGACATTTGTGTTTGGTAGATTAATTCTTTGTTGTTATTATACTTCTTGGCAATAAATCTTATATCAGACACCTGATTGGCAGCACCTGGGGGTACTAGAAGATCCAAACAAGGGTAAATAACAATGGCAAAATAAGCTGTTTGGCAGAGAAGATTAGGTATATTTTTTATGTGCTCATCCCACAAATGCATGTTCCTTACAAATGTGGCACCATCTAAAAGAGAAATGAACAGACTTTCCAAAAGTACAAGATTTATTGCCAAAAAGCATTGTTACAACAAAGAAATAATCTACCAAAGTTTTTTACTTTTTGTGCTAAGTATATGTAAATATGCCATTTGAATTATTACCACTTCTCTTTATCTGTCCAAACTCACTATTTATTTTTTCTTCTGCATACACTAATACACTAAAGAGTAGGGCGACTAGGTTTTGGTATCTTGCCCAATCATTTGTACTCACTGTTTTGATAAAAGCAGATTAGCCTTTAAAACTCTCAACATTTACCTGTTTTTACAGTAGTGATTAATCAGTGATCACATTACTGAAAATCATGACCAATAAATTCACCCATGAACTTTTAGTTTCTCACCTGGATTTAAAGAGCCAAATAAACTCAAATAAACAGTTTTTAAATAATAAGTCTTCTGAGAACAAGTAAATCATATGTACTGTTTTCTGACAAAACCAACTCTGGCCATTAAGTTTTCAAATATGTATTAAAAATTAGGCAAAAACAAAAAGAATGTAATAAGATAACAAAAAGAAACATATTGGAAAAAGATAGATAAAAACGACAAACGTATTTAATCCCACCCTTCTCCAAAATGTACTAATATAATAAGTTTTTCTGTTTCCAAATTATTTAAATCACAGTAATGATTTCAGTAAGACTTAAACAATCTTCTATAATCTTCTATATAAATTAACCAATATTACAAAATTATATCATTACTGATGTATGACTTTCTAGAAATAATTGTCTATTTTTTGGTCAAAGTCTACTTTCCTACCATACACCTCCACGTTCTAACACATAAGAACTCTTTAAATTAAATTTATATTAAATGGTTTCATGCAGGTGTGAGTGTGTTAGCACGAATCCAAATGTTTTTAAACTGCAAAGGACAAGGAGAAACAACCATTACAGTCGAGTCAAAGTCAAAGTTTGTAGTGTTTGCAAGAGGAATGAGACTTCAGTAGCCAGCTGTTGCTCAATAGGCCGTGGCCTCTGTCCATTAGGCCAGAAGAGTTAATAAGACATGAGACAGGCCAAAGCCAAGTGAGAAATGAAGGTCATTGAGTCACCAAGCAGACTGCATCCATCCATGAGGGCCAGCATTTCACACAGTCCACAGCCAGCACACAGTTACACACTGTAATTTACACTGGCTGACTGAAAAGGCCGGAGCCCACAGGCTGAAATTATTCTCAAACCATAATATCTCCCAAAAGCTAACCCTTTTAGACAGAGGACATCATCTGACTAACACCCCGCTTTTCTGCCTGACCTATTATCACTTAACAGGATGACCCTGACCTCAAAGACAGACATTCATGATTTCATGGCTAGTTTAACTTTCAGCTGTACTATTTTTTTTTTGTTGTTGTTGTTACTTCGCCGCATACAAAACCCTACTAATCACCATCCCCACTCTCATTCAAATGCCAAACCATTATACTGACAGAACTCTGGATCATTTCCTGTCATCTCAGGTGTTCTCTTAATTGAGTCAACACAAATTAAAGCTCATAGATAACCCGAAAAAGAAAAACCCATTAACCTCCATCCTAATAAACCATCAGTGTGGTGGCATAATTTGTACGGAAACCCACATGCACTTTTCTGCATGTGAAACAAGACAATGATTTGCAGTTTTGGGGCATTTTGGCCTTTCTGGGATAACGCCTGAGGAAATGCTATGCTCACTCTCTGCCTGCCATGACCTCTCCGTATCTGACTGTGATGGTAAATTCTGACCAGTCCACTGTCTTATATAATGAACAATTGGATGCATCTACAACAATGATCCTGTAAGACTACTCTGGCGTTAGCAAGTTCAAAACCTGTTCAGTGTGGGACCAAAGCAAGCGCAGACCATACTGATTGTACTGTAGATTCATGGACTGATGGTAACATTTCCTGCTGGGGCTCCTCAGTGTAATGGACCAACTATGAATGGGTTTGTTTGTTCTTGAGTGAGGAGAACCATGCAGTTTCTACAGGGACTTTACATTAGTTCCATTGATTGAGTCGACCATCTGCCCACCATTAACCCCAGAACCCTCCTTCTCTTTTCAGGCTGGACAATTTGCTTAATATGGCCTATGGCGTAAAGAGGTAATTAAAAACTTCACCAAATGCGAGATGTCTATGTTGACTCAATGATTTTTCAACATATTTTTTTTTATGTTCTTTTTCCCTAATTTGTATTTTTTGTGGTTTTGCAGTCACTTTAAGTTTGACAATTTGTTCAAGGTCAACAGCATTTTTGGTTCTTTGATTTGGTTGGGTTTTTATTTTTTTTTCTTTCTTTTAGCTTGAAATGGCATTTTAAACCTTCCCAACCACTTCAGGTGTAATAAACAGAAACCGTCTTTGTTTTTAGTGCTGATGAATTTGCTTTGTTTGATTATGACAAGTGATGGTTTGTGGATTGTTTTGGGTTGATTCTGTGTACTGAACAGATTTTGTTCTTTAGTGTACAACTTTTAATTTCGAAGTCTGTGGTTTGTTTTGTTGTTTGATTTTTCTTTTTTTTTCCTGCAGGATTCAGGTTCTCCAACCTCGTCACTTTGTAACTATAACTCAGAAGCAACGTCCCTTTAAGGGTTTTCTCAATTTATTGGTTGAATGCACTATTTTTCTACCTTGACCACCACTTCTGAACAAAAATATTCTTTGTAATCTATTCGTTGTGTAAGCCATAGCTAGAGTGTACGAATATTCCTAAATTATTTGTAATTCTGGTTATACGTAGATCAGAAAATGAGACTTGGGATGAGGTTGGATTAACTTGGATCCCTGCTAGAAACAGGAAATGCTGTTTCACTGCAGATAGCTCAAGCTTTGCTTGGCACTGCCCTTCCTAATTTTCCTTTGCCTTCATCTTTCAATTTGCTTTCCTGCTATCATATATGTTACATAACTCCAAACAGCAGCTACAGTTGCGATCGATGTTTGATGTGCTGACAATGGTGTGTTGCATGTTAAAAGCTCAGGGAACACCATCAGTCACATGGCTGAATATGTCAAAAAAATGTAACACAAGTAGACTTTTTATTGACTAAACCTTTTTTTTTCTTTTTCCTTTGGTCAAATATCAACATTAAGATTTTTGGTAAATACAGATCAAATATTAGTCAATTTTCCCTTTAGTGCATGCCCTTTACATAATTTCCTGAAAGTAGGAAATAGTGTCTGATTCAGCCAGGCTGATTATATTGAATGTCATCAAGTCACAAGTGTTACTGAGTAATCTTAGTGTTAAGAGCTGGAACAGTTTAGATTTAGAAAGGACAGAATACATATTTGGTCAGCTACTCTGTTGCTATGCAACCTGTGTTCTCATTTGTAACATTGGCTAGTGTTTCATCACGCTATGATGGGTGTACTCAAATATATGTTTCCACCCATTCACACACACACACACACACACACACCACAGATACCCACGTCCTGACAGCAGAGGTGTTAGCCAGACTCCAAAGCATTACCACGACACACCCACTGACCTAAAAACTCTCCATCCTTTGTTTACATTTTTCTCACCCTGCAGAGAATATAGTGGCTTTTGCTTGAATATTTCTAATTTTCTCAAATGATCAACTCTGTCATTTTTGTTGTGAAGAAATGCCGTTGGTGAAATCTTGTGATGAAAGTAACATTGTCTTTGTATTATGAAAATAGTTCAGAGTCATGATGTTTTTTTTTTTATCTGTAGCACATTTAATACCAAAAAGAAACGACTGTACCTACAGTATTTATAAAACCTACTTGTAGACTTTACGAGCTGACTACTCTAGTGGCTTCTTTTAAAATCAAAAACAAGCACAAAAGCCAGAGACAGACTTCACAGGACCAAAGTCATGCAGGAAGGTCGAAGTGATTGCCGACCATATATAATCACTAGAAACAGAAGGCTTGAGGGTCCAAGCAGCAAGCAGAGCTATCGATCAGTGCCACGAGTTCTGCAATAGAAGAGACCACAACACCCTGCATGAGGGGGAGGAACACACTTTGTACCTTAATACCACTGGGCTGTAAAGTGCTTCCATTTTCCATTTAGTTTGCTCCCCATTTTCTCCTTTTTTCTTAAGAAAGCAGCCTTCTCTGAGACAGCTGCAGCAAAGCGGAAATCTCAATTAAAGCACTTCCAATAATGCCTACAGTAGTTTCTTGGAAAGACTTGGCATAAGAAATGAACCTTTTTATTTCATTTACCTTTTATTTATAAGTGGTGGGATTTTTTTTCTCTCCCCCTTTTCTTTCCTTTTAGCGAAAAGGCAATTAAGTGAAGTCAACTGAGGATTCAAATCTTTTGCATCACGAGAAAAAGGAGAAGATTATGAGGCAAATGAGAACGCATTTAGCAGACTGGTGCATGATCTTTGATGAATTTCTAGCAACGGTTTAATTCAACAACTTCCTGCAATTTGGCACAGAAAGAAGCCACTCGAGGACACAAAACACAGAAGATTCATCTGCATCTTTTTCAGCAGAAGTGCAGCTCAGCACAGGGAGCGGTGTCATCAATCCTGACAGGAGACCTTTTAGAGCTGATGAGCACTGGGACGGTTTAGTTCCAGTTACCCAAACCATCTTATTTAGATAGTCATGGGATTGTTTGAGGTGGGGTTCTGTGGAGAGGTTAAGTGTGCTCAGTATTTTACCTGCAGCAGACAACAATCAGAGTGAAATCAGTGTTTAGAGTCGGTAGAAATCTCCTTTGAGAAGTCTAACAGAAACCTCAAAACTTCAAAAAATGTTATAACTGTTTAAGTAAATGCTTTAGCTTCAGTTTTTATACCAAAACGGTTTTGCACTAGTTATTTAGATGCACGTTTGTAGTAATATTACACTAACGGCTGCGTTCAGACACAATCCATTGCAGTAAGTTGTTCTGCAAAACGAAATGTGGTAAATGTACCCAGCTCACGTAACAACCTGATACAAAATTAATGCAGTGTTAATTCAACCCATTTGTTCTTTTTTTTAATTAGTATTAAACGGTTTGTACTGACTGAAATCCATTTTAGAAAAAGAGCTGTTTTAACGGTGAGTAAAAGGTTGCACACACACGCTGGGATGCATCAAAACAAAAGTTGCGTAAAGATTTGACCAAATATACGCACCTTTTTCACCTGCTGTGAAATTGTGTATCTCTATTCCAATGTTTTCAATCAACGATACGAAACTAAAAAGTACTTAAACTTGTTAATATACACCGAAATATGACTCTGCTCTGTTTTTCTCAACTAAAGTGACATTTCATCACATTTTCTCATGATTTTGAAAATTTATGGGTAAAAGCTGAACAATGATACCTCATCATACAACATAAAATATAACACACCTCAAAAATGATAAAAAACAATTTCAGCCCAGAGAAAATGTAAAATTTCTATTATTTTTGCCACCTTTAGATGTAAACATGTATCGGAAACCACACACATGCAAGGCACACGGACAGTTGAGGCGAGAAGAAAACAATTTCCGGTCAGCAAATTAATTCCAAACAAATCATCATTTCTAAAGTGGACAATGTGGCCATAAATAGCTGTGTAATGTTGAAACAGCTTTGCTGCATCCAGATAACACCAAGTTCTATCAACGTCCCGTACACCACAGCTCAGACACTTCGTTGATCCTCAGTGACTCGTGTCTTACCATCGACTATTTATTAAATATGTCCCTAAGTTCTACCAAACCCCTGAGTGCCTCTGCGCTTAATTATGTTATTAAACACATGCGTAAAGTTGGAAATGCCTCAGCCTAGGAAGTGCACTAGTTTGATGTCCCGCAGTTTATTTAATTAATTTACAATAAAAAAGTGTGTAAGTCGCATGCAGTAATGATGACTAACATTATTAAATGAGAGTCAATGGGCAGCCGTCCCTCTTTGTACTCCCACCTTAATGCCTGAATGTTTACCTTTTTCGTTACCCCTACAAATGTGCTCCGCTCTGACAGAAGCAGCTTCACACGCGTCGTCGTTACTCTTCTGTTTGCATGGCGCAAAATGCCAGAGGACAGTTTGGCAAATACATTTTTAGACCTTAGTTAGGAATATTTCCTGAAATTTCTCAATGTCCTGGATTTAGACATCAGTTTTGGTTGCTTAGAGAAAAAAGGTCACACATTACAGGTCATGTTTGCAGAAGTGTCAGGAGGAGGTGTCTGATGTGCGCACAGTTCTACGTTTGTTAGGATGTATGGAGGAAACGTGTGCATAAACAAATCTAAATATTTCTGTTGGTACACACTTTTCCAATTTGGTCCTTACGCCAATTTTTGTACAAAAGCTGCACAATCTTTAATACACAACTGGACTGCTTCTAACCTCTTCACAGAAACACTTCAGAAAGTTTGAGTCATTTTTATAAACTACAGGGGTTTAGTTTTTACTGTACTTGCTAATTTATCTGAGGAAGGAGTTGGAGATTAGTGGTTTTTAATTTGATTTAGCAGTAGACGGTAGCTTACCATGGAGTTTATGTTTTTGGTTTTGTTTTTGGAGGTGCATTTTAATCAAAGAAAACTAACTTTTTTCATTGTAAGAGCAAACTGTTACATTCTATGCCCCGACTTGTTCCGCTAACACTGCCTTCTTTCCTATCACTCTGCCTCCTCTTGCAGGTTTTCTCCCATCACCATTGACAGCATGACCAGCCTGGTTGGCATGAACATCCCTGGGCACACAGGCACCGGTTGGTGCATCTTTGTGTACAACCTGTCCCCAGATTCAGACGAGAGTGTGCTCTGGCAGCTGTTCGGGCCATTCGGCGCAGTCAACAACGTGAAGGTGATCCGTGACTTCAACACCAACAAGTGCAAAGGCTTCGGCTTCGTCACGATGACGAATTACGACGAGGCGGCCATGGCCATCGCCAGTCTCAACGGCTACAGGTTGGGCGACCGTGTCTTGCAAGTCTCCTTCAAGACTAACAAGACACACAAGTCCTGAACTTTTGACAGGTAGAAGCAGATGCCCAACGCCTTTGTCTGCTACAAAATTGCCCCCAACCCCTCCCTTCTGCCACTCGTCCCTTAGCCGCTTCAGTCACTACCACCACCACCCGATTACAGCCATCCAACAAAGCAAACTCAAACTACAACTGGAACAGAAATCAACCAACAAACCATCCAACAAATTGAACTGTAAATGGCTTATATTATAACTTTGGACCTATAAGCCAATGTTGCCTGAGTAGTACAAAAATTAAATGACGAAAACGTTCACAAGTTTTTAGAAGCTCCTGTGATAATACAGGCTTCTCTTTATTGTATATTCTTTTTGTTTGTTGTGGTTGTTCAGATGATTTTTTTTCTCCTTCTCTTCTGTGGAAAACAGTAGCAATTTCTTGTATCCCCTTATTTTAGAAAAAAAGAATGTCCTTTTTAGGCTGGAACCTTTTCTCTGTCTTGATTCAGGATTTAATTTTCTTTTGTAAATCCGGATCCACTGTCGTTGTTATTATACTCCTCCCTGTCAGAAAAAGGGAGGGGCTCTTTTTTAAATTAGTGAATCCATTCATTCATTTGTAGCGTGTTTTAAAAACTTCCCCTTATTGAATATAGATGGGATCCCAGAATCCCAATATCTCAGATATAGAAAAGAAAAAGAAAAAAAAGAATTTCTAACATTGTTTTGTTTTGTATCGCAAGCAAAACATAATGTCTTTCCTCACTGGGTTTCAGGGAGATGGGGCGAGGGAGGGGATGGGTTAGCTTTCCTGATGACACGTTCAGTAATTTAAGAAAAAAAATACACACATAACACTGTTGCCAAAGAGAAGATCTCTTTGCTTGGAAAAAAAATGCATTTAGAAAAAGATAAAAATAAATAGAAAGCTCTATTTTTATAAATGATAATTAAAATAATTATTGAAGAATTTTTACAGGAATCTGGATTTGAAAAAAAAGAAAAAGAGAAAAATATTTTGACTGGCTAACTAAAGGGGGGGCCGCGGCGGGTGGGAGGGAGCACCACCTTGTCTCGTCGTTCTGCCGTGGTACTTTATAGGATCAAAAGGTTGCGTTTTATTTCATTTTTTTATTTTTTGGTGAATCCGAGTTGGTTGTGATTTTGTAGACCAGATGGTTTTGTGAAAATAAAAAAAGGGATGCAAACTGAGGCAGGTGATTTTGGTAATTTTTCACACATGTACTAGTGCGTAATTATTCAACAGCGATACCCAAAAGGGAAGGGAATGGGGTCTTTCTGAGACCTGACAAACTTTATAGTTAAGAGCCCAAAGCAAGACGACCCTTTGTCTACTTATTTTCTCCTTTTTTTGTCATCAGTCAGTATAGGATATCAGTACAGATATATTCATGTATATCCATTTAAAGAGCGCACTATACATTATATCTATTTTGTTTTTTGATCTAAGTTTGTGAACTTACATCCGAAAAGAACTTCCTTTTAGCGATCAACGGTAGGTGCTAAACTACATTATTCACATATCTTAAATATCCAAGTTTGTTGTTCTATGTGTTGTTTAAAGAAAAAAAAAAGTACTTTGATGTTTGCATTCAATTGAGCTTCTTGTTCTTTGTTTGACATTTGTTTAATGTTGGCCCAGAAATCTGGTGAGGCTGTTTCTTTGCCGATTTACTAGATTCAATGAAATTTGGGGCCTTGTAAGAATCACAAAAACAAAACTGTATTTCTTTTTTTTTTTTCGTTAGTTTGTTTGTTTTTGTTTTTGGCTTGCTGACTTTTAGGTTACTCGCTGAGCGTGAAACGTTTGTCGAAACTTAATGATGATTAGCTAGTTCCGTTAGTCTAGATATTTTCCTCAAAAAGAATCTATGACAACTGTGTCTTTCTTTGCTGTGTACAAATAGATATATATAAATATATATAGTCTACATTTGTTTTACAATATCTACTGTACTATCTGAGTTGTCACTGTTCTTTTGTTTGAGCTTGTCTTTTTCATATGACAATTTATTATGAAGTGGTGGTTCAGTTACTTAGAAAAAAAATTTGTGAGGAACTGTTCAATTGTTGTCATGTTGCTTGTGGAGAAAAAAAAATTGGATTAACTTTCAGTTAACTACCGCGGCAAAAGAAATCGAACAAAAAGCCTAAGATAATTGTAT
Organism: Anablepsoides cearensis; assembly: GCA_032275365.1. Taxonomy (NCBI): domain Eukaryota; kingdom Metazoa; phylum Chordata; class Actinopteri; order Cyprinodontiformes; family Rivulidae; genus Anablepsoides; species Anablepsoides cearensis. Next base: position 12,859,554 of record JAUBOC010000103.1, on the reverse strand, counting down.
TTGACAGTTTATTTATTTTCAAACTATTTATTTTTTATTTGTATTTATTATATATTTATTAATGACCTAATTTATAAGTGTATTTATGTATTTATTTGTTTCACTGTCTATGTATTTGCGTGATTCTGGTACAGGGAGGGGGGTGTTTCTGAGCAAAAGGGAACAAAGCGACTAGTGGAGAGGCTCTTCCAGTAGTCCACTGCACTGAGAGGACTTTTAGTACGTTTGTGCTTTGTACCAATATATCAAAATGACCATATAAAAAAATCTAAAAGTCAAGAAAACTGAAAAAAATTGTCTGGAGGGTTGGGGGACGCTCTTCCCTTATTACTAGAAACAGTTACTCGCTATGCATAACCTAGTTAATAGTTAAATTTGCTATTGCTTTTTTCCTTGTCTTGTTAAAAATGAAATCTTTAGATCTTTTTCAATAAAGTTTAGTCTTAATAGAATGTTATAAACAGTCGTTCTGGTTCAATATAACCTGTGATAAGTTTGTGTAGTTTTAAAAAAAAGCCACTCCGTCCACACCCTCCCTCCACTTACTACCGCTTTGTGATGAAACCTTATGCAAAAATGTGGGTCTGAAAGCATAGTTTTCTGTTTTTCAGTGAACATTTTTCTTCAATATTCAGCACGTAGAGACAGAAAAAAATAATAATGGTTTTAAAAGTTGTTGTTGTTTGAGGGTCATTCATTGCACGGGACTAAATCAATCGAAGTCACTGAAAAGTCAAGAAAATTTTATTTTTGAGATCATGTTTTCAAACGACATACCAACAAATCTTTAAAGACAAAGACAAGTTGCACACTAAACTGCTATTTACAGCAGCTGTTGCTATATTTAAGAAATACTCTGGAGGTATAAAAACTAAGGGATTGTGTCAATTCTATATTTTATATACATTAATATGATATATATTATATATTTTGAAAGGTAAGGGAATGGTTCCAGAAATATAAATATGAAAAAAAAATTGGATTTTTGTTTGTTTGTTGCTAAGACTTGAAAACATGAAGGAGGTGTGTGGATAGCAGTTAAAACACTCAGCCGCATGCTCGCATCCTTTTCTCCTAACACCTCGCTCATCTGGAACAAGCCTGGGTCATCTCGATATCATCCCCCCCCCCCCCCCATCATCCAACCATCACCTGCACCATCCGAGTCGCAAAGTGTTCTCAATGTCGCAACAGCAACAAACCGACCAGACCCCTTCATGCTCCTCGCTGCCGTTGGGAGCTTGAAATATGCAACGACCCCAGTAGAATGTTCTGACGTGTGAGTTTCCTACACGGTGTGTGACTTTTCAACTCTTACGATGTTGCGCGTGTGTGTGCGGCGCGCATGTGTGCACGTTGGTACGCATGTTTGTTTGTTATATCGTCCATATGTTTGTTAGCTCGGAGCAGATGTGTAGGTGCGTGCAGTGCAGTGCAGTGCAAACCGTTTGTTCGGGGGGCCCATACGCAAGTGCGCGTCTGCTGGAGTGCGTGTTTGTCCAGAATCTGACCAAAGTGTCAGGGGTGATTGTTCAGTGTGTGCGTGTGTGTGTGTGAGTGTGAGTGTGCATGTCGGGGTGTTTGAAACATGGGGCTGCGTCACCTCGCTCTATGCCCGACCCCTATGGCTCACACCATCCCCCCCTGTAGCGCCTTATAGTGGCAGCCTGCCAGTAGGAACAACGCAGCCAGTAGTGGAGGAGGGAAAGTGAACAGAGGAACTAGGCTCTTCTTGTCAGTTTTTATTTTTCCTTCTGGAGACGTGTTTATTTACTATCTGAGAAATCTATAAACAAAATCTTTAAAGACAAAAAAGAAGAAAAAAAATGTTCACGGGGGCCCCACGACCGCGGCGCTCTCTACTCTCTCCTGCTTATGTTATTACTTAACGATTATCAACAATGATTATTATGATTATTATTGCTATTATTCTTAGTATTCTTATTATTAATCCAATTACTGCGATGAATGACTTCATGTTATCCTTGCTAGTTTAGGTCATTTCTGAAACTGGAAACAAAATAAAAATCTTGCTGTAAATGTTTGTTTTTTCTTTTTCATAAAACTGTTGTGTTTAAATTATTTGTACTTTTGAATGTTGGGACAATAAAATGAGGTGTTAAAAACTGGGATGTTGTTTGTCATAAAAAACCTTTCAGACATTTCAGGCTGCATGATTGCACTTTACAAACTATTGTCTTACACTTTCCCTCAGTTAGACTGAAATAAAGAAGTCATTTAGGGCATAAAATTAATCCTCCTAAAAAATGCATAATTATATTGCATACATGAGTAAGCATTGTAAAATAGGCAAAGGAATTTTGTTTCATATTATTAGATTATCTAAAACAAGACAGAGAAAAATATTATTCAATGCTTAAGCTGTTTAGGTTGAAAAGTTTTTAGCTTTTAATAAAACCAGAACATTCCTCAAATATGTGACCCATTACATCGAACCGATTAGGTCTTACACTGGAATATGGAGAAATGGGCAGCTATAGTGAATTAGTTAAAATGTTTGCAAAAATAGTTTGTTGACAAAATATAATGAATCAATATTTTACAGGTTGTTTAAATATATGAAATACAATCTTAAATTTATTTTTGGAGTCTTTTTTTAGAAAAATTTTCTATTTAATTAATTATTTATTTATTGTCATTTTCTCTCTGAGTTAGCAAAAAAAAGTCAGTTGTTAAATCTTAATATCCAAATACTGTTTGATATTTCCTCTTTAAAATTACAATAAAAAAATTCCTATTTAGAATAATCTGAAAATAGAATACAGATGAAATATCAATGAGTTATTCTGATTAGGAAGACAAATCAAGCTATATCTCTGGTACCACTCATATCAGGATGATGCAGGTATTTTTATTTTTTTTTACAGTTGTTTATCCAGGTAAATTCCATTGAGATCAAAGATCTCTTTTTTAAGGGAGACCTGGGCCTGAAGGCAACCTATGTTACATGTTTTTGGGGTGTGTGGAAAACCAGAGTACCCAAAGAAACCCACTCAAGCATGAGGAGAATGTGCAAACTTCGCACAGAAAGACAAGTCCGAACTGGATATCAAACCCAGGACCATTTTGCTGTGAGGTGTCAGTGCAAACCACTGAACCATTGTGTTGCCAAAGTGTAGCTTCAAAAGTCAAAAATCTGAAAATGTGTTCAGGTCATTTTGACCAAATATTACCCTCAGTTGGATTTGATGAGTCACAAAAAAAGTTGCTTTGTTACTCAAACATACCACACAGCAAAGCTGCAGGAATTAAACATCTAATCTGCGTGATGGTCATGTGGCAGTACGGCAGACATAAAATGCACCATGTGATCTCAGTGAGGCCTTTGAGGTGCAGCTGTGAAACAAGAGATAGACATTGAGTGAGTAGGCTACACAGTTGGGATAATTATGTGTACCTTTGTTTTATCTTTCTCCTTCTTATGGATTAATTAAATCAAGAGGTGGTAAAGTTGAATAAATACAGCATTCAGATCTGACCCGGGTCAAGTTAAAGCAAATAAGATATAAAAAAAATGTAATACAATTTTACGGCTGAAAGTCTGTTGTGCACCGCAGTGCTGCACCTGTCAGGGTGTCGAGAGGTCACGTGACTGAAAACTATCACACCCCACTGGTCCTTTCAAGACCAGCAGCTTCAGTAATGTGTCATTACTGACAGCCACACCCAACTGTTTTCTAACTTGTTAGAAGTTAACTTTGGGGTTGGCATAACATTGACCAATCAGCACTAAGGAAGAAAAATCGAGTCAAAAATTCATACTTGCAAGTTGAACCTTAAACTCATTGGAGAACCTGATTGCAAACTTTTACACTTAGTTTGTTTTTTTGTTTGTTTGTTTTTTTTTTGCTTTGGATCTGTAAACAGACCTTAATCAAAACAATGTGTGACTTGCATAATTGCATCATTCGTATTTCCACAACTTACAAAAATTACTTCACATTCAACAAACCTTGCCTGTTTTAAAAGCACATATTTGACCAGTATTTGTGTCCATAGGTAAAATTCCTGCTAACTATTGTGAGACGCTTAAGGAAGGATATGCAAAATGTTTGACCCAAGTCATACAGTCTAAGAGCAATGGTACCCAAGACCAGTGATGTGTATTTAAACTTTTGACTTTGAACAAAGTAATAAAAAATTGCTTAAAAAAATAATCTCTCTCATTATTCTGCCATTTAGCAAATAGAAAAATGTTGGTAATCCTAATTGACATAAAACCAGCCGGTTCAAATGTTATCAGTCCATTAAATGGACGTTATTAGCGGTTATCAGTCCCATAGAATGGCTTCAGACTGACTTCAGACTTCTCACGTGTGATGGGTCAAATGCAGAGCACAAATGTTGTCATTGTATGGGAACATGCATTGATGACCAATAAAGTACGTTTAAAAAAAAGACTGTCCCTAGTGCCCCCTAGTGGGTTACCAGTGCCATATACTTCCAGTCTACTTTATCGTAGCCCATGTCATTTTCTCTAAAATTAACCTTAGTGACTTTATGCCTCATATTAATCAGATTAGCGACTTTATGCCTCATACTCACCAGCTGACAGTCTGAAGCCATTCTATGGGACGGAGAACCCAATAGGCGGCACAGTCGGGACAGTCTGAAGTCAGTCTGAAGCCATTCTATGGGACTGATAACGGCTAATAAGGTCCATTTAATGGTTGATAACATCTAAAACGGGTGCCTAAAACAGAAAAAGTTGATTCTGAGTTCACATCAGCATGGATAAAAATGTTTTGTATGTAAACTTCTGTTTTGCACTGTAATAACTCAATCATTTAGCTAACATTATCTGCATGTATGAACTAGTCTTCATTTAGCGAATGATATCATCTGCATGCAACCGCATTACTCAACTTACAGCTTTCTCCTTCTCTACAGCACTCTCCCCTCGGTGATCCACAGGAGCCCGCACAGGTGTACATAGTCTTTGCTCGTGGTGTGTTCAAAGACGGCTCAGATAAACACATTACTACATGTTAAAACCAGATTAAACAGTTGTAGCGGCTGGAAAAATGTGCAGGGGACAGAGGACACGGATGCAGGACATGCGGGGGACATGTCCACACGTACCTCATGTCCATTACTACCCAGGGCAGCTGTGACTACAATGTAGCTTACCATCATCACTGTGTGAATATAAATGATTTCAGTGTGATAGATGTGATAAAGTGCTGTATAAGTTCAGGCCATTCACCAGAAGGAGATTATCTAACTTCTGTATTGCTGTATTTGTCAGATAAACTTTATATGGCAACATAAATCTTTTGAAATTCTGTTCTGGCTTTTGGGTTTTCGGTGGCCCCCCATGGCCCCCTCATTAAAAAAATATTCCGGGGGCACCGCTGGTTTTGACATGAAGAGGCAAAATGATTTCAACCCACAAGTGTTGACATTTTGAACTTCAGTGAATTTTTTAGAGAAGCTGTGTTTTTTTTTTTTTTTTTTTTTTTTTTTTTGACTGGTAAAAAGCAAAATACAGCCTGACTGAAAATATCTGATGAAAAACAAGACGTTTAAATTTCAAAGGAAGTTAAATTGCTCTCTTTAGAGGGAGTTGCTTGCTGGGTTTATTAAGGCTCGGTTCTCACCATATTCTGTCACCAGGTGCAACCATATGATACTGCCTCTCAGTTTCTATATAAACCACTTCATCTGCTTGGGTGAGAGCTGATCACGCTTACTCCATGGTGTGAATGTCAGCATCCTGCCGTGCTGTGATGTAGAAGGCAGCGCTGCCAAATGACAAGCATGAGCCTCGCAGTCGGAAGCATATTATTTTATAAGAAGCCTCTTGTCTTTGACAAATCTTCCGTAGTCAAATCTGTGCGGTGGGGAGGCTGTTGTTGCCCTTTAGCTCTCCTTGGATCACACTCTGACATTAATGGGATCTCTCTCCTCACCCTTTTGTCCGCTTTACAGATTTAACACACGCCTAATTAAGAGACACAACCACTTTGAGTGTTATTTATTAACAGCGCCTCTCTCACATAAATGTGGTTCTATTTATTTTCTGCTTTGGCATTAAGATAATGATCAGACTCACTGGACTGTTTAATCATAAAGTTTGTTTACCGTATTAATTTGTGGCATGTTTATCCTGTTAGTGTTTGAAAACATCTGTTGAAATTTAAAAAAAAAAAACTTGATTTGATAACTTGGCCTAAAACCAGTGCTTGACTTTAGACATTTATACACTCCTGCTGCTTTATAAGTTTAACTTTGCTAATACCAGACTGGACCTTTTCTGCCTCCAGAACTGCCTTACTGTATATCTTCATGGCATAGCTTCAACTCTCCTTTGACCTCTGACTTATTTTTCCATACACATGCTGCTCACTGAATATTTTCACTTATTTGCACCATTATCTAACAAAAAAGGTTTAAAAAAGGTAAAAAATTGTGAAAAAAACATAAAAATCCCAGTAAATCAGTAATTTCGGATGGATGGATGGATGGATGGATGGATGGATGGATGGATGGATGGATGGATGGATGGAAAACTCGTCTGGCACAAA
>JAUBOC010000103.1:12822176-12837269 GCA_032275365.1 Anablepsoides cearensis | reverse complement strand
ATCAAGTGCTGTTAAATAATTAGTCCTGAGAGGATATTGCTGTTGTTTCAGTGATGCAACAGCTTTAATATACATGAACTGATGTAATCTGGCATCCACATCAGGAGATTCACTGTGACCAAATTATTTAATAGGAAAAATCTGCTTTTTGCAGCTGTGACTCACTGCAGGAAGCTCCCTGCTGCATCATAAGACAGGAGCTGTGTGATCACATAAAGATTTGTTGCTTCAGGTTCACTTTGCTCACAGATGAGAATCATAAAAACAGAAAAATCTAACCACACCTGAACTGTATTTTCAGTGGAGAAACCATAAATTTAGTGTTGCCCTTTCACCTGGTGTGAGATAGCTGGACTAACAACCCCACCAAGTGGTAAGGTGTGTCATATTCATTTCCAGATATCTGCTCATTCTTATTTACTTGTCAAATTAAATCAGGAGTTTCAACAAAATAGTTGGAAAAACAGTCTTAGACGAGTGAACAAGACACAGTTTGAAGATTTACAGCCTCTTTGGGTGAACAGTTTGTGTTTTTTGTTGGTGTTGTGTGTTTGACCTATTACCTCTGACAATTAAAGCTGCTTTAGAGGATTATTATTACAATAATAATGTGAAAAATAAAAAATTGTCTAATTGAAAAATTTCTCAAATCCCATTCTATCAAATTCTTCTCTTTACAGTGTAAGTTTGAACTATTTTAATTGTAATAATAAAGGGGTAAATAATATTACTTTAAAAAAACAAGGAAGATATGTGTCATTAAATCAGCAATTAGTTTTTCACTTTTAAAACATTTAATGTTTTGTCAAACTAAGAGCATGAAAATCTACTTTATGTTGAGCTTTCCTTCACATCAAAGATAACTTAGAAAACTGGGTTCACACATGAACTTATATAAAGTAATACAAGCTTATAATAGCTTTGTGATTTTGTCCTACCAGAAATAATGTTTAGGTTTCTGCAATTTCTTAGTGTTATCAGCAATAACTGAGACTTTTTATCTTATTTTATTTTATCTCTAAATTTGTGTGGAAGACATTTGTTTCACTGAAAACATGCAGGGGTTCGGTCAGGGTTTATTAGTTAGTCTCATTCATCATGAACATGATTATAAAGTGTGAAACACTTAGACTGATAAGGAAACTCCGATTTGTTAAATCACATGTTAATAAATTCTACAATTTTCTACTTTTCTCTCCGGCTTATTCATTAAATTTCATGATTTGATTCATGTTTTTATAGCCTTACAAACTTAAGACCATGTTCATCATTGTAGTTTTTTACCATATAAATCTCTCACATATTCTACTCCAAAGAGTAACACAATTTGAAGTGTACAAACATTTCTGGCTGATCTGTCTGATACAAGACCTAAACACTATTTTGACAACAATAATATATATATATATATAACCCTTGTTCTGTCTCCCAATCTGGTTGGGGGTCCCAGATTAAAACGTGTTGAAGACCCCTGTGATTTAGTTTGTCCAAACAGCTGTCTTAGTAGTTGTTTGCAACTAAAATGAGCAGCTATAAGCAATATTAGTTCACTCCTCTGCTTAATTATAAATTGATATAACAGGTACAACAGCATTTTGACATACCATGCACGCACAACAAACTTGTTTTAAGAGACATATTTTGGATGGTTATGTGTTTAGTTTAGTTTCTTGAATACATCACGTTAGTTCTGAAATAAATGTAGCACATTTAGACAAATGTCATAGTAGTAATTTGTTCCAAGGTATTTGCTAATGAGAGAAATTAGAGTCCAGAATGTACTATTATTTGATAAACATACACTTAGCTGCACAAGAATACTCAGTGAAAATACTAAAGCTGATAGACTTATATGATCAGAAAAACAAATTACAAATTCATCATGAGCACTAACTAACTAGCCCTGAAGGTCACGAACATGTAATAGAAATCATTTTATTTAGACATTATCCACATCCACTGGCACGCTGTCCTCCGCTGGTTTTCTCAATGAGACTGACACCAGCATCTTCATGACCTTATTACAGGCAAAGAGGAGGAACAGTTTGTGTTTGTTTTGTGACCATATGGCCCCATTAGTAGGGTAACGACCTCACAGTCCCTGCAGGGCACACACTCATTTCTCGTGTGCAAGTCTATTCAGGACTCTTAACGCTGCCCCCAGTGGCCATTTATACTGGTGACGCCTCTCCACGTACTGTTTGAGACCTGAGACCACTGCATGATTGTGAGCCTCTAACTACACACAAACACACACACACACACACACACACACACACACACACATACAACTGTGTCCAGCTATTTATATTGGGACATTTCATTGACTTCCATTCATTTCTACAGCCTCTTCTAACCCACTAACCTCACAGGTACATACCTGACCTTAAACCTAACCTGAACTCAATTCACACCTTGATCCTAAATCCCACCATAGGCATTTCCCCATATGGGTACTAGGCTTAGGTCCTCATATGTACCAGTTGGTCCCCACATGTATGTGTGTAGTCTGAAAAAGCTGGAAAGTGTATCTGAGGATTTGTCTCCTGTACCTGTTGCTTCTCTGACCAGACTATGGATAAGCAGTAAACGAGAACCGAGAAGTTTCTAATTGATGACATAAGCAGTAATTATGAATCATCTCCAAATTTAGAAAACATTATTAATTCCCTTTAGTGGACAAAATTATTGTAGAGTTTTGATTAAATGCAAGAAAAAGAAACGTCTTTTTTTTGTTTAATTGACAAACTCTCCTAGGAGAACCTCATCCAACCATCTCTAAGCATGTCACATAATGAAATTAGGCACGAATTTGTGAGGCTTCACTTTGAGCCGACGTTTGACAGAACAAACGACAACTGCAGCCGATCTGTGATTTCATGACAGCTGTCTGCCAGAACAAGGCTCAGTTGTCACCGTGGTCATAAAACCTCAGAGGTCCAAACTAACACTTCACACAGAAACTCACGCGTTTGTTTACTTCTTTGAATGTTCTCCATTTTTTTCTGTTTTGATGAAATTTAACATTAAATGGGAATTCTTTCCTTCACTGCTTCAGAAGGTAGATGTTTGACCAGCTGCTCTGCACTTTTTGATGTTTTTTTTTTCTTCATATCAGTTTTCCTCTCGGTATCTCTCCTTCAAACCCTTCTGGGTACCAATTAGTGCTTAAAGCTGCTGAAGTGTGCGCGCATTGGTGTGTGCGGACTTTGCGTGTGTGTGTGTGTCTCACTGCACGTGTGATAACGCCAGCTCAGACAACATGCTATAGGCTACCTGTCAACAGGCACTTCAGTGCTCACCATCTGTTCAAGATGAGAATTTTTTTTTCATTTCTTCCCAAAAAGCAACTCTAACTCAAGGAAAGAAAAAAAAGTCTGCTGCTGACTGAAATATGCTATAATTGCCTTTTCAGGGAAGTGGTGTGTTGCAGTGTGAACTGTGTGTTCACAAGTGTGTGTTGTCCTGTTTGTTTTTGTTACACTGTTACATAACTCTGTTTTGGGGATTGCATGTGTGCAGTTTTGTTGCTAAATCAATTGTCTGTTGACTTTTTTCCTATTTTCTTCTTTTTTTTCATAAAGTGTCCATTGTGAATCAATACTGACAAATTTATGTACAATGTACCAAGGTGAGCCTTAATAGGTACTGTGAACCATTACTGTTCTAATTAATTATAGATTATGCCTTTAAAGCTCTTTTGATTAGTTGTCAATGTGAGATTTCTGGTCTTAATAAATGAACGGGACATTCAAAGTCATTCTGGGAAGGATTTTTTATTATAAGTTTGGAGATTAAAGGTTTAAAACACACAAACGAACGAAAGTTTTTCCACTTGAGCCAAAAATGTAACTCTGACGTCCTCTTTCTCTACTCCTTTCTGTCTTTGCTCCGTCACACAATCCAGCATCCCTCCTACCTCGATCTCTTTCCGTATAATGTCATGCAGACATATATTGCCGGCAGCCTTCAGGCCGTGGGGATTGAATGCAGCTTTTATTTATAGAGGGTGATCTGTTCAAACATATGTTCCCTTTAGCAAAGTCATCAGTGTCGAACTCGCTGGGGCTCCACTAATGCTATACGTTTAGCTTAGCATGCATATGTTTAAAATCATCTGGACAGAAAAACCTTGAAGTTGCAGTGAAAGCTAATGAACCACACTGTTAACCTTTCTGAACTCCATTAATTCATTTTCAGGGAAAAAAGTTTTAAGATGGTGTGCTTTTGTTAAAGTTAAAGACAGAGAAGGAAAACTCAAACAGCTTCTAGAAAATGTCAATGCTTGTCAAACTCTAGTTTAATAATTTATGTACCATCACACTTATTGAAAAAGGATGTGGTCACACCTTTAGATGTTCTGATCAAGGCTGGTCAAACATTCAAGTGACAAAGTGAAATGTACAAACTAAACTTCATATTATCTTTGCTGTAAAATAAGCTATTAGAGCTGGTTTGAGGAAGATAAACATGGTTAGGTTGAGATTGCTTTTGTACTGAAAACAGGTCATTTCTGAATCCTAATGACATATTCTGATGTCTCTAAATAAAGCAAAACATATCTTTCTGTATTCTTGCACATTTTTCCATATATTAGTAGCATGGATAGACAGTGTTAATTGTGTTTTTGTGTGCACTATATATAGTCTGTAAATAACTAGTGTGTGTGAACCTCTGTACTGATGCTGCTGTGACACCAGAATTTCCCCTCAGCGGGACAATAAAGGCTATTTCTATTCTATTCTATTCTATTCTATTCTACAAAAACAGCATCCTAATAGCAATGTATGGAGAAGACTCTGTGACAGAACCATTTATTTGCTGTGTTTGAGAAGAATACATTGTCAACAACAGATCCCATTTTTCCTAACAGTAACAGTGTTTTTATAGTGCAGGAACACAAAGTGAGGTGTCTCCTTAAGGCAGTGAACTCAAGAAACGCTGATGGACTGTACTGAAGACTGCATGGATCAGAAGTCTAATGTCTTTAATAAAGAATGTCAACTAGTTTCCAACCAAAATATACAATCCCACCCTGCCTAATGCCGTCAATATTCAGACCCCAAAGAAAGCTTTCTATCAGTGGTTATAATGACTACAAACCAGTGGTGCTGGCACCAGTTACCATAAAGTGCATTGAGAATAGAGATGGACAATCTGAATCCTTTGAATGAAAATGGGTCTTAAAAAGAAATATAGGAACACAGTTCTGGACTATGACAGAGTATTAGGAACACAAAATAACATAAAAAAAACAAGTATTAAGTCATAATATTACGAGAATAAAGTTGTATGAGAATTAAGACGTAATATTACGAAAAAATAGTCATATTTTAAAAATAAATTCATAATTACTACAAGAACCTTAAAAATCGGTCTTACATTTAAATAAGGAAAGTTGAGCAACTTGTGAAGTTGTTCTTTAGTATCAATAAAAAGAAATACTTAATCTTTTAGACATTAGCATCAAATTATCAGTAGCAGGACTTTGATACGATTGTGCAGATGACTGTAGTATAAACTGAAGCCGTATTGTAATTAATGGCTGCATTGACAGATTTAGTTGTTACATAATTTGGATGAAAGCAGATTACACTAACAGTGACCCAAATGTCATTGTGGACTAGCCTACTTTATAAACAGTGACAGGCATGACTTTCCACAGAAAGTGGAAAATGATGAGGAAATTAGTAAAAAAATAAAATAAAATAAATCAGGAAAGGTAAATAGAATCATGTAAGATTGTGACATTTTTTCTTATATTACGACTTTATTCTTGTAATTAAAAAATAAATAAATATCATGGTGTAGCCCGAATACACAGTCGTACCAGATAGTAAAGAGACAATCATAGTTTTATAATTTAAAATCTTCCAAATATCTTTATTTTTGTCCTTAACCACAGAGACAATTGCTTTTTCATGAAAAACAGGCAGAGCGGTGGAGTACAGCAGCTCAGGGGGAAAGGGGGGGATTCTGCTTAACAAGACACATGGTTCCAACCATATGATGTGATGACGTGTCTTTCTGATGATGTAACTCATTCAAAATTGAACAGCTCTGCTGAAGACTTTATGAAACAAACAGCTTGTTGAGATCTGATCCCTCCGTTTGTCTGTAAGTGTTTACAGGAAAAGCTGATCCATAGAAAATGATGTCACCACTTTGTGAATTTTAGTTCAGTTTTTCACACATAAACCTTCCCAGACTTGATTATTAAAACACTTGACTTAGGTTTCTCATCAGTCACATGTCACTAAATTGTGGTCGTCCTCACAGGTCAGTATTAACAAAAGAAAATTGGCTTCCATCTTTCATCAGAAATCATTCTTGACATTGGCGGTCCCCAAGGACGTGCACTCGGTCCCATACTTGACACTCTGTATTCTCATGACAGTGCTTCAACCAGACAATATCATTAAGTTTGCAAAAAATTCAATTGATCCACTGCCAAATATTTAACCAGAGGTTTTTAAATGAAGTGGTTTATATCAACCGGGGAGGTCCATTATTTATTAGATCAAGTTTAAGCCACAAATAATATCAGGAGTAAAATCCTTCAAACTCATACGCATAACGATGAGAGAATATAGTGAAATACAGTTATTTGTCTGGGTGCAAACATGAATAACAGTCTACAAGTTTAACTGACAAACATTTTCTTCTTCTGCCAATTTCCAGGATCATTTCTTTTGGCCACAAAATTGTGCTTAATCAGATGGTTTCTGATACAATTTGAAACATTGTATGTATTTTTTTCAACTATTTTCACAAGATTCCATAGACATTTTAACTGTTAGAAATCAAAACATTTCACTAAAAACTAAAGCTTTAAAATAATTTAATTCTGTAAATATTTGACAAGAGAAAGCTTTTCATCACAATAATAACCTAACAAAGACGCCCACCATCTACAGTCTCCTCACACTTTCATTTACTTCTGTTGTTCCACAAACTATCCTTTCTCCAACAGACCCTCTCAAAAAGCTGATTTTTTCTATATATTCCATTCTTTTTTTTTTCCTTTTTGTCAATTGCTCTATTTTCTCACCACTTTCTATGGTTCCTGGGGTGTCTTATGGACCTTCGCTCTTTGCAGTGAACGCCTGCTGATTCTACCACAACGTGCTGTGAAAACATTGAGAGAAATTTTCTGAGCTACAGAAAGAGGTAATTTAAAGACAAGCTGTTTGCAATAAAATTTATTTCACATGTTTTTTCCCCTCCATCTTTCCACACTGAGTCTGCACAGAGCAATAAGATAAAACCTGTCACTTTTAAGAGCTCATGACATCCACCACCCACGGGCCTGTATCAGCATCCAAATACTTTCTCTTTCCAAGGGCATTTCTGACGCGCCTATATTCAGCTATCCAGGCGAGAGCACGCTGAGCGGGGGCCATTTTGGGCCCAGTGCGCCCCATGTTAGCACCATGCATTATACACGCATTTCTCTGGATAATATGCTCAAAAATGCCCCCTGCCTGCCCTTGTTATTGGGAACTCTCTCACAATGAATAATGACAGACATCAGGGTGCCAAATGTCCCATGCAGGGGACATCAGAATTTTTTTTTTCTGCAACAGGAGGGAGCAATATCTGTTTGACTGCTGAACGCAAGGCTGATTCATCAGTCTCACGGACACACCTCATCTTAAAGGCACAGTGAGCCGTTTTAGAAATGCAATCAAGACTTTTAATCATTGACAAATCTAAAACATAAACAGATTTTAGTAAATGAGATTTGAATATAAATGTTGTCTAAATAGGTCAAGTTTTGGTCTGACTATTGCTTCAGAAGGACATCAACTAAGACGAGGGGAAAAAATCATTTTCATTTCTGTGTCACTCATTGCAATAAAAACAGATCCAGTTGCTCAGAGTTAGAATAAAATCATTAAGAGATGAATAAAGCGACCAAAGGGTTGCTGCTATTTAAACGGCCTCCTTGTCAGCTTCTTCTTTTTATCCGTTTAAATAAACTATGAGGATTAAAGTTGATCTGCTTGATCTCATTCAATTTGTTTACCCGACCCTCTGACAGACAGGTCAGGGTGGATGAGTGTAAAGTTTGAACGTTAACAGACTCCAGGGCTTGACGGCCCCTCAGTGGAAGTGGGAGAAGTTTCCTTTTAAACGGGGGGTTTTAATACAAGTCAAAAGTGAGAAAGGATTTCATTTGTATTCTTGAATAAATCTGCAGAGGAAGGATTGTGGAGGGAGGAAATGACATGTTGAATGGAGAACAGAAAATGTATGCCTCGAGGAAGCAGACTTGAGAGAAAAAGCCTACAGAAAATAAGATAGATGAATTGCGGGGATATGAGGGGATATGAGGGTGCAAATAAGCATAAATCATATGAAGCAGAGCTCTCTCTTTCAAAGGAACAATCTCTTTCATCTGACAGGTAATGATAGTACTGCTTTCAGCACAGTTTTCCTCCTACCTGACTACTGCTTTCCATTTATTTACTCTGTCTAACCGTGGTTCACTTAAACATAACCTAATGAAGCCTTTTTTGTGAGGTCACATGACATTACTAACTAAAAAGATGAGGGGAACTTGATGTTAGAACTGTAATACAGCTGATTAAGAAGTGGATGATGACATTTAGACATTCAGACCACAAAGTAACCATTTCAGTCAGTGTTAAAGTTCCAGCATGATTTACAGACTGAGGTTGAGAATCTTACAGTTTTTTGTTTGTTTTATATTATCTTAATTGCTTTGTGTACTTATCTACTGTATTCCACTTCTTAATGATTGGGTTGTAAAAGCAGCAGGACCAGGAGGGAATCCTGAACGTTCATATTTCCCTAACAACACTGCAGCTCTTCCTGAGGTATCCCAAAATGTTCCCAGAACAGACCAGGTAAAAAAAATAGTTCAAGTGAGTTTTAAAAGCAATGTTAGATATTTTGTGATTGATGGAATGAATTTTTGTTTTTTAATTTTTTTTTCCTCAATAAGTATAATGACATCATGTGATTCTGGGCCATTCTGTCTGCTCATGGACAGGATGCATCACAGTGCTGTGATAATCTTTGTGTGTAAATAAACATTCAAAGCGAAGTACTGGACCAGTTTCCTGCACCTAATTTGGGACTTTTGTACACGTTTCCTTTCAGTACTCATTGCAAACTGTGAAATAAAATGTATAAAAGGTTATTCCAAACTACTGTATCAAAAGGAGCAGTCTGAAAGTTTACTCTAGTAGTTTGCTAGATCAGGGCTCTATAATGTTTTTCACTCTGGGGCGGCGCCCCCCAAACGGATGGTGAGATGGAGCAAGGACCCCTGTATACACATTCGGTATATAGCGTTAACTGATAATATTTGTTGAGTAAATTCATTAGAAGCCACAGTGTCGTTGAAATATTGCAAAAATTGCAGCACTAATAGGCTCTCAGATAATTACTGTGACGCTAACAGAACGAGCAGGCCAGGGCCACGTGACCCGCCCAGTCTGGTCCTTCTCTTTGTATTGAGGGTCAGGCTGTGAGCCAGCTGGTGTGCTCTCTGAATGTCAGAGGTTTAAAGTAACTAAGTACATTTACTTCATTACAGTACTTAAGTAGGTTGGTTTTTTTTTTTTTGAGAAGTTGTAATTTTACCAATTATTTTTTTAAATAGCTACTTTTACTTTTATTTTGTTACATTTTAAAGCTAAAAATGATAGTTTCACTTCTTTACTTTAAAATGTAACACCTAGTTACTCCTCACAAAATTAAATATGTTCAGATTCATCATGAAAGGAGATGTTTCTGCACTCTAAAAAATGAAGTGTTGAATTGACTCAACAAAGTCATGTCAACTGGCTCCACTAAGCCTAGTTGAGTAAACTGAGCAAAGAATATACATATATTGTTCAATTTACTCAACCTGGTTTAGTGGAAGCAGTTTGGTTCAGTAAATTCAACAATTTATATCTTATAGAGTGTAAAAGTACTTTTACTTTTCCAATTTTTGTGAACAGTTCTATGACTTTTACTTGAGTATTTTTTTCATCAGTAAGTTTTATTTTTACCAAAATCATTTTCTGTTCATGCAATTTTAATTTATTTAGTTATTTTTTTCCAAGTTCTTTGTAGACGTCTGCTGAATGTGTGCATTTCTGACAGAAATACATTATATTATGCCTTCATTTATCAATTTGCAACATATTGAATAGTTGTTAATGGGGTAAAGGGGTGGTAAAAACTTTTTTTACCACCCCTCTGCAGTACATTTAAAACCCCATCATTGAAGACATTTGTTCAAGATACATTGATTTGCAATTCTGAAATGCAAGCTGAGGTGGAGTACCCAATAATTGTACTTAAATAAGAGTAGCTCTACTTCAACATACTTTTACTCAAGTAAAAGTAAAAAGTAACCATCCAAAAAGTGATTCATGTAAGAGTAAAAATGTTTTCAGTAAAAAGGTTAATCAAGTACTAAGTAACAGACCAAGACATCAATCATTTAATATTTAAAAATTACGTCATCAGATGAACCAAAAAAGTTACTGAAGTAAATGTAACTACTTACTAACCAACTCTGGTAGGTAAGCAATTAATGTAAACAAAGCAAACAGCTGGGTTCACCGAAAACCACATGAAAGCTTGAGTCAATGAACTGGCTTACATTAGGCTGGCCACTGTCTCTGTAGGTATATAAATATGGAGGAATCAGATAATAGAATCTAGGGGAAAATGTTTAGGTGATTCTGATGCTAAACACAAACACTCAACCAAACACACAGTTTTTGCAAACTTTTGCTTGACCAGTAAGTTTACTGTTAAAGCATTTTTTCCCCAATTGTAGTCAGAACATTTATAACAGGACTCATTATTTATCTCAAGTTCAGGATTGTCTACTAGAATAAATTAGGTCAGATGAGGGTTTACTCGGGGCCAGAATCTTAACATTATGCACTTGGTTACAGATTTGACTCAATACAACTAGCAGCATCATTTATTCAATGAATTAAAATGGTAACACATAGCATTACATTAAAAGTGTCATTACTATGGCTGTTTGTCATTTAAGGACACATTAGCCATCAATATAAAACAAGAATTTGTTTTTTAATAGTTTCATCAATAGTTTTATGATTTTTTTTTTTGCCAGTCTTCATGTTGTTGAAATGAGTACATTTACTATGTGGAGAACTGCAGACTTCTCTTATTGGTCTGAGAGAATCACAACTTCTATGTTGTTCCTTCTGGTCTATCCTTGAATCGGTCTCTTAATCCTCAAACATCTTTGTTTCCATCCACCTGGCCCCGCTGAACAAAATGCTTCTGTCTGTAGATGAAGGTGCCAAAATCATCACCATCATAAAAGTAAGCATTTAGAAGCAGCTGGATATTCTGTTTTGTTTTGTTGTTTTTTTTTCTTTTTGTGTTTTCATGTTTTTTTTTTTAATTAGGACAAGGTTAAGCAAAATATTAGAGTCCAACGCTTCTGGCTTGTATTTTCTTGTCTTTTTCAGAGTTTATTTCTTGAGCATGAAATGTGTTCAAGGAGAAACTTTTTTATTATACTAATGATGTGTTAATTATTTAGCTCCAATTTTCTTGTTCTGATTAAAATAAAAAATATGTTCTATGTCTGCCACCCTTTATTTCCTGTATTTTCATCATCCATCCATCTAATGCCTTTACCTGCTTCTTCCTACCTGGGTCGCTGGTGCCCATGTCCAGCAGTCCCTGTGTGAGAGGTGAGGTACACCCTGGTCAGGTCACGAGTTTGTATTTGCATCACAAAGTACAAAACAAGTTTAAAAAGGCAGCTCCTGCCTACAGATCTGAGTGTTCAGGCTAATGGTCTGGGAATTTTTCTATGTTCTGAGCCACAGATGCAGCCCAGCACCCACAGCCACCATTTCATGGCTCTGCCTGCATTTCTCCTTTATGGCTACAAATCTTAAAGAGGCTCTTTTCCAAAATGACTGCACATTGAGGTGTGGCAGAGAAGCAGGATAAGTGCTCTCTGGTGTCTTAGGCGACAGGTGTTCTGTGCGCGTATGTGCGCGTGCTAGATTGAAGTGAGCTTCCTGTGTGTTTCTGCCAGTTTGTGTGCACTTGTGTGTGTCTTGCATGCTCTGTGGAAGTCCTGACAGAGGTAATCACTCAGTGAGATGGAGGGCCGAAGCGGCTTTAAATGCCGACACTGTTTTAGGCTTCACTGCATAACCAAATAACGCTCTGTGTGTCGCAGAGGCTAATAAGGCGTATTCCTTTTTCGAGCAGCTCAAGGGGAAAATAGCCTCCCTGCTTAAAGAAAAAAAAATCTATCTATATATTTATATATATATATTTTTACGAGATAGACTTTTTTTCTTATTCCTGAGCTGAGGAATAAATGCACTTTTAATGGATTTTTTCTTTCTTTCCAGGCTGTCTGCAGTGTAAATGACACATTTCACTGCGCCTGCAATGTCTTCATATGGGTATTTATCAGTCCCAGTGACTCCTGGCTGTGTTAATAATCCCACAGCACTGGTGTAATGGATTCAGCCAAACTCCCGCTTTATCCCAAATATCTCCTGTTCCCTAACTAAGTCCACAGATTATTACGGAAAATACTTTCATATTCTTGTTCGGTCAAATTAGCTCTTTTATAATCCCAGCCCTTTGGAGGAATTACGGGACTTATTTGGGTTTTGAAGAAAGATAATCTCTGGTTCACAACAAGGTTTAAGGTCTGATGCTAAAAAAAATTAAGAACAATCAAAAAAAATTTATCTCATTAAATCTCCTGTTTGACAAAAAATAAGTGGTTCCCTTCTGACATTTTTAGACACGTTTTTTCAGGTATGGAACATTGTTTTCATAAGAAGGTTTTATAGAAAACTGAATGTGATGAGCAGAACAGAGTGATGTTGCAAACAAAACCACATAAAATTAAAGCTCTATTATTCTTTGGACTACATATCACCTGCCTCCTGTCATGCAAGAGTTTTAAACTAAAATCTGACTAAAATATGACAGAGTTTTATCTGTTTTGGTAAACCTTTAAAAACATAATATTGCATGTTTTCACACAGACTACACATGTGGTGATCAGTCTCAGCTATACCACATCATTTTTTAGCTTGGAACCTGTAAAACTAAGGTCTTACCAATATTGTGTTGGCTAGAGTTAACGTTAAAAGATGTGCAACTAATGATTATTTTGAGAGCTTCTTCAGAATCTCTTCAGTGGTTTATAAAATATTTTGTATTTTTCAGAAAATGTTGTGTGACATTGGATAATAAATAAAATCAATGGATGGCCACAAGATAAAGTGTGGCCACGAGATAATAGCTGGTGGCCATGTGTTAGTTGATGATGATCAAAATGACCTTGTGGCCACAAGATAATTTTGAGCATTGGTGTTGTTTTGTAAGAGATCCAGAAAATGTTGGATCAGATTATATGAACATGCCGTTTTTGTTTTTAACTGTTCAAGTGACTGAAGTTTGTCACTCATTCCTATATTAAAATAAAATGAAATTAATTCAAAATTGTCCATGTAAACAATCGATAATCTCTGTAGGGAAATTATCACACATTAACTAACGCATGGCCATGAGTTATCTCGTGGCCACACATTATTTTTTATCCAGTGTCACCAGACACTGGATAAAAAATTCTTACAAATCAATAATAAAACAGAACTAAGTTTCAACCTTTGTCAAACTATATTAGGTTTATAAAGCTCACATTTAATAATTTTATTTTTTTGCAAATTTGAGTCTTTGTTTATGCTTTAATTTGATTTTCAGAAGTTCATTGTGGTTCCTTAGATTATAGGCAGCTTTTTCTGTCCAGCTTTTTCTGTCCATCACAGTATCTTTCCACTCTGTTTCACATAAACTTGCTTGCAGCCTACTTTTCAGTCTCTTTGTCTTGTTCTTCTCCCAACCACCCGTCAGCCCATTCGTTTATCTTTGTGTAGCACTTTCTGATGACTGAGATCAAGAACAATGCCGAGTTTGGGGCGGCAAGGTCTGTGGATGCGTGATGGAGTGCTCCACTCAGCAACCTGGCAGCGACGTGAACAAATTGATTTTCTGACAGATTAAAAAAGATTAAACCAGCCATAAAAACAAGCAGGAAAGTGTTTAATGGACCATATGTGCACAATAAGCTTTCATATGTATTTTTTTCCCCACCTCTCCGTGGGCAATCCATCTTATTTAGCGAGACAAGTTGCAGATCTTGCTAACATGACTGTCATGATGGCTGGACTGCTTCTCTCATGTTACTTAGAAACTGTAAATGGATATTTAACATGCTTTTTTTCTGCATCTTGTCCATGTATATTATATTAACTAAACTAGATTTAAACAAATTTATTTAACGCCATGTTTCAACATGGTCAGTCTTGTAAAGATAAGAGTGTTGTAGTAGCAGAGATGTTGAGGACATTCATGAATTAATCGTTTAACCAGAGCTTGGGTTTGATTTGAAGATTTAATTTAAAGCCTTCAGAAGGGAACTTTTTCCTCACCTTTCTGGTGATTTAAAAATTAGGGGTAGGCTTAGTGATCTAAATGTCTATAGTACTGATGCTGATGAGATCATTGAATCAAAACTAGTAGTGTGATTGGATTGATACTTCTGTTTACACTTTAGTTTTCACTACAGACTTTATTTTCACAAATAAAGAGAAAAATAAAATAAGTAGTGCAGAATCTCCAAATCGTTTGAAGTTAGTCATTAGCCAAAACCCCTCCTTTTCATCGTTCCAACATGCAGTGAAAGTTTTTTCTTTTTCTTTTTTTTTTGTCATTTTGCACTTGTGATATTTTTTCTTAATCATAGAAAGTAATGGGGGTATTAACTTTTTATACTGTTACATTGTTTTATACAGTCATAGTTGGTTAATACAAAACCTTTTTATTTGTATAAAAATAATTATACTGAGTTTTTTCAAAGGAAAAATTATCACAAAATAATTTAGTAAAATATGACAAGTATTGATATCGACATCAGTATCTGCAATACCAGCCTTGTATATACTTTGTATCAAATTTGATACAAAAATTTCAAGTATCGCCCAGCATTAACAAAAATGGAACTTCTGTGAAAGTTATTTGATTTAAGTTTCTAAGCTCTAT
>JAUBOC010000103.1:12800654-12817626 GCA_032275365.1 Anablepsoides cearensis | reverse complement strand
AAGTCTTTTTTTCTTGGTTGTCCACCGGACAACCTGGAGGTGGAATCTGGTTGTCCGAAACAAAAATAGGTTGTCTCAGACAACCTAAACAATGGTTATGTCTATCCCTGACGAGTGCTCTGCAGCTTTACGACGGCTGGTGTTATGGCCCAAGTTTACATCCTCGCCTCTTCTTACACACACACACACACACACACACACAGTGTCCCTCTCTGCTTGGGAACATCGCAGTGTATGAGCGCCACACTCTGTCACTCTGCTTTGTTGGCAGGCAGCCTATCAAAATGCAACAGCCCACATTTCCTGTTGTGAGCCTCTTCATTTTTTTTTTCTCCCCCCATATTTTCCAAAACAACCAGCGGTTCTCATCAGGAAGGGTCGTGTCTGGAATTTTTCTCCACCAAGGCTCCTAATATTCATAAATACCTTGATGTGTATTGACTCAGATGGATTTAGAGTCACGAGAACATGTGGGCTTTTGTGTGTTGAGCACGGTTTTTGGCAGGCCACACCAAAACAATGTAATAGGATTTCCTGTCAGTGAAATGCAAATTTAAAATCTCCTTTTGAAGTGTTAATTAGCAGAGGTAAATAGAATCTATATCACCTGCAGTAAATAAGACTATAACAGTTATAAACTGTTCAGTCATGGTCTGTTAGATCGTCAGTCTTAAATAAAAAAAAAATAAAATAAAAAAAAACATCCTGACCTTTTATGGATTCAATGTAAAATACAAAGAACTCTTTACGATGAATAATAAATCCATGTTTGCAGTTGTCTTCAGCAGGTTGTTTATCACCCACCCATTGCAAAATAACATCGACCAGGATTTAAAATTGAAAAACACAGTTTTGTCTCTGATGATTTCATTAATTTCTCTTTGCAGGAGATTAAACTGAATTAAAGTTCGTGGACTCCAAAACAGGATACAGTTTTAAAGGTAAGTGGCCCCTAAAGGTGACGAGACCATTAGTGGCACAATCTTTTGGGAGAAAAATACTTCTTATCTTCATCCGGGCTCGACCCTTAAGACCAAAAATATTGAGAAACCCTGCCGTTGCCGACTTCGGCTCTTCGACCGGATCACTCCCCGGTGCCTCAGACTTGGCTGTGCACTCACTCAAAGAAAATTATCACTGTTAGTGGAAAGCCACAAAGGGATAATCTCTTTGTCAAGACACACATGAGTGACTAGAACTGATTGTCAGGGACACCTGGAGGAGAACCTCCATGTAATACTGTCCAGGTTGACCAAACACGGCTATCAGATAGTGAAAGATGTTGGCGGTCCCCAACATGAGCCAGATTAGGACTGAAGGATCAGGAATGGGTTGGATCAGCCTGGTCTCCCAAGTAGTGCTGGTGAAACCTCAGTCAAGATTTTACAGCAGATCATAGAAAGGAGCAGACAAGTGATACCTTTAATTTGATCCTTTTTTCTGAAAGAGTCAGTTAGTACTTAGTGAATGTATTGGTGTGTGTAAAAGTAATTTACTTTTCAGATCATTGTGAGCATTTAAATGACTTTTACTTGACTGCTTTTCATATCAGTGAAATTAACTTTTACTAAAGTCATTTTCTGTTAAGGTATTTTTACCTTTATTTATTTCAAATACTTTATCATTCTCTGGGAATGTGTTTAATATTTTAAGACAATTTTACTTTAGACTGAGTTGGGGGGGGGAATTGGGCAGTGGTGTCTACGAGATATGTGGGTATGCGCCCATCAAATCAAAACGAGGATTAAGTCTAAAAGTGGGATGTGAAGACTTAGGCAGATATAATATTTTTGATTAAAATGTTTGCAAAAATTGCATTTCGTCAAAATGTAACAAATAAATGACTCATTAATGAATCATTTGAATGAGCTGTCTAAAATATTATCCAAAAATAAAATTCTGAAGCACTTTTTTGAAGATTAGCAACAAAAAACCTGATTTTGAGGAAAAACGCCTAAAATTTTGAGATTTTCACTTTCGGTTTCTTTCCAGTTAAGGAATTTCAGTACTCAAATACTATTTGAGGTTTTTTCTTTATAATGACATCAAAAATTCCTCATTAAAGTTACATAAAATAAGGATTCAGACCAAATATTAATGTATCATCATAATCAACAAGACAAATTAAGTCATAACTCTGGATCCATTTTTTATATCAGGATGATAAGTATCAAAATGTAGCTTTTAAAGCCAGAAATCTGATAATGTGATTAGGTCATTTTGACCAAATTTGACTTAATCCTCACTTCGATATGATAGGTCACATATATATCTTGGATTTGCAAATAACCACTTAAAATAAGCTGAGATACTTAAAGTTGCAGCTTACGTCAGCATATAAAGACTGGAGGTGTGGCAGAATTCTATATAATCAGTGAAAATACAGTGAAATGCACAGAAATAGGTAAATTTCACAAAAAAATCTGTAGTAGAGGAGGGAGCAAACTTAGCATTTTTTTACAAGCCAGCTTTAAGATGTAAAATAAATTTACAGCTGGGTTTTTGAAAAAACCATCCATGAGATTTTCTCTATAGAATACATCTGTATTCATGCAAAGTGAGGGGAAATCTGTGTAATTTACAGTCTGTACAACATGTATGACTGACTGACTGTTTTCAACAAACCACAGAAACAAAATTTAACATTGTTTAGCTTTTTAACATTTTTTTAATCTGCTCTAGCAAACATAAGCCTTATTATACTCAGGCTGGCTTGCAGGGGTATTTTCTAATCTGGGAGATGTTTTTCATCTAATTTGTGGACACCTGTAAATCCATTTAAATGTTTTCACTGGTTTGCTTCAGCTGTTGCATTTACAGCTCACCTGTTCAGCCTCAACATCCTATATGCGCACATACAGATGCAACACTCAACATTCAGATCTCCTAACAGACAAGCACACAAATGTTAACACTTTCTTTGTGACCCACACACACACACACTTATAGAGCAGGCGTTCAGCAGTCATGCCTTGCTGTAGGATTCTCCTCTGGGTGCTGCGTCCAAGGTGAGTGCGCCGGCTGGCAGCTCCTGAGGAGTTGGTAGGAAGAGATAGCTGAGCGAAGCTATTAAAATACGGGCAGGAATTTCCCTTATCTCTCCCTTCTAGGCAGCTCGCTCCGCTTTGTGCTATTATGGAGATAAAATGCACAGAGGCTTGGAATGAGGGAGGACGGAGGGAGGGCGAGGTTCGGGAGGAAAGGCATAAGAACGTCAGATTTATGGAGCTCGGGAAGCTTAAGGTTATTAAATCGGAAGATTACTCGACTGCGAAATTGTTGAAGTTTTTACGAGAAGTTGAGGGATTTAGGTTGGTATTAAACAGCAAGAGCATTAGGAGTCCAGCAATAAACATTATTCACAATTTATTTTTGCTCCCTTTCTTCTATTCTGCTCACCATTTTCATAAGCCCAGCAGTCGCTCTTCTTCTTCCTTTCATCAACCGCACAAAAACCACGGCGCTCCCCCTAAATGTTCATTGTAAAGGACATCTGCACCTCCCATTTCTTATTTTATTTTATTGGAATTAGCAAAGACAAATGCAAAAACTCGTTTGAAGAGGACGTGTCTCAGTTTCAGCCACACCAAATTTAGCTCAGTGTTTGAAAAACTGACTTATTCTCATGTTTGTGTTGGCTAAGTTTGATTAGCTGGAAGCCATCTTAAATGTCGATCTCCATTCAGGCTATTTAGAACGCTGGTCACGTGACTACACCCGCTTAGCACCCATGCGCAAACAATCTCGGTTCATTGGTTTCAATCACAGTGCATGGTTTTGCTGTGTTTAAAAGTAAATAAAGTTGGGAAAACTGCATCAAATTCCACCGGGAGGACCACAGATAATGCTCCGGTACTTTAACAGTGACTCAGTATACAGCCATCATCCACACATGGAAGGAGTGCTTTTTAATTACTGTTCTCGAGCTAAGATGCTAGCTAACAGCTGGATTCAAGCAATGTGATGAGTTGAGTTTGACGAGAAAAAAAACACACAAATAACATCTGCTTCAAACATTTTATCAGAGGTAAAAGACCAACACATGGTCACCCACCCTCATCCTGCACTTTATTATGTCCCTAAATGGGTACAGTAAACCTTATATTGTTTTTACTGTTAGCCTGCTGCTAACTTTACACATAGCATCTAATATAGACCTTATACAGCGTTCTAATGCAATCAGTCACACACAGTGATATAATGAGACAAATTTTAAACTTTACCATTAAGTTTCTTTAACCAATGTAGAAGCAGTGGCTCGACTGATAAACACACACACACACACACAAGCTAAACTATAAAACACAAGAAAAACACCTAACTTTTTATCAATTTCACTCGCTTTTCAAGTCTGTCAAAGACCTCCTACATGTACAACTGACTAAATGTGAAATAAATAATACAGAAATACTATTAAAAGTGAAATTAAGAGAGCATTACTCAATGTTGTGGTGAGCAGCTGCCATCTTAAACTTTAAACTCTCACACTTTCTGACAGGGAATTCCCACTGAGTTCCATGTTTAAAATTATCACTTGGAAGTATAGGGAATTTTTCACTTCCCAGTAAAATTGGCCGGAGCAAAAGAAGCTGGCAAAAATGCAGTGAAATGGAGATTTTACACCATGAATTTTGCCGGCTGTCGGCTACTTTTGAACCCTGTGCACCTCCACCCAGTAATGGAATGCCGTCATTTTGGGGATAAAATAATCAGATTATGGTCAACACTGGCTTTAAAACAGCATTGTTAAGACATTAATGCAGCTTTGAAGCTCTTGTGGGCCACATAAAATGCCCTGGCGAGCCACATTTGGCCTGCGGGCCACGAGTTTGACACGTGATTGATCGGTAAAAGAGAAGTGCCTTGTTCTTATTGGGACAGAAGAGTCTCTAAAACCTATAGCTGTTATGATTATGTGAGTTTTTATTCTAGTAAAATGTTCAATATTTATCAAACACTGATCTATTCTTTTGAATATATTCCTACAACATTCTGCATCTGGATACATAAAACCATGTTTACTGTTTACTGATGACACTTACAAATGATAGTGTAGTCAGAAATATTAGGAGTCCTTGGTGCGCCAAACTATAATTCTTTTTATTGAAAGGATCATCTTTATTGTTAGCTGTGTTTAGTTCTGAGCAACACAAATGAGGTTTTTCTCCCCAAAATGGATGCACTGCGTTTTGCATTAATAGTCTGCGCTCATCCAGAATTTATTTGTGAGTCACCGTTTCTGACAGTTTGACTTGTTTGTTTGCAACAGAACATTTTCTCTGCCAGTTTTTTTTTTATGTCTAAACAAAAAGCATTTGTCTTCCTCAGATGGAAAATTACAAGCACAAGTAAATTTATCACAGCTTTACGCAAATGTGTGGAAGGAAAGTTTGTTTTCAATTTCCATGTGTCCACAGGCAGACATGCACACAGCTTCTGTAAGGTTAAATACTTATTTTTCAACAAAAAGATTAATTTTATTTACAAAACATGTGTCTGATATAACCAAAAAAAATTTTGTTTATAAAATTAATAGGCCAAAACAAATGTGGGCTTGAAATTCACTGATTCCATGATTTTTACACGGTTGTATATACTAGGAATTATCTAGTGCACGTGTCAAACTCAAGGCCTGCAGGCCAAATCTGGTCCTCCTTAAAATTAATAGGGCCCTAAAGGTGATTTTTTTTTTTTAAAAGGCTGTATTCCATCTTTTTTTAATGAAAAAAATGTAAGCTCAATGCAGTCTTTTTAGGACAATTGGCAATTTTAAAGCCAAGAAAATCAAGTTGGAATCGGCATTCGAAGATTTCAAATTCAACTTAAATTAGGTTTTAAAAGCCCAGTTTTGCATAGAACAATAATGTTTCATAAGTCTCTATAAAATTTTCTAAACTTTACTTGTAGCTGCAATGATTATGTTTGTACTAAATGCTGGTGGGACAGAATTACAACAGATAAACGTGACCAATCACATTTTGTCACATAGAAACACTGTTGTTGACACAGACAGAAATTCACTCATTTCCTGCTTCAAAGGTTAATCCATGTAGAAGAAGAAGAAAAAATAATAATTAACCCCACTGCCACACATCTAATTTTTGTGTAATGTGGCTGAAAGCAGCTTTTTAAGGCTGTAAACATGTTAAATGTCAGATTGTGTTAGACACTTCAGCTAAATCTGCAAGAACAAGAACAACTTTAGGTTTTATAAGCAATAGATACGTTTTTAAATATAAATAGATTATCTGGTTTAGCAACAGTGAACTCAGACTAAATGAGCAACTGCTGAGTTAAGTCAGGGTGAGGTTTGACTCTTAATTACGATTAATTAAAAATCTAATGAGTACTAACCTAACGATGAACCAAAGAAAAGTGGTAACTTAAAAAAAAAAACAATTATAAGCAGCGGTGCACAAAGATATTACAAAGTTACTTTACATGCTCCCATCATGTTCAGAAAAATACACTGTAGGCAAACAGACAACCAGTAAAAGAAAAATATGGATGCTCACCATAACTTCAGCCTCCATGTTTCACTGAAACATTACAAGAGCTGTGGGTCATTCACATGCACAACTTTATTTACTTCAGTTAATCTGAAATAAATAAGGTTTTATGCCGTTTTCATCCTCAAAAGCATTAATTACTTGTGTGACACAGCTTAAATAGTAAAACAAAACTAGTAATGCATCATAGTGATAACTACTCCTTGAGAATAATTATTTGTAACAGTTTGTAATTTTGTTTTCCTTCTTGCGCTCAAATTAAATTTGCCATAAATCCAGTTTATGGATTACTCCAGGCCTGTGCTTTAGCTGCTCATCAATATAAATAACATCTATGTTTTTAATATATCTTTGGGGAATTATTTTATGTACTTTCAAACAAACATATTCAGTTCTAGTTTATTTTATTCTTTCTTCTCCAGGATTAAAATTTATTAGCATTTCTTTTTATTTTATACATTTATTTACCTAAATGACATTCAGGGTTTTGCTTTGGAAGTTGTTGTTTTATTAAATTATAATCTCTTTTGTCTGAAAACTGATTGTGGTGTATATTTTCGTCCCTCATTTGAGAACATGGTCATTTTTAATAAAATGCATTAATTCCAACCTAATTAAGTCCAACTAACACATAGGTGATTTCAAAATAAGAGCATTTCCCCAGAATGTTTTAAATCTCAAGTAGATGTTAAAATTTTATGTCCCTTGTTATAAAGTGATACAGATTTAATAAATGTTTGGGAAAAAAATATATATGAATAAATCAACCCAATTGTCAGGAAGCAAAATAACGTAGTTCTTCTGTGACAAACACCTGACTAAGTTTTAACCAAAAAATGCTTCCAGCTTGTCTTGTATTTGGTGTTTTATACAGTGGAAATTTGCATCACTAAAGTAGACTAATTTGGATTTTCTTTCTTCAGACTCGGCGTCCACACAGGAGCAACGTAAACTTGCAGACTGTCCTCTTCCTACAAGTGATCCTCTCTCCTGAGACTCACTCTGCCTTCAGGCTGGACCACACATGGAAAAGATGTGGAAATTCAGTAGAGAAACAAATAAAACCACAAAAAAATGTAGTTTAAATGATCCAACTTGTACCTCTGAGGCTGTCCGAGCAGTTTAGTCATTACTAAGAAGACTTTTTTTTTTTTAAAGAAATTAACTTTTTGTTGTTGTTGTTGTTTAGTAAAGTAATTAATGATTTTTGGAGGACACTCAGTCAGGTTTAGCCATCAGCACTGGCACCCAGTGTAAACTCTGTGCTGGGCAGCAGCCTGCATGTCATTTATTTCTTCTAGTATCTGCCTCGGGCACACTCGCGGTCACCGGCCAACAGGCTCCTTCTGTTCCTTTATCACGCACACAGATACTCACACGCAGGAGTGCAAAGGGAATAAATGAGCGCGCGCACACAAAAAAAATGCACGCTGAGAAGATGAAAGGTACGGCAACGGAGGAGAAAACTTAAAGGGGGAGTGGGGTGGGGGGGCGGGGGGAGAAAGACGATGGAGATTGCAGCTTAACCTCCTGGCTCGGCTGTAAACCCTCGCTGATAGCCATCTGTCTGGCAGAGAAAGACACCTTTACCTTCCCAAAACATCAGCACACTCAGGAACACTTATCCCACAAACACAAGGGCAGACACTCGAATAAGAAGGAGCCCGCTCTCGCAGGTGATAAGTAAAAGAAGAGATTCTGAGCGTGACTTTGAGCTGTAGTATTTTGTTTATCTAACAGAAATGGAAGCGCCGATAATTCTTTATCTGCAAAATGAATCCTGAGCTGTTTGGCTGTTTTTCCTTCATACAAACTTCTGCACGCACACACACACAAACACACACATACCAATGAGATCTATTTAAAGCAGTGTGGAGAGGGAAAAATGACTTGGAAATCCTGAGCAGAATTTGCAACACTTTCAGGTTGTTGTTGTTTTTCCTGCTTTCATTGGAGCTTAGTCAATAGCTCCCTCTCAAGGTGATGGTGGAGCTGAAGCAGACCTTTCAGCTGCATCGCTCTTCTCTCTCCAACCTGACAAACTTTAAGCCCTTCTCTTAAAAGCAGAAATTCCTCGAGAACCCTTCCGCCTTCCCACCTGCGCTGGAACGCCACGAGCCTCTCCACACCGCGCCTGCAGCTCCCCCCCCTACACTCCCTCGATCCATCTCTGTCCTCCTGATCAATAATCAATCTGCCGGGGCCAAGGCCAGGGGCCCCCGCGCCATCTGTCACCATTGGGAGAGAAAGCGAGGGGAACGTGGGAGAGGATGGAAGAAGGAGAGAAAAGGAAAAAAAGACAACAGCGAAGTGGAAGGAGACAGAGCTCAATCTATCTCCATTCGTGGTCAGGTTCACTCCAACAGTATAGATCATAATTTGGGGAGGTGTAATTGCTGGTCAGACTGAGAGTGGGGCGCTATGGGGGGGAGTGGACGTCAATAACGCTTCTCCGCTGCCCACCTCTCCACTCTCCTGCCTGACCCAGTTTCCCTTTTCTTACTCCTCTTCATCTCCCCCCCCTCTTCTCTGTCTGCGTTCCTCTCACTTCTCCTTGCCATCCTCACTTTTCTCAGTTCAATTTACAGAAATCCACAGAGCACAACAACATAATTTATCACTCTTATTCTTCGGCTCCACGTTGGCGTGTCTGCAGGGGCTGGGGTAGGGGCTCTTTTTTTCTGAGCCTTGAAGTTTTTCTAATTCCGCAGGACCACCAGCGCCGCCCTGACCGTGCGTTTCTATTCCTGGTAATGAGTCAGAAGCAGATGACGACGATCATAACACCTACATTAAAAAAATTATGGTTTCTTTTATCATGTGGGAGAATACAGACATGTGTTTTTATACATTTTGTATTGAGCCTGTGCAGGATAAGACTCAAGAGGCCTGAAAGTAAAGATAAAAGGCTAAATTTATTCAAAACCAAACAGCAAGTCCAGTGCAAAAACAGGATGAACAAAAACATCCAACGACCATTGAGGGGAGAAAAAAAAAAGTAAAACACTTCAACAAGGCAGTAATTCAAAGCAAGTCTAGTTTAAAGCAAGGGCCGAGCCAAAAAAGAAACTGAAAACCAGTTTTTATTTATACTGAGGAAGACTAGATGCAGAGTCGGTGTGGTGATCAAACACAGACCATGTGTGAAGACAGAACAGAAAGCAAAGCAAAACATAAAGAAACATACCTGAGAACAGACCATAAAAAGAGAAAACACAACATGAAGCAAAAGCAAAAAAACAAACCTCACAGTCTATCAAAGTTGAACATTTAGCAGGTGCTTTTTTTTCAGTTTGTAAGTGAGAAACAATGTTTAAGCTTCAACACAATAAGAGTGGATTACAGACATACAAACCAGTTTATATACTGTAACTACAGCTGAAGCCAGAGCTGGCCTGTAGTAATATGCATTATGATAATTTCATCCACTTTTAAATACTAACCTCACTCTTTTGTAACAACAAAGGCTAAAATAATTTGTTGGTAGTCATTTTTTAATGCAATTATTCTGAAAATCTTTTCAAGTTCCCACCTTAATGTTTCAGGACCCACAGTGGAGACTCAACTTTGGGAACCACTTGTTTAAAGGTCCTGCCACAATACAATATTTTAGACAACTTATGCCAACTTTGTTCAACACTAAAAATGTCTGTGTTAAAAACAGAATTAAAAATATATTTTGGCTTAAATGTAGCTCTTAGATCTGGCCCACCGATCTCTCTATCACATCTCATTCAGAAAATGACCGGGGCCAGCATCAGGTGAGGCAGATACATGCAAGGAAATGAAGGGGACCACCCGTTCTGAGGGTATTTGGTACCTTGTTCCACCATTGCAAAATTAAAAAGAAAAAGTTTGAGTCAACCAAATCTAATCTGAACAAAAAAAAGAGAAACACATTCTTTCACATTTCTAATTTTGAGACATTTTTAGTGAGGAGCAAATAACTTGTTTTCAGTATTGGGCAGCACTAATCTATAAATTAGTTCCACTAGCCCTAAAACACTAACTCAAATATTTAGGTCCCCTAAATCTAAAGCACTAATGCACTGAATGTTTTAGCAAAAGCTGATTCTAAAGCACTAAAATAACCCAGTCAACCCATGAACATTCTTCAACAGACAACATGAGTCACATATTGTCATGTTGCTCTCTTACTTATCAATGACATTCCACAGCTGTATTTGAGTTCATATATTGTCACCTGGTGGATCAGTGACACATATGAACAAAATGTCTGACAGATTTCACCATCAGCTGTTAACATTAACATTGATCAATAACATTTATAGACCTCAGTTAGTGCGTCTAAATTTAGCAAGTGCTAATCCACTAATACATTTTAAAATTAGCAAAAGCCCTAAAGCACTAATTAGGAAATTAGTTACCCCATTAATGCTTTAGTGCTTCAGGGAAACTGTGCCCACACTGCTTTTTTTCATTAAAACTCACTAGATTCAACAATGGAGGCCAAAATCAAATGTGTGGAGTTGCAATGTGGATATGGGGGTGTCGTCACTTTTGTGGGTTAGTGATTGTAGTCATCACCTCAATAAAGAAAAGATCAGGAAAACTATCAACTCAGCAGCATAGGACAACAAAACGTGTAAATTCATTGGTCATGTTGTCAAAATGTACATATTACTCCAATGCAGGAGTGTCAAAATCATTTTTATCAAAGGCCACATGAGCATTATGGTGGCCCTCAAAGAGCTACACTGAAAAAACTGTCTTTCTAACCAAGTTTTAAAACCTTATATTCAGCCAAAAAGTATTTTTGATCTTGTTTTGAGCTTGAAAATTTGACTCAAATTGAGTCAA
Organism: Anablepsoides cearensis; assembly: GCA_032275365.1. Lineage (NCBI taxonomy): Eukaryota > Metazoa > Chordata > Actinopteri > Cyprinodontiformes > Rivulidae > Anablepsoides > Anablepsoides cearensis. Next base: position 12,806,296 of record JAUBOC010000103.1, on the reverse strand, counting down.
AATTTTCTGTCAATGGAGTAAGAAAATTTTACTTGGTAAGATTCTTGAAATAAGAAAAAATCGAGTCAAATCAAAGTATTTCAAGAATCTTACCAAGTAAAATTTTCTTACTCCATTGGCAGATATTTTTGACTTAATTTGAGTCAAATGTTCACGCTAAAAAGACAAATAATCTGACACATTCTGAAAACAGGATTAATATTCTTACACAATCAGTTCTTGTTTAATAAAATCAGTCTCAAAACAAGATCAAATAGATTTTTTGGGGGGCTGGATATAAGATTTTAAAACTCGTTTAGAAAGACATTTTTTGCAGTGTAGTTGTAATTTTTATGTTTCGTGTTTAACATTACTAAACACAAAAACGTCACAATCCTTGTCTCATTGCTACTGAACACATCAAACAAACTGTAACTGAGCTCTACGTGGCATTTCCTGCATAGAAACAGAATTTTAATGTCTTCCTATAAATACATGGCAAATCAACATGCATTATGGGAGATGTATGGTCAATGCTGAATTTAAAGCAGCATACACTTATTTTAAGACATTACATGGTCGAAGCTCTCGGGCCACATAAAACGTTGTGGCAGGCCACATTTGGCCCTCGGGCCTTGAGTTTGACTCATGCGCTCTAATAAAAATCTTTTCTGTTTACAAAACTGATACTTATAAACAGTCTTCTGGGTTGTGATCCACAGTTCTGTTTGTGAAAAGTGTATTTTGGTGCTTCTGGTTTGTGTTATAAATAGAGAGCAATCATCAAGGCCAGCTCTAAACCCGACTGAGTAGGTGTTGCAGGTGAAAAATTATTCCTGTTTCACTTACCTCGGAGCTGCATCGCTAACTTCTTCATCACAACACAGATTCTTTCACCTGGTGAAAGAGTGAAGAGTGAACTCCACCAAGTTTTTTCCAGCAGTGCTGTTAAGCTTTACATCTGCTGCTGTCAGTGGGAGAACCGGTGCGAAGGTTTGTGCTAATTTGAGAAAATGTGACTCACCAGTGCAGAGTGTGACAGACAGACTGCAACAAGTCGTGAGTTTGAACACGCTGATAGGTTAAAAGTTCAAAGACATCATACATGAACGTATGCTGCCATCAGTCAAAACATTAAATCATTAACAGCTCAGAATTACATGTAATTATTGCAGTAAACTAAAAATAGAATTATTTCAATTGTTAGTTCACATCTTTTGGAGTGAGGTTCTGTGGAAATATTACAAAAGAATATCTTACCTGTTGTAGATAGCTCTTTTAAACAGGCTCAGTTAGGGGAAACAGTGTTTAATTCTGGTCAGATTACCAAGATAAAAGCTAATCCGAGCAGGGCCAAGATAAAAGTGAATTGTTGACATCTTAAAGTGAATACAGGTTCAAACGTTTTGTTTTGGTCCAAGTGAGTACTGTCAAGTTATTTAACTGTGCTTCCCCACTTAAAAGGGAAAAACTGCCTCCTTCCTTCCTTCCTTAAATATTTTTATAAGCAGAAATTGACAGACATTTTACCAGTCATCATTTCAACCATTTGTCTTTTTTTTGTCTCCAGGAAACTTTGAATAAATAAAACAAAACACAAAGCCAGATCTTGAATTGTGAAGCAAAGTTGCGTAAATAAGTTAATGTACTGATGACTGGAAGATCGTTAACTTAAATAAATCAGCATTAAATTTCAAACTTTCTTCAAAATATGTCGAGTACTTCCTGACAGTCTTCTTTTCCACAGAACTTTGTCAATTTTGCTAAATACCTTCATTATTTCATGATGCCAGAAATACACACTAAATAAACTGTGATGCATTATATTTTCAATGAGTCGATAAGTAACAGTTTATCTTAAACACTTAGCAAAAGCAAACAAACTGTCTTAACAACTGTTCTAAACCAAGCAATGAATGGTAAGAGTTACTGATCAGAATTGTTTGGGCCACACCCTCTATGGCTGCGTTAGCTGTAGCAAGAAAGTCCAGAACAGTATTATTTCCTTACCGGCTGCTTCTCTGGTTCTTGAAACTGTTTCTCAGTTTTGCACAGATTCCCCTCATGTTTGATTGTCAGCTTCCACAAATTTAAGTGCCGTGCTTCATCTTTCTAGTCCCTGAGTCACCAGGTTATCACAGAATGGTTCCTACCCTCTTGCTTCCAACCTTCTTCTTCTTCTTCTTCTTTTGTTTTAATGGCGGTTGGCTAACTGTTTAATGCATTACCGCCACTACTAGACTGGAGGGTGGAACTGGAGAAGGCAGGCAAAAAGGAAAAAAAATATATATATTCAACTAAATAAACCTGTTGACTTCGAAAATAAAATTACTTGAAAAATATTGTTTAACACAGGTTTTTACCATGTTTGGTACACTAAATAAAAACAGTGATCATGAAGTAATAAAAATTGAATTTAAGACATTTTTATTGATGTCCTTTATTTTACTCATTAGCCATGTTATTACCAAAAACTCAAGTTACAAATCTCTGACTACATCAGGTAGAATGTAAAATATTTATAACTTCTCCACAAAACCTCCAGTTTTACTTTATGTGCATGGGTGCATGTGTGTGTGTGTCTGTGTGTGTGCTAGAAAACCTGCATTTATGTCCACATTACTGTGACTTATAACACCCACCTAAGCACTGGTGCACAACAAATATAAATCCCTTCATGACAACAGTATCCCATGATAGATATGGTCTTTTCCAACAGTGTAATGAGCCGTGCTGCAGGAAAAGTTTAGGGCTGGTTGAACATGGAAAAAAAAAGTTCAAGGTGTTGAGTAGGTCAGTTCTGTGGATCTTAGTGCACACAGACAAAAGGCAGAAGCAGCTTTTGAACAATCTCCATCAGGCCCTCTGTGTTTTTAAAGGAAAAATGTGCAGCTTTATTTCTGATTTTAAAAAGAGGAAAACAATATAGATATATGTAAATATTGTCTATATAAGTGCTAACTATACAGCAGAACTCTGAATATTTTCAAAAAATATTCCAGAATTTTTATTTTATTTTATTTTATTTTATTTTATTTTATTTTATTTTATTTTATTTTATTTTATTTTATTTAAATGGTTTTAGCTAAGGTAGGACATTTTTATTAAAGTGGCAGGTGTTAGATAGCCAGAAGAAGTGAGTTTTCCTTGATTTTCAGGTCTTGTTTGACACGTAGTTTACTCTTACACCGTGTTTTATTATCCGCTTCCTATCATTTGACCACATTTGGAGCTTTGTGGACTTTGGCTATTATAAAAACATATTTTGGTGAGCAACAACTTTTCTTCCTGATTATATTTGGTTTATCTTACCATACCACTTTTATTTATAAAGCACTTTAAACAGCACAAGGCCAACCAAAGTGCTTTACAGTAGACAGACACAACAGGACATTGTTAAAATTACAGTCAAAATACAAATACATTTATATTTACAGTACATATAGAACAGAGTTATGATACACAGTGAGGTTTTGCACCAGCTCACTCAGACTCAAAGCCAAGGGAGTAATAGGGTGTTTTTAAACGAGACTTGAAGACAGCGAGGGAAGGAGACTGTCTGACCTGTAGTGATAAATCATTCCACAGTTTAATAAGAAGCTGTATCTTCGTCCTATCCAGCATCCCTGTGACTTTAAGTGGAGGTCTATAGGAGCTGATATGATGTAAACAACATCCTGTCAAATATTACAGGACATGAAGAATCGTCTGGTAATATCTCATTGCTTGATGCTGTCAGCAGGATATCAGAAAAGTGCTTTTATTGTTGTGGAAATCCTCAAAATGCAACATTTAGAGACTCTCTCAATGAATTGTTTTGATCTATGAATAAAACACTTTTTTTTGTCATATTTGTTGTTGTTGTTGCCAAGTATTACAGCAGCTTTATTACATTTCCAGCAACATTTGACTGACAGACGAAAAAAGGTATTTTGAAACCCCCTTTTTTTCCCAAGGTTCTGGTGAGTTTTCCTCCTTAACACTTTATTTCTCACTATCAGAACTCTCTTTCTTTCTTTCTTTCTTTCTTTCTTTCTTTCTTTCTTTCTTTCTTTCTTTCTTTCTTTCTTTCTTTCTTTCTTTCTGTTTTCAGCCTCCCTGCTCTCAGTGAGAGTCGTCAAATGAAGATTAAAGACTTGTCTGTTTTGCACTGAAAAGCACTCATACACTTACACTGACACACACACACACACATTTAAACACACACACTCGCCCCCTCGGGAAACCTTACACAATTACTGCTAGAATGGGATTCATTCGCAGCCTTCAACAACTCATTAACTGCATATTGCAAATTGTACGTTTCAGCAGAAAGCATTGATGAGGAACAGCAAGAATGGCTGGTGTGGTGGGTGGGGTGGGGTGGGGGGGCAGCTAGCATCATTTTAACATGTGTTCAGAATTTATTAGCATATCACATGTGATACTCTGTATGTGGAAGGGTGTGGTATGAGGTGGGTGAAGGAATGGCAGGTGTGTGCTTTAGATTTTGGAGCTTCATGAGGCCGACAGAGTTTTATTTTTTTTGTTTTATTTTTTACTCCCAAGTAGATTCTGAAGGTAAAAATTAAAACAGATTTATTTTTAATCTGTTGGTTTTTCTTATTTTCTCCCTATAGACATTACACCTGGGGTTTTCTATGTATTCGTTTTGGTCTCTTTCCTTCCCAGTTGAGAATCTGATTCTGGTCCTGCTTGATCTTTTATTTCTTTTTTCCTGTTAAAAAGGAATCATTTATTCCCACTGTCGCTGGTCACTGCAGTGCATGCTCAGGATGGGGTAATGCATGCATCAAAGTTAAGATTGAATGCAGTGTACTGTTTAATTATGTTTAGTTTTGTTTTTAGACAGGTAACTTTCAATATCTCTCTCTAATGCTAGAGGGCTTTGGCAGCCATAGTTCTGTATTCTATACAGTCTTTCTTTCCCAAGCTGCAGGAGGTAGTTTCAAATTGATGTAAAAAATAAACGACATTCTACAACTTCTAAAGCATTTAGGTGTATTTAGAAAGCCAGATTCATATGAGGTGTCAATTATAAAATAAAATGTTCAAATATGTATTTTATTCACTAACATTTTATGTTATTTAACTCACTGTTTTCACATTTTGTTCATTTTTACTAAATGTTAATATTAAATCCAACATTTATGTAAAAATTAAATCTTAAATATTGGAGCTTAATTATAAAGTTTACATTTAATAATTTCAGAATGAAACACAGCCATTCCCTTTTGGTGCACAGCTTTTGATAGCAATTTGTTATGCTAATGCTGATGATGATGGCACTTAAAATTTTAATTAAATTTGGTAATTGAAAACAATATGGATGGTCCAGCAGTTTGGAGTGCGTCCTGGACACCCACTGCAACTGCAAGCTTGATATCTTGTAGGAAAGCATTAGCAATGTTAGCGGCATTAGCAGTGTTAGCGGCATTAGCAGCGTTAGCAGTGTTAACAGCATTAGCAATGTTAGCGGCATTAGCAGGGTTAGCAGTGTTAGCAGTGTTAACAGCATTAGCAATGTTAGTAGCATTAGCAGTGTTAGCGGCATTAGCAGCGTTAGCAGTGTTAGCAGTGTTAACAGCATTAGCAATGTTAGTGGCATTAGCAGCGTTAGCAGCATTAGCAGTGTTAGCAGCATAAGCAATGTTAGTGGCATT
>JAUBOC010000103.1:12711662-12723151 GCA_032275365.1 Anablepsoides cearensis | reverse complement strand
CCTCTCTCATCTTTTTAAGTGGGAGAACTTGCACAATTGGTGACTGACTAAATACTTATTTTCCCCACTGTACTTTAATTTAATAAATACAATTTTATGGTATCTTTTAACACTTAGTTGTAAGCCATCTGTATCAAGAAAACCTAGATTGACAGGCGTTAAATAGTAAACTTTCACTAATAAGGTGATTCCCAAAAAGTTATTTGTCAGAAATATTTAGTACATCAAGTAACTGAAGGATGATGTTTTGCTTGTGTTGTGTTCGCTCTTTGTTTATTAGATAGGCCTGTCGCGATAAGCAAGAAATCAATTGCACAATAAATTGAAATGAGGTCAACAATTTTCATTTGCCTGTTTGTTTTCCTCATGTCTCCCTCTTTTCTACTCCTCATCGTAGGGAGGAGTGAACTCTGGCGTCAGGTATTTGACAGGAGCATGGCCTCGTAACCTCTGTAGCATGAGAACCCTGTGAAAAAGCATTTAGCTACAGGAGCGTCTTCAGTTTTCTGACACCTTCTTTCAGCTGGCGACAACTCAGGACGTCCTCAGAGAGTTTTTTTTTACACTATGTAAATTACATAAACTTCATAAGCAGCATGAGGATGACTACAGTTATTTTATAAAGCAAGAGGAAGACACAAAAAATAAAATACACTGGCTTGGATAGAGGAGTTGGGTAGTGATGTTACGCTGTGTCTCGTTTTCCCAACCTTTGTTCCAGTCCAGTTTGTAATTTATTTATTTTTTTAACACACATAAATTTCATATGCGGGGTAAATTAGTTTAAAATGGTCTACAAACAATATTATTTTTGATTGCAATAATTTCTGAGAAAATCTATCATCCAGCAAAATTAGTTATCACGACAGGACAAGTTTCAGGTGCCGTTTATCTGCTATAAACCTGCTGCTACTTCTTTTGTTCTACAATTTTTCTTTAACAATACTTTGCACACTACGCCAAAAAAAACTTTTTTTTTCAACTTGTTGGGAATCACCTAGTTTGTGCATAAATACTATTTAGTGTTTATCTACTCAGTAGTGAATTTAAGCATAATGGAGAACATTTATATTTTCTACAGTAAATGTGATGCAAAATGAATCACTACCTTTGTAAGATTCCATTTTCCTGTGGTATCACACCGTTGATGGCTGCCTGTGGTGAAAGCAGAAATAAAGTCAACACATTATGCCATTATATTATACATGGAAGGTAACAATCACCTAATCTCTGCAGTTCAAACAGGAGACTACTCTGCAGTGCACACAGTTCAGCCTACAACATCCTAATCACCTAAAAACACAATATGGAATAGATGCAGACACTCTTGTTGATCTTGTTTTAAGGAGACAGATGAAAATTATCTATTTTTAAATCAACACAAAAACCACTGTCTTGTCAAGAACATTGTAAGATTTACTGTCATTTTTAGACAAATCAAATGTGTCCAAAAAGCAACATTTGGAATATTCAGCACAAAACGAACAGACAAGTCAAAAACTACCACCGTCAGCTTCACAGAGAGCTTTTGTTTCAGTGAACAAATGAGTGGTCGTCTCTGGAACAGTCACTATTCTACACTGCATTTCAAGCAACATGAGGTTTGTTGGTGCGAACTAGTACACTCAAATATAGTGTTCTGTTTTGATTTAAAAGATCATGTAAAAGGAAATTGAATAAAATTTAGTGGATAAACTAAAAGTTCACACATACACATTTTAAATGTTAATGTTACTTTACCATAAGAGGAATTATTTGACAAGATCACAAACAATAGTCAACCCTAACTTTTAATGAGGTATTATTATTTAAAGAAATATTGTGTTTTTATTGCCTAAGGATCAACTATTTACATAAAGCACAGCATGTAGCTCTTCTCATATACTACTGTATTGCATCACCACTACAGTAGCCCATGAGGTACAAATCAAACACAATTAGTGAGGATCCTTGGAAAATCTGCTTAATGCTCTTTTCCTAGTTTAATTCAGCAAAGCTTGTGTTTCCAAATAAAGGATGTATTTAGTCTTCTGATTACACAAACCTGCTCATCACATTTACTGTCCTCACACCACCTGACTAGAGGCATTATTTTTGTCTAAATTAAATCATGTTGTATTAAAGATATCAAACTTAACAAAAACAAAGTGCAAACGGATTCTGGCTTGAGCTGCATAAATTCCCCAAAACTCAAGACCAGACGCATTCATTTTAGTTTGCAAAACATTACCGCTCTGCTAAATATGAACTAAGTCTCATCTACATAAATGGAACAAAATATTGTTAGTAAAAAGTTCATGTCTTGCAACTTTAAAGAGAAAAGCTGGGGTGTATTTATCTTAACTTCAGTTTGTAAAATACAAGTTTACAGTGACATATGAAGAGAAGAAGATAAGCAAAGAGAGACTTAATCAGGTTGCAGCAACTGCTACAAGTCTGGAGTGTAGACTGCAACACACAATGTCTGACTTAAACAGCATTGTTTTTTATTACTAACCACAGCTTAAAAACAGACATTTGTTACTGATGAATGTGAAGTTGGCAAATGCATCATAAAAAACACAAGACACTAATGATGAAATAGTGATCCCTTCTACTGGTTTTGGATTTTTTCTAAATCAAGGAAACATGCCTAGAGTAAAAACTCCCTTTGCTTTTAAGGAATAAAAAGCATAATAAAAAGAAATTCAAGTATACACATTTCCAATTTATCCCAACTCCAGACCTTCACATTTATTCCACCAACAAGCAGGTTTGCTTTTTTTTTTTTTTTTTTTTACAAAAAGAACACTTACAGCAGGAGAACTGCAAGTCATCAAACTCACAGCTGCAGAGTCCCCACTGTCTGTCCTACTGCTGAGCTCCTGCCAGCATGTATCTAATAATAGACTGAGCCTTTCCAATATGTACTTCACTTCAAGGGGCTCGCCATAAATTTACATACATTATTTCTCTCCATCTTTGAACACAACATTCCCTTCATCAGACCTCTCAGCGTGTGTTTTCTCTAGGATCTCCCAACTAAAATGAGGTCCACTTGAGATTATTTTAAAAAAAAACTAAACTAAATTTGGCCTCTACAAGAATACAAAATGTGTGCTACTGAATGTCAACTCTCTTTAAATGGACTAAAGGTTGCATGTCCAAGAGCAAAGTCCAAAGCCTACAGATAATTAACTTACCACTAAATCCCAGTTATTAAGCTCTAAGAGCGTGATTGCCTCTGCAATGTTGTCAATTCCAGTGCAGGCCTGTAAGGAGGAGGAAACAATTTATTACAAGACAGAAAAAAAGACACAAGCACCTTGAAGTAGCTGTTACATAAATATGCAACAAATGATGCATTAATTAAAAATAGGGAATAGTTACCCCTGAATTCTGCATTTACTTATTTTCTCAGATTCATCTAAAACACATTAAAGATTCCAGCTGTGCTAAGCTGTTTTCAGCTCATGTGAAGTTATCTTTGGATTTGTACACCTGTATCATATGAAACAGACTAAACAAAATATGTTCTTTTACAGGCACAAAAAACTGTCATCATACATCATAAGATCAAATAACCTTTGGAATTTTAACTTTATGATCTGGCTTTGCAAGTTTGAAAATTATATATACATATTTTAGCAGATTTAGTTTGTTAATCACCTTACTCTCAAGGTAAGCAGGTAAGACTTCAATATAAAAAGGTGCTTCTTTGGGTGTTTCTTTTCCAGATAACTGGTGGTAATTACTATGTATGTCAGGAAACAAAGCACCTCTGTCATTCTATTTTTAATTATTCCTGTTGAAGTGTAACACTGTCTGTCTTTAGTTTACCCCTTGTGGTTAGAGATGTTTTCAAACATTATTATTGATAAAATCACAAGAGATGCTTTACCTATAAGTATGTCTGAAGGTACACAGTAAATTTAATGTTGTTTGAGGACGCCACTGTTAGATAATTAAAATAGTCAAATAAGGACCAATTTGCAGGGGATTTGCCTCCAAGATCGGAATCATAATTCTGCGCCGAATGCAAAACATGAGACAAAGCGTAAACAAGTTGACAGCTGAGAGCCTTTTGTTTCACTTTTTCTTAGCCCGTTTGTTCAACAAACCACCAAGCTGAAAGCCAATCCGAATTACACGATATTCGTCGTTCATATAAGAGGATTTGGTAAATGTTTTTGTCAAGACATAAATCTGTGGGAAGTGTTCAGTTTTCAAGCTGTCAGTTTAGCTCCATGGGCTAACCGGAGCTCAGCTCCGCTTTGTTGTGGACCCGTCTGTTGTTCACCTCCGACGACAAATAAAAGAAAACTACAAACTGGAAAAACAACTAGAAGCGGGAAATAAAGACACACCTGAAAATCGGCCAGAATCATTTCCCTGTCCATGTTGCTCTCGCCGCTTTCGGAGGCCATGGTCGGTGGTGGCAATGACTGGCTAAAAGCGAATCCTCTTCACCGCCTCACAGGAGGAAAACTGGAGACAAATAAAAATGTAGGCTAACAGCCGGCGGCCTCGAAAATGCTGGAAAATATTAGATATGAAAGTGAAGTTGGTGGTCTGACGGCTCGGAACAGGCAAAAGTTTAGTGAAGTATCGTAATAGTTCAGTTGTCTCATATCATTATTGTCAGTTAGCCCATTGCTTTACGGCCGGGCTGACGTAAAGTGAATCGAAGTGCTGTAAAACCTCCAAGCGGGACGTAAAGTAGTTATTATTTATATATTTTAGTCATTTGAATTATCTTTGTTAAAACTTGACACACGGGTCGTGAATCAGTTCTGCTGTATAATTACTGGAATGGAAGTATTTTAACTATTGCTGGGCTGTTAAACAAGGACTCTGGCCTGTGTAAATAAAGCCTTAAAAACCCGATGCAAATTCCGATGCAAATAAGTTTGTAGTAGATGCTCACGCAGAAAAAAGTATTTGTATAAAATTATCAGTGGTGAGCACAGTTCCCTAAAGCACTAATAGGGGAAGTAATTTCTTGATTAGTGCTTTAGGGCTTTTGCTATTTTTTAAATTCATTAGTGGATTAACACTTTTGCCAAATTTAGAAGCACTAACTGAGGTCTTTAAATGTTATTGATCAACATTATTGTTCACAGTTTAGGGTGAAAGCTGTCATTTATTTTGTTCATAATCATTTCACATAAGGTCACTTCAGCAAGGACCACGCCAAGGTATAAGTAAGTATTTTATTGAAGGAAGGGGTCGAAGGGTAGTGGGGATGAAGGAAGGGGTCGGATGGCGGTGGGATGAATGACGAGGCGTCTGGGGAGGTACATCGAAGGAGGCTTGAGGAGAAGACTCAGAGTGGGGCATGGTCTCCAGGAAGAAAGCTTTTTCCTGAGCCTGCTTTGGACCCCCCAGCTGGAACCTGAAAAGGAATGGATTGAGAGGCAGTTTGAGGTAGGGATGGATGAGAAAGAGAGAGCGAGGCAGAGATGAAGGGATGAGGAAGGGATGAAGGAGTGTGGGGAGGGGATGGATGGATGATGAAAGGACAGAGGGATGAGAAAGAGATGAAGGGATTAGGAAGGGATGGATGGATGAGGAAGGGATGAAGGGATGAAGGAGTGTGGGGAGGGGATGAAGTGATGTAGTGTGGGGAGGGGATGAATGGATGAGGGAAGGACGGAGGGATGAGGAAAGTGGCGTGATGATGGCGTGCGATGGGGCCTAATAGGGCGAAAGGGGAGGGTGGGTGTCGAGACAGCAAGCTGAGGGCAGAACGCCATGAGGCGAGTTTAAATAGACACTGACTGATTAGCTGAAGGTGAGAGGCGTGGTCCTGCTCCCAAACCTAAGTTAAGTTCTTAACTTCATGTGTCAAAATCCAGGCCTACAGGCCAAATGTGGCCTGCAGGTGACTCCCATTTGGTCCACCAAGGGCACTAAGTGACAACAATCTGCACACAGTAAATATTGTCTCATGTATGAAGAATGTTTCATGTGTCAGCTGGGTTATATTAGTGCTTTAGAATTAGCTTTTGCAAATTTTTTTCAGTGCATTAGTGCTTAGGGGCCCTAAATATTTGAGTTAGTGCTTTAGGGTTAGTGCAACTATTTAGATTAGTGCTGCCCCCTACTGTATAAAATAAACTTTGTTCTCGATATTGAAATTAATGTAACAAGTTATTTTACCCTGTTTCAAATTATTAGAAAAGTTGACATTTGGATTTTGGTTGTTTGTTTGTTTGTTGCCCAAATAAGCATTAAAGACTCTTAATACGATGAAACCAGTATCATCAATACCACATTTTAAGAAAAAAAAAAACTTGTGTTTTTCTGCTGCTGGAGGTGGTATTGGTGTGTGTGTGTGTGTTTACTTGTTTTAACTATTGAGGACCATTTGCACTATAGTTACTATCAAAGTGAGGTCTTAAAGTGAGGACCTCTTCAATGTCTTCTCTTTGTTTGCAGCTGTACTGTGCTTTAATAGTTAGGTTTAGAGGTATGTTGTGAAATTTTGGTTCAGGTTAGGGTTAACTATAGACCAGTAATGGTTAATTTTAGAGAAAATGTCTGGGCTAGGCCTAAATACTAGGGGTGCAGCGATACAGAAAATTCACGGTTCGGTTCGGTTTGATACTTTAGTCTCACGGTTCGATAATTTTTTGATACAAAAAAGAGAAATGACCATGCCTGTTTTAACTTGCAATTTATTGAAATTAATAACAACCATTTGTTTAACCTCAAAAGTCCAGTTTTTAAATTAAATGTTGCTTAAAAAGCAAGTTTCTATGCTCTCAAAAATGCAGCGTAGGTGGAGTAGTCGAACACAGATCCACTGATACAGAGCGTCCTAAGAAGAAATGAATAATAATAAATTTTAAAAATCTGTATTGTTCGATACAAGTGTCTTCGATACGGTTCGATACGAGTACATGTATTGTTGCACAAGTCAATACAATGTCCTCAGTTTGATGCCAGTACAAGGATGTGTGTGTGTGTAACTTGTTTCCTTTTTAGGACCGTTTCTGGTATATGCAGTTGTCCTTTTGGGGACCAAAGACCAAAAAGTCCAGTACCCTAACCGGACCCCTAACACCATTGGTGAGTTAGGGGTCAGGTTTAGGAATTGAGGACAGACAGTTATGTACTGTGAGAGGTTAGGTTTAAAAAAAAGTCATCCGAACCGGATGACTTGAAATGAATGAAAGTCAATACATGGTCCTGATATAAATATAAACTTGCCGGTTTGTGGAAAGTGGGGCCTGTTGGTGATGTAAAATTAGCATTTCAAACTTTGAGTAGTTTTGCTTGTTCCCCTTTCTGACATTTCAACAACGGTTTGGAAGTGTCACTTTTAATCTTTATTATTGTGTTGTTGTTCTTTTAAATCTGGTATTTGTGGAAAATCATTGTCTAGTTAACCAATATTAGGAGGGAAATATTCTGATAGTTTAATGTTTTCTTTTGTCCCAGAACTCTTTGTGGTAAACTGTCTTTCATTCAAATGACAGCTGCAAATATTCACTTCAAACAAAGGTAACATAACCAGAGTTTCCCTTAGCCATAGCTCGTTCTTTATTCTTTAGACTCTTACAGGCCTCAGCCTAAAAAAAAAACAGTTCCCTTATTTCAATGTCGACCAAAAGTCAGTAATTTCCCTTAAAAATACAACTTCACAGAGATAAAGACCTCATGCACAGATTACACAACAGGGATTTTTTAGTTAGAACTTTATTAAGACATTAACTGTATTAATATGATGTACATATTAATATAAAGAAATATTCATATCTCCAAAATATAATAAATTCTGCATATTTACATTTCAGGTGAAAAAAGGAACGGTTTAAATTTGTTTTCTTGGTTCAAACAACTAAAGAGAAGAAAAATAAAACAACAACTATATGGAAACAAAATAAAAATAAATAAAAATATATAATTACTCAATGAAATAAATCATTTTTTAATTCTCAGATACATTCCCATATAATACAATTTGGGGAAAGAATTTATGGGAGAGTTGGTTGACATAGAGCTCTGTATGTTCTGTTGTTTCAGGTTACATTTATTACATTCAATTTCAAATCTCTATTCAATTTGAAGGATAGATATTATTTAGAGTTTGAAATATATTTCTTTATATTTTGGTGGTATGGAAACCTCAGAAAGTTTGATATTAATTGTATTTTATCTTTATTTTCATAAACCTGACAAAATTCCTTCTTATTACACAACAAGGAATGGGCATTGACACAATTTATTGCAGCTTAGGTTAAAAAAAATAAGAGCAAGCATGACTCTCATTTGAAAGTTTGTTGTAAACTCTGTTATAAGCATTCCGTTTACATTTTGCAATATCCACTTTATGAGAACTGTTTTAATTTTTTATTTTGAAAACTGATTTTCTTGTACCAAACCTTTATGTTTCTTTATGTGACTTTTTAAATGGGTGTTTTTTCCCTGTATTTATTGAGATGTTTGTGTGGGAATGCTGGAACAGATAAAGTTTTTCTATTTTATTGTTTTATATTTTAAAGGAATTGAGGGCTTTAAAATAAAAGCAGCAAGCCCCCCCCCCCCCCCCAAAAAAAAAAAAAAAAAAAAAAAAAAAAAACACAGGCACATGGAGGAAATTAACACAGAGGACCACAGTTTTCTGTTATGAGAATGGAGAGGATAATGAAGAAAGCAGGACAGGAAGAGCAAGAGGCAGGAATAACCATGTGTTTGATTAGAACTTAGATAAACACGAATCAGACCAAATCAAACTAAGACCAAGGAGCATGACATGAAAAGCTAATAACTAGGCTAACTAAGAAGCCAAGGAGTATGAGAAGATGAATTTGAAAGAGGAGAAACCATGCCACAAATAAACCCCAAATTTAAGTATATTCATTTCAAAAAAGTGAAGAAAATGCTGGAAAAAAATCCTAACCATAACAGGTTTTATGATAATTGGTCTGTTGCAGACAGTAAACTGAACAAATCTGATTTTTGTGTCCACATCAGACAACTCATATCACTGCAGCTGTTTTTTTCCACCACCAGGGGGCGGCATCCACGCACCGAAGAAAACCAAAAGACTCGTCTGTAGCTGCAGATTTTGAACCATCTGCGCAGTTTCGTTTTATATATATTCAGGATGTGACAGATGAGTTCCTGCGAAGTTTGGACATTAATTTATGTTTAGGCTTCATCAGTCTGTCCACTGAACGTTGCGTTCAGGAACAGAAGGAATCGAGAGATGCTGTCTACATTTTAGGAAAGGGCTTTTTGAAAATGAGCGGGAAAGGAGCCTTACATCACTTCCTTTTGCCACTGCTTCGTTCTTGTGATCGAGTCCCATTTTATTTTCTCTTTTTAAAAAAAATATTTCGTTGGTCGTTGTGTGTCACGGCACACACCGATGAAAATAAAATGGAGGAGGATATTTGTTGTGGTTCAGATCTCAGTCTGAGTAAGTCTTTTCGTTTCGTTTTGCTTTTGATTCGAATATGAAGCTTTCATTTGTCATCATGACCTGACACTGACTGAATCATATATTTACATATGAATATTCAAGCCACGAATAAATACTTTAATTTCACATGTTTTGCTTTAATTTTTGTTTAAATTAAGAAGTGGACACATGGAGCTTGTCATAACTTGAATTTTCTTTTATTTTGACTTGATTGTAAAGTGTGTATTTCTGCAATTAGTGTTTTAGCTCATTTTTAGTTGTAATTTTATAGAAATAAAAGTAAACTGATGCAAATAATTATTTTATTTTGGGGAAAAATGTATGCTTGTGTCATTTGGTGAGAGTGAAATTGACAATATCTTAATATTATGACTCATTCGGCCTTTTTGGTTCATGTATTAAATAATGAATAGAACAAATTCTTCTTTTCTTTTTTTTTTCTCTCCTGTACTGCAGGCCCTGCTGAAGGCAGGGAGGAGGAGGAGCCTTATGAGGGACTTAACCAGAGACCATTGTCTAAAAACCTCTTCAAAACCTTTTGCGAGCCTGGATTATCTCTGGATTATATTTTCTTACTTTAATTCAATTTTTATTAGTATAAATAAAGTTTGTTTTCTTTTCACCAATGACGGGGTCAAAGGTAAAGCAACTTTGCAATGCTGCAGCTAGAGGAGACTGGGAGATTTGTTTGGATTTACTGAAGGAAGGAGATGCCATCAATGGACAAAATGAATACAAAAGAACTCCTTTACAGGTCAGTAACTTCCTCAGTCTCTATTCAAATTTTCAGATTTAAAATCAAGTGAAAAATGTTTGTTGAAACATTTTCTGACTTTCATAAACAAGTCACTTCCTACTTTGTGCCATGTGCTGAATTAGGTTTTTCAAATAGTTTAATTTTATTTTTTTTGTTGCTCGGGAGGATTTAATCTGATCATCCAAACATGTCAAAATTTATAAATCAATTTTTAACATGGCAGTAAGTTTCAGTTATTCATTATGATCAATAAAAAAGCTAAATTCATAAACACTTAGGGTGTGTGGGTGGGTGGTGGGGGGTTGTTTAAAATATTTAATAGGCTTAAATATCACATTTATCATCATCATCATCATTTATTTATAAAGCACAATACAAACCAAAGTGCTGTACAGGAACATAAAATACAAACAATGAACAAAGTACAATAATAAAATAAACAATAAAATCAAACAAAACTAATGATCCTGCTCTTCAGTCTCAAATGCCTGTTTAAACATTTATAAAGAGAAAAATAATTTATTGTTCATTTTTTAAACGTGTTTTTCATAAAAATCTTTTTTTAGAGTAAGAGAGTAAAATAATAAAGTTTAGGTGTTGTAAAGGTGTTCAGATGTGAACACATAAACAACAAAGTTGTTATAAAAACGCATATAAATAAAAAAGAAATAACGTATTTAAGGTAAAAATTTGAAAAACTGTGGTGGGGAGAAAGTTTGAGCAACATGCCACACCTTGAATCTACCGTGGAGGAAAGAGGAAACATTTCTTTTTCTTTGTTTTGTTTTTAATGTTTTAAGCTAGAAGGAGAATAAATAAATGAATGTATAGAAAATGAGGCTGCTGGAGTGGTGCAAAGGTTTAATTACTAAATAAGCATTAAATATGAGATGTATTCAGGGAAATAAACTATAGCATTAACTATTTGACTAAATCACAAATCAAGTGTTTATTAGGACATTTTTAAAACTCTGGGGGTTTGAAAAGGGGAGTTTATTTTTAAAGTCAAACTCAGGTCAGAACCACTGGCAGCATGAGAACAGTGATCTGGACAGAAAAAAAAAAGATTATTTTTAGTTAATTTATTCACAGTGCGTAGTCCGTCTTTTTGTTTTGTTTTGTTTTTTTGCACCTGCAATCATTGCATTTTTCCATCACTCCGCTGTTTTAGTGAAGAAGTTCCGCATATCTTTTTTGATTGAATGATTTCTGCCATCATATTTCCTCTAAATTCTGACGGAGCGGAGCTGTGTGTGTGTGTGTGTGTGTGTGTGTGTGTGTGTGTGTGTGTGTGTGTGTGTGTGTGTGTGTGTGTGTGTG
>JAUBOC010000103.1:12663336-12697394 GCA_032275365.1 Anablepsoides cearensis | reverse complement strand
ATTTTTATAATATACCCCCCCCCCCCCCCCCCCCCGCGCACTGACACTGTCTGAATTCAGTCTACCATGTTTTTAAAACACTTATCTTAAACCTACAGATAAGACCTGGTTTGACCAAGGAATGAGCCAACACTTACCCAGTGCTGTAAATAACACTTACAGGCCACATCTTGTCCCAGAAAAACACCGAATATGGTCAAGCATCATATTTACAGTCATAACATGGTTTGTTGTGTATATTGATGATCTCATAACAAGGAACAAAGAAGACACCAGACAAAGTTGATGCATGGAGAAGTCAGAAGGATTAGGGGCTGTTATGTATTTTGGGCTAAAGTAAGCTTTAGCCCAAAACACATATTACAAGAGAATTTGTTTTTGACTAATTCCCACATTCTGCTTTAGTTCATCAGCTAAAACTACAAGGTTAGTTGTGCTGATCAGTGCTAAAACAATGAAATCATCAGGACCTTGGGATATAAGAAAGAGGATTAGATTCAATACCATGAAGGGATGACATCATTGGGCTGGGTTTTCTGTAGAAAGATGACTTTAGATCTAAAAACAGCTGATCCAAGTTCACATATTTTCGTCTAACATTTTCTAGACTTATTTTCTTACGCTGCCTAAACTGTTGTCGTAATACATGGCCAGACCTTCAAAAGTTAGACACGTAGAGTTCAATTCTAATACACTTTAATGAAGCTTAGTAAAATATAAATAAATAAAACGCGACAGCTGCTGTTAAACAGCTGGTTGGAGTTACCTGATAGGGGGGCGGTGGCTCCTGATCCGGGTCGGCACCGTCTGCATAGCTGGCCCGGTCCGACTGCGATTCGTGTAGCAAAGAAATATCATCCGAGGTCGGAGATTTCAGACAGTTTCCCATCTCCGTCCTCTTTTTTTTATCAAACCCCGCTCCCCTGCTTCTGCCGCCCTGATCAACGAGGGAGTTCACAGTTCAGTCACAGAAAATGTCAGCGTCGAGAGGACGATTTCCCATTCACAGCTGATGAATCTCCTCTCCCAGACGACGGGAGGGCTGCCTACTTCAACAACAAAACATCCCCTCAGCTAGCAGCAGCTAGCCACACAAAAAGCTAGCCTTGCTAACTAACGCCAGCTAGCACTCGGAAGGGAACATATCATTTGAACTCCTAAACTACGGCGTTGGTAGAATGTTATACCTACAAACGCAACAAAGACAAAAAATATCATTTAGAATTTAAACAAAAAGACCATTCACTGCTCTCCCTGTCTGAAGCCTGTCTAGTAGTCAGGGACTTTCCTATTTCAAAGCAGCTGCTGTGCTGAACAACGACAAAAGGCGGTGACGTAGGCTGGAAAAGCACCGCCTACTTAGACAACGAACCAATAGGCTTGCAATTACATTGATGACGGTTGTTGACAGCCAATCAGACTTGTGGTCATAATATCCAGCATTGAAAACATAAACATAGAGCTGTAATCTCTAAATTGGCTGTTTTGTTTAAATAATGTTTTCTTCGCTGTACAGACTTTTTCTTTAAGTATTACAAGGCAACAGAATTCGTTCATTTTGACTAGCTAATTATTTGTATATACTGTATTTAATGCTGTTGTCCTCTGTGTCTTTTTATGTTCAATTTCGTTGTTCAGGCTTGTGCAATGACCAAGACTATTCTATTCTAAGCTCTATATTTGCATTTTTATTGAGTAAACTAACAATGCTAATTTTAGTATTTTACTCAGGCTTCTACTGCCCTGCATTTAAAAAAGACAAAATAACTACAGTGTCAATGAAAATTAATGTTAAAAAAGTATTTTTGTTCAGCTGATAAAGCCCCTTCAATGGGAATATATATTTTACACGAGAAAACTGATGCACACATAAAACAAAACAAAAAAAGACATCACAAAATAGTTTTTTTAGTTGCCCATCATAATTTCATCATAAATTACAACAAAAAAAAAAAAACATGTAAAACAAACGTTTTTTTTTTTTTTTTTTTTTGCTCAGTAGGTAACCATGCTCAATGTATACATTGTTTAAACACAAAACATGTTTTGTTTGACTTTTTTCCAGGCAGGCAGCATGTGTGAAACCAGAGGGCAAAAAAGAAACACAAGTTTAGTCAATTATTAGAACATAAAAAGTGATATTATATTAAAATACTCAAGAGAGTGACTGCAGTTAGAACAACTCTAATACATTTCCTTCACCAATAAAATTTAGAAACTGACTCCAAGTAATCAAATTATAACCCAAACATTTATCAGATATAAATAAATCAGCAGGACTCCTTTTTCAACATTCTCAAGAAACCAAATGAGTTCAATCAGGTGCTTAGCTTTTATAACCCACTCACCAATCATAAAAGAAGCCATGTTTGTTCATACACAGATACATATTTAACACAGGATGTGGTTATAGTTTTCAAGTTCTTCTGTTGGTAGTTCGGGGAATAGGTGGCTAATTACGAAGCAGCAGAGGATGTTTACTGTTGGTTAATTTTGAAAAACTGTGTAGCCTCAGTAGTTGCTGTAGTTGACTATTTCTTTACCTAATAAAGATGCAGCAGGAGCACAAGCACACAGCTCCTTTGCCGCTCGCTGTGAATGGCCTGTTTTTTCCAAGCTCAAGTACTGCTGGAGCCCGTCCCACACGCGCCAGGAGGAGAAAAGAAGGGAGTCTGCCTTTCTAAAAGACACATTCATCTGTCCTCTTAAAACAGGACAATTCATGTAAGAGATGCCGTTTACAGTATATAAACGTCGAGAGCAATGCAGGGTGCTTTAAAAACGGATTGGTCTGAGTCGCCAGCGTCGTTAAATTTGAAGCTTTCACTATCTTAGTATGTCTTAAATGAAAAATGAAATGGCACACGCAATGAAACGCTGATTTACATGGACACCTATTATGTAGTGTAAACAGATTCCACATTCAGATTTAACATCCATCAAGTTGGTTATGGTGGGTGACGCGACAAAAATGATCTCAGTCCTCTTGGACTCAGCTGTGAGGTGCATGATCTGAGATATACCCGTGTCAACAGAAAACAGTTTACATCAAAGAAAATGAGGGCGGAGCCTAGTTGACAGTAGTTTACACAGTGCTGTTGGCTTAGTGGGGTTAGCGTCTGTTTTTTTTTGTTTTGTTTTGTTTTTTTGCAGCTGTTTGATGATTTAGTATTAAATAAATTGGACCTGGTTTTTCTATTCTAATGCCCTCATTGTGAATAACCACACTGAAAGACACAAAAGGTCTTTTGTGTCTCATAAAAACGACACATTCATCAACTCATTTCTTCTTTTAAATCATGTGGAGAAGTTAAATATAATATTTCTCCACCAGAAAGCTTAAAAATTTGACCACACAGAGCTGCAGCTGTCTGTAACAATGGCACACATGTAGGGAAAACATGCCTCCATTTTCATCGAAAGTCTTGATAAAAGGAAAAAAAAAAAATCTTCATCCACAACAGGTAGAGCTGGTCTGGCTGAGTGTTGCATTGTGGGACTGCAGGACCAGGAAGCGGTCACTGGCCCATTATGGGCTAGAAGGCACGTTGATGCCATTCTCTGTGCTTCCCTTGGCCTTCTGCAAAGCAGCTTGTATGCGGAAGTGCGTCCGCGATTCCATGGAGTAGTTTTTGTAATTTTGCCTGAAAAAGACACAGATTTTTAGATTTTTTAGGATAAAACTTAATACAATATGTTTTACTCAAACATAAAAGATGTGTAGAAAGCATGCAGCAATAATATAGATACATTTCAACTTCCAAAAACTTTACTACAAATTTGTCTGGATGCTTACTTTGCTGCTTCTAGTAGTTTAACAGCATCATTTTTTCTGCCTTGTTCCAGACACAGCAGACCGTGTTCAAGCAGGGCATTAGGAACCAGATAGTGATCATATTTGATCTGAGTCTCACTGTAAACAAACAAAACAAAACAGGAGGATGTCACACTGTTTCAAAGTATTTCTTTGTTTTAGCGCTAAATATCTTCATGACGTTCTGGTTGGTGATGAGAGCGGTTTATTTTTGCTTACAGTGTCGTGTGTGTCTGTGTTTCAGAGAGAGGCTTACTTGCAGAGGATGAGGGTAAAGTAGTGTTCAGCTTCTTCTTTGTGTCCCAGGTGTTTCAGACAGAGCCCCTTCAAAAGGCTCAACAGACACTGATCATCGACGGTGTACTCCGTCCCTACAGATGAAACAAATCATTTGTTGGATTATTTTTAAACCAACTTTCTCTTGTTTTTAAAAAGAGACTGATTTTTGTAAATAGGTTTATATTTATTTTTCATACTTGGGTTGCTTTCAAGTGTAGCCTGGGCTTCATCTAGGGTTTTCAGCATGCCCTCGGTTAGATCTTTGTGTTTGCCGATGACCGTGTAACCGTTCCAGATGTACATCATCTCCTACACACCCAACAAACAAACACACAAATGAGCGAGGAGTCACTTTCTGCTGCAGCTGGCAAACACTTTTCTCTAGGTACAACTCAGATAACTCTAACAAGAAATATTTCACATATTCTGTAATCTGCTGCAAAACTAAACTTAAATTACCCAGAACATCAGAGCTTTTTATTATCCACCTTAATCCTGGGGGAGCTACTGTAGAAACCATTATGGGTATAACTTCCTGTCAGAAACACTGGAAGTAGCAGTGAGCTTTGGCTAACCAAGGTAGTGGATCACGGACCACAGCTTATTTGAAAGTATTTTGCGTTCGGATTACCAGCACAAACTCTGTTTTTGTTTTGTTTACATTTAACAACAGTAGTAGAGTTTATAAATGGCCCCGTGAACCTGTTGTGCTGTTTGCTGCTGCGCAAACAACCAGACCAAACTAAATCAGTCAGCGGCAACAAAAACAGTGTTTTGTAGCTTCCATCACCTACTTACAGACAAGAATGTGACTGAAACATCATAAACTGAAGCCACCACCAAAACGCTGCATGTTTGCTCATTTCACTTTGTTTACAAACGGCAGATGAAGGAAAACCCGCATCCAGCTTTGTGGCTCGGTTAAAAGAAACCACCAGAGAAGAGCCGCCAGATCCTCAGAGGGATTGAAAAAAGTGGGACGAGAATATCAGACGATTTGAATTGTATGAAGCAAACAGTATTATTTGTTCTGCTATAGAAATGAAACAAGTGTTTATACCATGGCAGGCCAGCATAAAACTAAAAATATTGTAGTTTCATGACAGACGTGGTAAAGAATAACCCTTGAGGCAGTTTTATTTTCTAGTGTACCAGGTTTTCCTTATTTATGTAGCGGCTTAGGTCAGAGCTAACGAATATTTCACAGTGAGTTTGGTTGGACTCTATGTCTGCTTTAAGGTAAATAAGATCGTTTCGCACTTATTATAACAAAACACGACCGGCCTTATTATCATTATCATCATTATCATATAACTGTGCAGGTAGTGATGTGCCTCAGAGCTTTCCAGGTTGTTCATCGCTTCACCACCAGAAGCAACAGAGTCAGTGAAGTAGCTGAAAATGCTACTATGTGTAACCTGCGGCCACTTCTTCAGGTCGTCCACCTTCCCATCCTTCGACCGCAGCAGACAGTGGTAAGTTATATTGTCCCATTTGAGCTCTGACAGGAGGCGTTCCCACATTTTTAAATCCACAACACTCAGAGAAACTGTGTTAGCTTGTACCGTTTGCACATAAACAGATGTTCTGGTTTGCGCTGGAAATCGGGTCAATATATCATGCAAGACATCACGGAGGATAGGAATAGGATGGATATTTGTTATTTGAACCGTATTAGTTATAATAAACAATAAGACACATGGTACATTACTGTGAACTGTCCGGTACTGACCAGTGGAGGAGCAGAAAGAGGAATCGGTTTCTCTGCAAAGTAGCGGCGGGCTTTTCTAATTGCAAACTTCTCAGTTGGTAAAGATTTCCCCGCTATTTTCTGCTTCAGCCCAGGGACCTGCCTGAAACATGACACAGCATAAATATAAATAGCAGCATCATGGTTAAAAAAAAGACTTTGCTGAATATGTTTTTTTGCAGGAACTTGATTATAAATACAGTAGAAGTATTCAGAAGTTCTGTTTTGTGGATTTTAAATACATGCATAGTTTTTTTTAAAAAGCGTGTAAAGTGAGCTTGATACATTTCTTCCTTTTCTATTTACCAGACCCCTTCCCCCACCCAACCCCCCTAAAATGAGACATTTTTGTTCTGTTTCATCCCTTTTTATATAGTTTATAGTACATCCTCAAGATCTTCTTATTTTCTTTTATAAATGTTTGCAACATAAACTGACCCATCCCCATGTTTAACAATGTGAATGAGTTTTGTTTTTGTAAAAGTCAGCACCCTTTATAATTAAAGAATACCCTTGTTTATTTCAGTTGGTGGGTTTGTTTTTTAAATCACTTGTTTTCTAAATCCTAACCCCTAAATAAGATTATTTTTGGTTCTTTCCAGATGCTGGATTTTGCAGCAATGACGTAGGACAATTTCCCTTCCTGATCTTTTTCTGCTTTCTGGGCATCATTTCAGAATCTTTAGCAGATACGAGGTTGCTGACAAAGGCACAGAACAAAGCTATAGATCTGACAAGCTAATTAAATCTGAGACCACGAGTTTCATTTTTACCTTTCTGGCAATCTGTTCATGTTCTACTTTTCTCAGCTATTCGCAATAACAAAAATGGTTTCAGCCACATTTACATGCCGATTTAAAGAGTTATCTTTTTTTCACTTTGTTGTGAGTAATTTAAAGATCTGAGTTCGTACCTGAACAGAGTCTGCGCCGTCTCCCCAAAGGTTAGACAATCATCCTCAGTCAGCATGCTGAGATAGGCTGCTTTCATGTACGCGTAAGTAGCCTGAGGGGAGAAAAAGGTGCGCACTGTTGCAATCTCATCCTACCTTTACATGTAAAAAATGGCTGCCTGGGATTTTATAAAAAAGTGATTTTCTTAAATTTTTTATCTTAACACTTGTCTGAAGTCAGAGGCTTAGTTAGTAATGCTCATCTTAAACTCCTTTAAAGTGGACATATGTTTTTAAATCCATCTTTTTCACATTTAAATCATTCAGTTGGGGTCTATATAAAGTGGAACTGCAATGCTTTGGTCTGAATTCCTCCTTATTGTAGCTCCACAAGCCCCTCTTTCACTCCTTTTCTGAGGTGTCTCAGATCAACTCGTTTTAAGGCTGTCTCTTTAAATCCAAACGAGGTGCTGCACACAGCTAAAAAAAGTGGATTTTGCTTATGTCCCCTTAAAGATGGAGCTGACTAATTCCAAATACATTCAGATTAGATTTTTTTCCCAGGAACTATTCATGTCCCACAGTTTGGTGTCCCACCTTAGACCAGGAGTTCTCCTTGCTTAGCAGATCTGCATAGAAATAGGCCATCTTCCAGCGCCTCTGGTACGTGAAGCACCACATCAGCTCCCAGTAGCACATGTGGTGGAACTGGCTCCACTGCTGCTGGGCCTCACAGCACTCCTCAAAAAGTTTGATAGCCTACAACGAAAGTCACGTTTTAATGTTGACTTTATGCTAAATTAATCTTGTAAATCATTCGGTGACAACAAATGGAAAGCTGAAAGGTGTCCTAACACATCTGTTACAACTTTTAAAAACATTTTTACAAATAGTAATGATGATAAACATGCTTTCTCTGTAAGAAAAAAAAATAATAAAGCACCAGCAGTTATTTTAGGTGTAGAAAAAAACTCACAGCATCCAGGTTGCCTTTGATCTCCTCGATCCGGCCAGCAAAGAACAAAAATATGGATCCCTGTAGAAAAGCCAAACAGATTATCATTGGGAACGCAACACTTGCCATCTTTAATTCATCTCAGTAAAAACAAAACAAACCTTAGGGTATTTTTTAAGATAAGGCTGCAGAAGTTTTTCTGCATCCTCAACGTCTCCTTCTCCAGTTCCTGCGAAGTAAAACAAAAGGTTTTTGACGTTTTTTATGCTTCCTCACAGATGTGTGTGTACAGTATATCTGTGCACATCACATCACAGCTTACCTAATATGAAACTCATAAACGTGTGGTAGCAGAGCAGCAGCATGTTACACAGGAACGACCTGAACGTGCTTTCTGCAGAGCCTTCCTGAAGCTGCTGAAGACCAAACTCCTACATGTGAACACAAAAACACAGACAGAATTACATTTAACACCTTAACTGGTGGTAGCCCCCCACCCACCTGCCGAGGTCCGTAGAGCCTCGTATGTTAGGTTTGAAACTTAAATACCACAATGTCAAAAACCACGTGTAGGCCCTCTTATTTTGATTTAAATCTATTTTTGATCAATTGGATCGATCACACAGGATGTGTTAACATTTGAAATACTAAATTTCATATACGATCTCTCAGAAATATTTTGCTAACAGACAAACTAGGTGGACAACATGAGTTATCGCCACAGTTTTAAGCAAAGATGTTGCACAATGTGTAATGCCATAAGAAAAAAAACAGCTTGAAAAGCATTTTGTAATGAATTAGTTTAATTGACAACAGTTCAGTAAGAGAGATGGCATAGAATAGATAATTTTTTTTATTTCAAAACAGACATAAAAACAAAAGGATACATGTATTTACACATAACTAATATATGTGGGGCAACTTACAAGGTCATCATCTGTATGAAAATGAGTAGGCTGAGGTAAAACTTAGGGTATTTCTGAGACTAAATCTCCCAGAAATAAAGATGAGAGGTTCACCAGTCTGCAAAAAACTGATTTGATTTGTTTATGTTCCGTTGTGAATAAAACACAGATTTATGAGATTTGCAGATCATTTTTTTCTGTTAACAATTTTACACAACATCCTAACTTCGTCAGAACTCTTGTTGTAAAGAACCTGAAAAAACCTGAGACTGTCACTTTCAGTAATGTATTGCACAAACCAAATTTCTTGGTAACAGAAGCGTAGTTCAGTCACACAGAAAAGATAGAGAGAAACCGTACAAATGTCGTTACTCATATTGAGATCATTTTTTTTTCTTCGGTGCGGTTTTGGCACGTAACTCGTATTGCAATTTTTGTGCTAACGGTTAATAAATCAAAATGTTCAGCTCCTTCCAGCTATGACTTTTGATACTTAAACAATTTTTATTTTTTGAGATATTTAGCATTTTCTGCCATTGTTTTTCTTATTAAAAATGAATAGAGCTGTCTTCAACATCCTTAAAAACCTTCTAAATGTTCATACATCTTTACTGTACTTCTTACATTTTGTTTTGGCTCTGCTTTTTGAAACATTTTTGCACTATTTTCAGCTACTATCAACTTCTATTTTGCCCATTTTCGGTTTGTAAGCTATTATTCTGACTTTTTCGGCTATTCTTCTGCTAATTTCAATGTCTTCTTCTGCTACTTTAAATTTTATTTTTGTTTCGTTTTGTTTTTTCTGCCTTCTTCAGCCATTTCTGCCCCTTCCAGCTATATCTCTACTCCTTTTACTTTTTATCTGTGTATTTCTGCATTTTGCAGCTATTCTCTGCCCCTTGAAGCTTTTTTCACGCTTTGGGTGAAACTATTATCTACTATTAAAATTCATCAGGCACTATTTGTTCAATTTAAAAATACTTCAGCTTCTTCTAGTTATATCATTCAGCAATAGGCATTCACAGGAAATGCAACTTCTCTAGTTATGATAAGTCAGTTTAAAGTTGAGAAGTTTGTGTCATGTTTCCACTAACAGTGTCGGGGTCATCTCTGTCATAACAGCAGCAGTGTAAAGACTTTCATTAGAAATATTGGCCACATTGGGTTTCCTGTGTCAAGGAATGAGTCGATCCCACACTGTTGAGACCTGATGCCACATATTATTTACTTTATTACACCAGATAAACGGGGATTAGTTATGCTTAACAGTGAGAAGAAAGTTTCACCTCCTTAGAATACATCTAAAAGAGATTCGTACGTTTATCTGCCTTCAGCAGGACCCACCTTGTTACCAGAGAAGCCAACAAACTCCAGCAGTTTGAGCGTCCGTGTGGGCAGCATAGAGATCATCTGCAGGAAGTAGACAAGCAGGATAAATAAAAAGCTAACCTTTTTTTACACTGTGTAACATCATGATAAAACGAAACAGCTTACTGCATTTTAAACTTTGCTTTATGCTTGTGAAACATTAAACAACCATTTATAAACTCTTCTACTTTTAGAATATGACTTACTAAATTAAAAGCGCCAACTCCCAGTTTAACGCCGCCCTCAAAATGACCATGATTGTCGCCATGAGTGTACCCGGAAGACTGGAGGACGCCATGAAGCTCTCTGCAAAGAGGAGCGTGTCAAAGTGATGAGGAAGAAGCAGGAAAAGACCCGAGCCTTTAGTGTTAATGTCAGGGAGTCTCACTTGTACGTCTGGTAGCTGTTTCTGACTTTGATTCCCCCTTTGATGAAACTGATCATGTTCTCATCCTGAACCAGCAAAAGATCAAGAAGGAATTTAAACAATTTTCAAAAACAAAAAAAGAAAATAAACACGTTCGGACTAAATAAAAGCAGTAATGCCTGAACGCAGACCTGAAGAAAGGTGAGTGCTGCCCTCTGCAGGAGACACTCAGCGTAGCAGACTTCTGCGTGCAGTTCCTCTGAGGTGAAACAGATTGCGTCACAAACACACAAAAACAAAATTCAAACCAACACACCTCGCACAGGCTCCACACTTAAAACATCCGTCTGTCTCTTCAAACCCCGACGACCCTTTGAACTCGTTCTATCTGCTCACCTTCTGTGAAGTTTTTGGAGAAGCTCGATTTCTTCCTGTACCTGATTAAGAAAGGCAAAAAAAAACAAAAGCTGTAATTTCGGCATTGTTATAATTTTCTTCTCTAATTTCACTTCCCTGCAAACTGTGACTCAGCTTCATTTACATGAAGACAGGATGCTGAGACACACTGCAAAACATACATTACATTTTCTACCAGCATCAACCCCTTTTACATGAAAAATTACTGCTTTAAACTCAATTCAGTGTCAGGTTGGGCTGCTAAGATGTTAAAACTAATTGTCTGTTATTTTCTGTAAATCAGAAAGACCTTTGTTTACTTCTTTGTTTTTAGTACATTGTAACAAAGTGGATCCAGAGACCATACGAAGCAGTAACATGTATCTCAATGTTCCCCTTTGCATAATTTATCACTGTTTACAAAGACTAGCCCTCTAAAACATATTTTTAAATTGATCTGACCACCTGTTCAGAGATAATCTGCATCACGGCTGCTGACTCAGCATGAGAGATAGTCCAAACGTCGTTATTGTTTATTTGCCTTTCTACATTATTTAACTGTCCTGTGGGAAAGTCTCACCGCTGACAGAGAGCCTGCGCCTCCTTCATGGTGCTCCCTGCTGCCAGGATGTGCTGGGGTTCAAAGGTCATCATGGCCTTCATTTCTAAAATAGTAGCGTAGGTCAAAGCGTGGTACATGCTGTCTTTGGCCCTGAAAAACAAAAACAAAAAAATGTTAAATTAGTTGTTAAAAAGCATATTGTTTTAGCAAGATTACCTGGTTAAGTTCATCCTGAAACGAATGGGTATCACTCGCCACCTTTCAGAGTTAAACATAATTTTATGTTGAGAATTGACAAAGTTGTTTTTGGTCAAACCATATTGTTGTGTACAATCTTGTGCAATATTACAAGTCAAGCTCAGAGTATGTGTTATGAGTCACTCTCAGGTTTGGCCACCTCAGATTTTAACTCAATATCTATGAAAATGACTGAGCTGAAGCCAGTTTTGTGCTTCCTAATGTCAATTAGCTGTGGCGACTGTTTTAAGTTAGATTAACTCTAAAGGTTACAGTGTTGTAGATGTACTGTACATTCAATCATTACTTTCTGAAACATCATTAAAATCCATCCAGTGCTTCATGATATATTTTTCTAACAGACAAACGTAGTTGACATCAACATTAAAGCTTTAAGCTAAAATTAAATGCAATGTATGACACTTGAAGTATGCGTTGTGAAAAGCAAAATATTTGTAAAACTGACTAAATTATAGTCATTATAGTCAATTGGCCATGGGGGCCATCTTGAACTTGGTTGGCTCCAAAAGCTAATCAGTTGTAGAGGTACAAACGTTATTGCCCACCTTTTGCCTTTCTGCGGCAGGTGATAAAAATATAAGTATAAAAATGTTTTATGTTCTGTTGAAGACTTTTCTAAAGGGAAAAAAAGTGTAATATAACTGTGGCTGACACACTCTTTATATTTATTTGCTGAACTAGTTAAAACAAACCTGTTGTTCCAGTTTCAATCAATTTTCAAAACTAAATCCTTTAAAAAGAATAGATTTAACAAAAAACAACAACTTTGTACTGAGGTCACACTCGATGGTTAAAAAAGATAAAAGCGTTCAGGTTAAACATAGTGCTGACTGTTTACACATCAGAAACACGTGATCGACTCATGCGTGTTTTGTTAACAGACAGTCCGAGGCGTGCGGAGAGGAATGCCGTCAATCTGCTTGGTTTACTGCTGTTCACCACAGATTGTCTCATGTGACTCGCCTGTGTGTTCCGTCAGCTCCAACCGGTTGTCCTTCTCTTATATAAACTATAATTTGCATAAAAGAATTTGTTTTGAAGTGCTCGTTACATATTCATTAAGGCAGTTAAATAATCATCGCGTAATATTGACGGTTTAATTTATCCTCAAATTAAAGACTTGTTAACAGAATCTGTGAGGCCATCAACTACTTTGAATGTTTACAAACTAAAACAGACAAAATAGATAAGCAATGGTGACATCCACAAAGAAGCCAGTTTGGATGTATGTATTTATACTCAGATTTATTGGAGGAAGTATACAGATAGAGGAACTGTGTTTACATTGAGTGCCGACCCGCATTTTAAGAATGGCATACTATATCTAGACAACTACCAGATAAACTAAATTAAAGGCAACATTTAATAAAGTTCATGATAGTTTTTTATTTATGTTCAATTTCATATGTTACAATGAGTATCTTTAATTATCTGAAACTGAGCATACCGGTAATTAACTTCTGATGTATTAATACATGATGTAAATTACAGGGAAAAAAACAACTTATGAATCTTTTAGCATGTTTTTAAACAAACGTAACAAATAAAAGCTTCCACTTTACCTTAAATTAGTTTACTACTGGTTCTAAGTTACCAAAAGCCAAACAAGAAGCGTGACAACCAGGAAGTAAGAGGCAGTGAGAAAAGGTGGAGTAGCAGAGAGAGATTTGCATGAATGACTTTTTCCACTGTGTCAGGTTTAAATAAGGATGACAGCACACTGAGAATCTTCTAAACTGGAGCACGCCTTAAATTCAGCTCTGAAACATGTGGGAGCGCACAAAGCACTGCAGCAATTTCTGAGTAATTTGAACACAAATGAACAAAGTTGACCAGCAGGCGAAAAACTAATTGAGGCTGTATTAGCATCAACGTGCTAACCCCCCCAGAAATACTTCTTTAAACTGTGATGAAAAGGCTCTAAGTGCAGAGACACATGTAAAGAATATATTCAACTTTTTTATTTTGTCATTTCATTTATAATAAATAAATATATCAAAGCAAGTTTATGTCTCTCTTGTCTAGAAGAGAGTTTATTTCTCGAGGAATCAAGCTGGTAGTTTATGTAGACAGGAAAAATAACAACACTGAGTAAAAAAAAAGATGAACACTGGAGTTTTAAATAAAAAAAATAGAATAAACTCCAGCTTCCTATCTGTCGTTCTGACAGTCAGACATGTTGATGCTAGCTAGTTAATTAGTTTGGTTGTTAGTAACCATATTGAGCCTTGAAGAGAAGGTGTGATCATAATTAATGCAAGGGGTAGTAGGAATAAGGCAGGTAAAGTTTACTGATAGACATGAGTGATGGGTGGCATCTGTCTGATAGACAAGCTCCTGTTTTATTCTAAACATCAAATTTTTCTTGTAAAAAGACAAAAGGTCATACAGCTGACTGACAACACAACACACCTCCTCTGCATTGAACAAAATCTAAGAAAACCCACATCTTTCAAGGTTTGACCACAATAGATTAGCTATACCTCCATCATATCCCAACACATGATTTTAGTTCAAAGATCTGGCGTGAAAGGCGGCGGGCAATATGCATTACTTTAAAAAAATAAAATAAAATAAAATAAAATAAAATAAAATAATTAAACAAAAGGCCTTTAACTCAAAGACATGTTTAGACAAAAGTTAACTCGTGTCCAGTGAACCGATGAAGAAAGAGAGAAGAGGACTGGAAGCAAACACAGACTTTAAAAGACACCTCTACTTAAGTTTTCAAAAAACCTTTTAATAAAATTCCAACTATGAAACTCTTGAGTTTTGAAATCAAAAATAGGAATGTTTTCTAAATTTTAATTTGACTTATTTTGTTATGAATATGAAGATGCTAAACAAAAAGGAAGCAGTGAAATAACATATGTGTTATTATTTTACTAATTACATAAAAAAAGACAAGCTACATGTCCTTATTCAATCTATGCTGACTTCTGGGAATCACATTAACTAATGTGATTAATTAAAACAAAGCCCAAAACATGCAGATGTAATATGTTTTTACCAAAGACGCTCTCAGGAAAAGGAAACACCAGAAATCTGATTAAGAAATTAGGAAACACAGAGCAGCCTCAGCAGGTTGGAATGTCCCAACAAATCCTAAATCAAATAATGATTAAATTATGTTTGTGACATAAATAAAGCTGCCTGGCAACAAAATATGTAGAAACAGGTCGACAAAATAGTTTGACTCTTCATAACAACACAAACCGTATCTTATAATCTAGCCTTGGTATGAGATGACAGGAAGCTTTGCAAACTCTCTGCTTGTACTGAAAAGAAGAATTTGGGGCTGAGGAGTGGCCCACAACCCTCAGAAGGCAACATGAAGGAAACCTCAGCAGCAGAGTGAGAAAGGTTGTTATAACAGCCCAGAGAACAAGAGAGGAATAATGGAGTAACTTGATGACGACACAGGAGAACAGAACTCCAGGCAGGGCGTGATTCTGTCTTTGTGTTTGTGACTCAAAGCAGAGCGTTACATAAAACCTCACGCAGACTGCTGTGTGGACACAAGCATCTGTTTCTGACCCATTGGCTCTCAGCAAAATACTAATTTCAACTTTAAAGCATTATTAAAGTTGCTCCGGTTCCATAAAATGGTGGCAGTCAAAAATAAATAAATAAATAAATAAGTAAATAAGTAAATAAATAAATAAAATAAAATAACTAATAAAAATGATTCAGGCAGCAAATATACCAATTTCAATAGCTCTGATTTTAATGGGAGTTTCTGGATTTTGCTCAGTTTAATACAGAACAAGTTATAAATAAAGAGAGACGTTGCCAAAGCATGTGGAACAACACTTTCATATTAAATACATGTAATACGCTTCAACTTATTTGGTTTAAAAAAAATAAACAGATTTGTTGGATTATTAAAATCGAGCTACAGTTATCAAACTTTTCTCTTTGCTGCCACTTTGGAGCAGAGACCTTTTGAAATGAAGTCAAATCAGCCAAAATAAAAGAAAGTATTTTTGTATTTTTGAAAAAAAAAAATAGGATATTTGACTGGTAATGCAACCATTTAGATTTTGATATAATTTCAAGCTTTGTATCAAAACCATCATACCATCAACCACTGTAGGGATTTGAAACTAAACTTCACAGCGAAAAGGTCTGAAGCCCAGTCTTTCCCCTTGGTTGGATCCAGATGTGTAAGAACTGTTTTGCAGCTGTGTTACTGATGGATACAACAGAAAGAATAAAGAAAGGCCGTCTGAACAGGCAGATGGACAAACAGGGTCATTATGGATCCATTGTTAGTCAAACTTGAGCGTTCACAACAGAAAGCTCATATCTGCAGCCTGGAACTAAAACCAGACGCAGTTATTTTTGTCACCTGCTTGAAAATATGCTCATCAGGCCAAAAATAACTTAAAAGTCAAAGGTCAGAGGGCAACATAACGACTGAAAGGTCAGAGGTCGCTTTGCTTGATTTACCTGGTTCTGTTCACAAACTTAACTTGACAAAGTTGAAAATACACAGAAATGGGAATATACTTTATTGACGAAACTGTCCTGCTGTTTTTCTGCATACCTGCTCTAAATAATATATTAAAATCAAATACATGTTGTGTTTACATGTTCTGCACTAGTTTACAAGGATTTGATGCTCAGCAACCCAATTAAAGCCACTATGAATCTGTCGCATTTAACCTGATGTTTCAAACTGCGGCGCGTCAAATGTGCTGCTTCCTGTTTAAGACGTTGCCTTTCCATCACTGAAACCAGATCTGCCTCTGCGCAAAAACTAAAGATGAGGTTGTTGAGTCATTACTTTTATCCACATCAGCACAAAGCCAGACGAGAGTGACAGGACTCTTACTTGATCTGGAGGCGAGCCTGCGCCTCCTCAAAGTCATTTCTGAGGAACAGATCCAAGGCAGCCATGCAGTCCTCCAGAGCCAGGGACAGGTCGGAGCGCGAGCACCTGCAAAGGCAGAACAAACAAAACAAAGATGCTGAAAACATTTCTAATTGTCTTTAAATCAATAACTTGGGGAGTTTGTATTAGACTGGGCATTTCACACAATAAATTCTTACGACATCAAATTAGACTTTTAAAAAAAATTACAGGCCTTCAATAAAAAAACGAAAAATGACGCAGGTAATCTCACTACTTCCCTCATCAAATATTAATATGATAACAGTTCAGTTACATGTTCCTCCTGTTTGCAGTTTTATTCTTCTACTACAGCTGTACTTCCAGATAAGAAAACAAAAACAGGAACAGATGAAAGGACTAAATGAGAGGTATTTCACATCGTCTCAGTTTGACTTACTTCTAACGACAGAAGAAATAAAGAATGAGCTGTTTTGAAGCCACCCAAATCACAAGCTTTATAGGTAGTTTTAAGCTGCTCTGATCTTTGTGACAAGATGAACAAAAACAAATATAACAGCTTCTGAGGATAACAGAAGTGACACACCTTTTAGGTTCCCATCTGTCACAAACAATAAAGTCATCTATTAAACACACACAAGTTTGTATTTCTAACCTTATTAGGACCGCTCATTGACTTTATTTCTAGTCGTTTCTATAGCCTAAGCCTAAACCTAAACCCATAAATGGAGTTACACCATATTAGGACTGGTCTTTAGACCCCATAAGGACTACTGGTCTTGACAGGGTAGGTGTGTATACCAGAAACAGTCCTATGATATAATACAAACACACACACACATCTCTGTGCAGCTCTGGTTAATAACATGCAGATGACTGGTGTGTTTATCCTATGACCAGAAACAAGATGGGTTTTCTGATTCCAGCAAACACACACACACTCATATCCTGTCTTGCTGTCTTCCCGGGGACTTTGCATTGACTTTCAATCCTTTTTTATACATTTCTATATCCTAACCCTGACCACTCCCAGTACTCAATTTACTACATCTCAGTACCAAACCTAACCCTTCATCCAAACATGGCATTTTTACTTATGGGGACCCAGCTTTGGGCCTCATAAGGAGCAGGGTGTCCCTACGACATGTAGCGTATTTTGTAAGAATGGGCCTTGCAAGATAGCATATGCCAGAACGCACACACAAACACACACACACACACGGCTGCTTTGAGGAAGAAACCCAAATGCATGATCACAGTTTGTGTTTGTAGAATGATACATGAGTGAAAAAGAAACTGAAGTGGGAAAAAATATATATAAATAAATATTTAAAAGCCCTTTAGAAAGCCTGAGACACGTTTGATTAAAAGATTACAGCAAAATGATTGGTTTATTGGAACTAAAATATAAAAAGGAGGGATTATTAAAATAATTTGCACACTGCTTCATGTCTTTAAATAGTAAAGGAAATATGGAGAAAACTAACATACAAACATAGGATTGTGTTCATAATAAATATATAAGATTTCAACTACTGTAATTAAGCTAATAATTAATATTTAATAAGCTATCCAACCTCTTTATGAGTATGTTTTTCATGGATGACAGACAGTTTAGTGACAGCTACTACAGCATCAGGAGAGAGTGAAAATGAGGGAACAAAACATACCCTCATGTCAACGATTTTATAAAAAAATGCCATTGAGTCACATGTCCCTCCACATGGTTATTAACTATAAACTCAGACCAACCAGGAGTTTCCCTTCTGTGGGAGTAAAAAGAGCCGCCTGTTGGAGCTTTAACATACATCACTGTTCTACTGGTTCTTATTTAAAAAATCTGAGAACCTTGAAAATATATCTGTGGTCAAATTAAAAATTGAATTATGATGTGAACGTATCAAACTGTGGCACAGAAAAGTGAGCATAACCTGGTCTGAAATTTAAGGTGTTTAGTATAATTACTTTGTCTGATGTAACAACAAAAAAACTCTCTACAATCAAATAATCAGAACATTTAGGCTCAGGCTTTTCCCAAAAAGCTAATGAAAGCTCAATCATTACCTGCTGAAATATTGTTTTAAGCATGACACCACTTCGGATCTGTGTGTACAGAAACAAAAATCTTGCTCAAGCACATTTTTTTTTTAAGATTCTGTAAACTTTTCCTTATCTTTTAAAACACTAAAAGTGACATGTATGCAATTTTCATAAGAAAAATAAGGAGGCTCTAACTCCCCTATATCCAAAACTAGCTTTCATCTGAGGAAACGCTAAAGTTCTTTTATAAGCAGCAGGTCTCAACTCTTTCATGGAGCTTGATTTTCATGAATATGTATGTCCTGAATTCATTCAAACATCTGCACAAGCTGTGGATCATAAGGGCTACAGTAAATATCTTCTCTTGATAATTTATTTACTCTCAAACAGGATTTGATTAATCACGTTTTTCTTTTCAAACACAAAAATAAGCATCTTACAACGTTCGTACCTCAATATGTACAATGAATGTTTGCACTATTTTTCCTCTCTGTAGCAAGTGTTTTTAATGCATCACAAAGTGAGCTGGTTTACACAGAGTCCTGTGGTGTCATGATCACTCAAAGCTTGCTGG
The DNA here is from genome assembly GCA_032275365.1 of Anablepsoides cearensis. Taxonomy (NCBI): domain Eukaryota; kingdom Metazoa; phylum Chordata; class Actinopteri; order Cyprinodontiformes; family Rivulidae; genus Anablepsoides; species Anablepsoides cearensis. Next base: position 12,678,379 of record JAUBOC010000103.1, on the reverse strand, counting down.
TTTCCCTCAGAGCAGCGAGACTTATTGCTCTAAATAAAAGCACAAATGTTAGTTTGATGTCAAGACTGATCTAAACACCAACTGATGCCTTTTTACAATTTTACAGCAGTTTTTTTTTTGGTTTTCCTGTGTGGACCATAAAACTCACTACAGGACTGATGGTGAACTGTTGCTAGGTAACCCACCTCATTACACACAACCCACAGACTATAAATCAAGGTGTACAAACTACACTACACTGATACATTGATGGTTTTAATATCTCTTTCTACAATCTTGGTTTGAAGAATGAGTTTAAATCGGACCACACTGACTAGCTCATGGCTAGTCTCATCAAGGTCAATACTAAAGTGGGTTATTGCTGTATTAAAAACACTTCATGTGAAAATTATTTTAATAAAAATTTACACATTTTTTGTATTACAAAGTTATTCTGGCAGAAATGTTTTAACAGAAAGTGACACAACTAGCTGCTGCTGCTGTTCACACTTTCACATAACCACATTTTATGCAAAGAGTTGTTGAATGTTAAATTGATGGTGATGTAAAGGTTTAAAACAAAGCGTTTGTTTGAATCACTGAAAAGTATTTTGAAACTCGAGCTATTTTGAGGCTCTGACCAGCCGTTAGCTTGACAATATGGTCAGAATTTAACCCCCGTGTTTTCCAAACCAGTCATTCAAAGACTTATTCACAACAGCTTAGATAATGACTGCTCTTTAACTTTACACAGAAACCCACTTAAAATATATAGAAGTAAAATTAAGGCTTAATATAAAACAAGTCAAATATTCTCATTAATTTACGTTGCCTCATTTAGTGCATCAGATTCGTCTTCTTTAAAGGAGCAATATCATGTAAAATCAACTTTTTTGAGTTTTATATCATGTTATCCTCTCATCAAAAACGTGCCCAGAGTCTTGCTTTGACTCATTCATGCATGTTTGAGAAATCCTGTAGTGTTCTGAGGCAGCAGACAGGGGAGCAAAAACCACCGGTTGGAACTAGAACTGCCTTTTTGGATCAGCTCCGCCTCTGGGCTGTGTCTCCAAGCTGAGCTTCCTCATCACAGAGCACACACACCCAGCCTGTGCTGAAATGGGCGGGACAGAAGCGGAAGGAGGTTCTTAAAGAGACAGAGGCCAATTTCAAGGCATTTAGAAACAGATATGATGAGACGTCGAGTTTATTTTCTATTTAAACATATAAACAGAATTTTAATAACTGAAGGTGACATAGTTGCTTTATTATAGTACAGAAATTAAATATATTCCTGAGAAAGATCATATTGCCCCTTTAAGTTTAATTACCTCCGCCAGCTGAACTGGTACCGGACAAAAGGAGCAGCTGATCAACAATGTGAGGTAGACTTTATTGTGTGATTGTTCAGAAGTTCGTAGGAGTCTTTCTTTGTGCTGAAAGCGCTCAGATGCTTTCACCACTCGCTTAAAAAAAAGCCGAGCCGACTTTATGAGGAAGCAGCAATGAAGATGGTCAAACCATAAAAACTTATAAAAGGGGATAAAACTGACGTTTTGCATGGTGGAATCTGATTGATGAAAACGTTGGAGCTTAATGCAGGACCAGTTGTGGATGAATAATGTCAGGTGACGAGTCTCTGACTTTTCTTTTTCCCACAAATGTTTCCATCTCTCTTTTTATTAATTAACTCTATTGGAGGATGATATTGGCCTGGTGGAGGTTGCACTCTCTGAGTGCTTCTAGTTACAGCTTAGCTTCAGTCTACAAACTTAATCTAATGGAAGATAAACCTGAGCTTTTGAATCGCTGCTGTACTAAAGATTCTGACACATTTAGAAAACTTATCAGCACAGCGTCAGAGCTCACTGTGTCACCGGAGCTTACGTCAATCAAACACAGAAACAATCAGTGGCTTTAGAAAACAGCTTTTTCAGACTGAGCTTTTAAACACTCTAAAGAGGAGGAAGCAGCCATCAAAAACGATCATTCAGACCATGACTCTGTCTTTTAAACAGAGGGGAAAGTTGGCTCTTGTAAGAAAAAGAAAAAGTCCTGACAATTAACAGAACGAGGAGTGATTCAGGATGTGCATACCCCGCATTGTCTCGATAATTTGATAAAGTTTCAGCTCAGCAATTCTGCTAATTTCTCCAGGGAGCACGTTGCACAATGCTGATCATTATCGGCTAAATGCACACATAAAACCATCACTGTATGTGGCCACGCACACACATTACCCCCTCACACACACACACAGCCTTACGAGAGTGACGAAGCATTAGTTTGCCGAGTCTGCCTCAAAGAACTCTGCGCGCTTTTGTTCCAGACGATTTAGGATGCTCAGAGGCAGCAGGCATCGAGCCGTGATATAAAAAGCCAGCGAGTCTGAGCGTTACGGCCAACACGCAAACACATTTTCCCCTCCAGTGAACGAGCAGAACAGCAGGGTGTCACATCACTTACCCGTTGGACAGACTCTCTTCTTCTTGTGACATTTTCATTTGGCAAAAGCGTGAGAAGGTAAAAAATATTTAAAAAATATATAAGAGTACTGATAATTTAAAAAGAAAAGGTACAGAGAGGAAATTGTAGAAGTGAGGCTCGGGCCTTCACCCAACAGTGCAGAGTAATGATCTGTGGCTGTTTCTGCAGCTGTAGACACAAGAGCAGAAGCAGCAGAAAGACACACACACGAGAGAGAGAGAGAGAGAGAGAGAGAGAGAGAGAGAGAGAGAGAGAGAGAGAGAGGCTGGACGCAGCACCAACAGCAGGTCTTAATGAGATCTGGATGACTATCACACATGAGGAGAACACACAGTCTGTCTGTGCTGCCCCTAACACACACACTAACACACACCTCTTCATACACACACTGCAGTCTCTGCTCTGATTGGCTTCAGCTGACCCAGGGGAGGGGTTTTAAATGACCAACGTTTTCGAGCCTGAGAACTTTCATGTAAGAAAGAAAAAGGAAGAAGTGAGAGGTAAAATAAGAGTTCATTTTCCCTCTGACACCATGAAACACCACCGCTTTCTGCTGCTTCAGAGAAGACGGTTTAAAACAAAAGGAGGAAACAAAAATGTGGGGGACTGCTCTGGTCTGGTTTGCTGCAGTGGCTCAAACCGAAGACCGCAGAGTCCTGGAATGAAAGACACAGATGCAGCACAGCAGCTCCAAAATAAAAAGCTCAGGGATCCCGACTGAAGCGTCACCGTGATCAACAGCTGCAAACAGCAGGCTGGAGGGGAAGGGTGGGCTTACAGATCGTCTCAGAATACCTGTTCTACTCATTTCCTTCAGCAATTTGAAACAATGTGCTGCAGGACACTGAGTGGCGTTTCCACAGCTCAAACTGTGGCAATAATTGCAAAATGTGTTTTATCTGCTATGACAAAGAAATATCTGCTGCGGCAAAGTTGCACAGATGATGATTCATCCTTCTGAGAAATGGCTGCCATGATTATTGTGTCTATACACACACATACACAGGACACATACATTGGACAGGAAGTGCTGCTAGCATTCAACTAAACAGTCTGCTTAAGTTATAAAAATAGTACTTGTAGTTAAAGGTTTTCCACGTTTTTAGCAGTAAACATTAGTATTTTCTGCCATAGTGTGAATGAAATGTGAAAGCAAAACTGAAACCAGTTTCAGAACTATAACAAAACTAAATGTATATAAATATATACCATCTGTTTAATTTTCTTCCAACTCGAACGGCTTCACACTAACAAGACTTCCTTATTCTGATTTTTTCATGACCGAGCACCTCAGGTGAAAGTAAATACTGTATGAGGAAAATTAGACTCACCGCCTTACCAACAGTTTTTAACACTCGACATGTTCAACACAAACATGGAAAGCTGCATATATGTTTATTCAGCTTTAATGTTCAGTCAATTGTCCAGGTAAAGGAGTATAGGAGGCCTAAACATTAAAGCGTTAATGATTCATTTCACACATAAATCACTTATCATTAACACAAAACAGAGATAATCCATCATTTTCAAATCTGCTTTTTATCTAAATTAATTTTTTAGGTTTTTATTAGTTACTTCCTGAGTTGTTCAAAAGTGTATAACTATCTAATAAGTAGGCAATAAAACAATAACAACATATTGTGATAGACACATGATCAATATCAATAAAAATATATGTCTGATAAAGTGGATAATTTCACTAAACTCAGATCCAGAAACGCACAGCATTCTGGGGGATGTAGGCAGAGGAGAGGCTTTAGCCGCTCGACCTCTTACGTCCCAGCTAAGCGAGGATGGAGGCATCAATTAACTCATTAACTCATTGTTAAGCTAGCAACAACCTATTGAGTAACATCTATCAGCAGCAGTGTCATGTTTCACCAACGTGCCTCATAACTGGTTCAAAAAAAAAAAAACGACGTGAAGAGAAAGGAGAAAATGAGCGACAACTTGAGAGTTTTGATTCAGATTTGCTTGTTGCCTTTTATTCAGTTTACATTTTTATCTGACAGCAGCACCTTCTGCGTAAAAATTTAATATTTCTCTGTTGGTTGTTCGGGATTCGGGGTTTAGGAGACAAAAAAAGATGAACAAATCATCTCAGGACTCAAAAAATAAATACATTTTTAAAAAGTGCAAACTAAGAAGCATGGTAGTGGAAATGTCATGATTTGATGTTGTGTCACTGTCTCAGGAACTGGAGAGCTCACCTAAATGTTTTCATTGTATCAAAGCATTTTGGGAAAATAGTGACATCATCTGTTCTAAAGTCAGGGTTAGTCTGTAAATGAACCTGCTCATGCAAAAAAAAGAGAAGACGCAAAGGATTATGAAGTGTCAAAATAAAGATTAGATCCTAATCTCACTTTAGTGCTGCGGGACATGAAATGATAAGGCCAAGCTATAAACCTGTCTGTATTTAGCCATAAGTCAGAACAATATAAACTCTAAACTCTTCCTCATTTTTAGAAACTCAACATTGACTGGTATTCTAAAACTTTAAACCAATCATAACCAAGACTATTCCTTTTTGTGAGTGCACGAAAAAACTCCAAAAAAAACCCAAAAAACACAGCTTCCTAAAACTCACTGTTTGTCATTGTTTTCTATGCTTTTAAATCTGTAAATAGAGACAGAATGCTGTGATTTTTAAATCATTTTGCTAGTTTAGATTTGATGCTGACAAGGCTGTAAAAAGCTGAGGTGGGGAAATGTTTATGTCTTTGTTGAATTGCCTCCTACAATAATAATAATAATAATAATAATAATAATAATAATAATAATAATAATAATAATAATAAAGCACTTTCTTTAATCTCAGGAGGAAATTTTCTGGAAAACATTTGGATATTTTGTTGAACCACTTTTAGCTTTGATTATAGCATCTCTTCGGCTGGCTTGAACTGGATGCCCACTGATGTTGAGCGGCAGGTAAAACCGGTCGTCGGCTAGCCTCTTTTCATTTTCTCCTCTTTTTTTAATTTCAGGTTTAGTCGAAATCTGATAAGACTTTCAGAGCGTTTCTTTAACCTAAACCCCTCTGCACAACCAGGGAGCATCCAGAGCTGGATCTTACCCGTTTGGTGGATCAGTTGACCCCGAAGCATCGCTGTTGTCTGGCAGCCGTAACCTGAAACACAGCAGCAGAATTGAGGCCGTTCAGAACAGAAAAGTTAAGCTCAAGGGATGAAAACCATCTGAAAGGACAGCTTTTCTTTAAGAAACACAACTCTGGGAGCCAAAGAGGCACAAATGGTGAGATTTGTGTGACACTCCCAAGCTGCACATTTATGAATTGTTGAGATTTATATAAATAACTAAGTTGGTATTTCCCTATAAGACAGATTTGCTGGCGAGATCAAATCTAAAGAGTCCTACTTGAAATCTGTGATGACGGGATCCAGTTCTGGGACGTTTATGACCGACAACCTGAAATAAGAAATACAGATCAGTCCGAGGTTATTTATTAGATTTGTTGATAGAAAACTATGTTTCTGTAAGAAAAGAAACAACTGAAAGCACAACTAGAACATACCCACTAGGGGAGTCCATTTCATCAGAAGGGTCTTCTGCCTGATTGACACCCCTGTGAGGAGATCAGAGAAAATGTTGGAAATCATCTCGTGGTGGTGAAAAAAGGAGGACGTCAGTGAGGTGAGTGGACGTTTATCCTATTCAAATGTTTTTAAATCTTTGCTGTAAAATATATATCAGTGTGTCAGCTGTTGAGATTTTTTTAGGAGTTTTACAGAAAGTGATCTTGTTTTTCTTTGTTTTGTCTTTTTATTGAAACAGTTAATCAAGAAAAAATAATTGTATTTTTACAAGTTTCAAAGCAAAAGCAGATGTAAAAACTACTTAAATCCCAAAAATAAATACAACTTTGTCAGTAAATCTTACAAAAAATAAATAAATAAATAAAAATATTTATGTACCAATTTTACATTATGCTGTTGTTAATGGCTTATTAGTTCAACACTGATCCAAAGGGTCACATTATGGATTTGAGGGACAAACCTAATATAAGAAATATACTTTGCTCTATATTTGCTTTTAATATGAAGGTTGCACATCTGCTGGCATCAAATACTTTTAAAATGTGAACATCTGAGCTGATAAAGATGGAGATCTTCCACCAAAATGTGCCAGAAAAGAGCCAAATAAACTACAAACCAGTTATATATATATTTTAAAAAAGTGAATAAAACTGTATTTACACTCAGAATAAATAAACCTTACAATTTGAAAGTACTTTAAAAGAAATCAGCTTAGGAATCTAAAACTATACATTTCGAACCCTGGGCTTGTATATATGTTTTAAACCTAAATAATGATGTAATAACTCTTGTTATAAGATGCACGTCAGCAGTCCTGTCTGTAATCCTGCCTGACTGCTCCATGAATAAAATGTTGTCTAACAGGATACAAACTGGTTGATGGGAGCAGAGAGAAGAATGCTTAAAAAAACATTTAGGTTTTCTTTTTACTCCACAGTGGTTGAAATATAAATATAAATTTGATAAAAGGATTTATTATAACTTTAATTTAAGGTGACAGCTCAACAGTAGCAGCACAGGAACATGTGTGCCAGGCTGAAATAATCTATCTTCAGGTTTATCTTTAAGATAACTGAGTGGCAACAGAGGCACGTGACGATAATGATTAAACCGCCTCTGCTAGCCTCGGAAACCGACTAGTACCGACAGGTCGAGAAGCTAAAGAGTTTTTTGTTTTTTTGGACTCACTTTTTGCTGTCATTCCTCTTCCCGGTTCGTTTCCAGGTAAAACTCATCCCACCGCGCCGGGGCCCCGGTTTCACACGGCTGGCATGGAGAGGGACACACACACTCACACCACCGGCAGACGGGATGGGACATAAGCGTCACTTTCACGCGGACACGAGTGACGGAGAGCAGCCGCGGAGCCTCTTCCTGCTTCCTGACGTGGAAAGGTGTGCTGTTCCCATCAACATAATGATGACTTTTCTATTTAAATGCACAGGAATGTAGCTCCGCCGCTTGGTCCTAAAACCCTCCGCCTCCTAAGGAGCCTAACAAACTAGTTCCCATAATTGTGTACATTAATTAAATACAGAGTTATTAATTTTGTCATCAAATAAATAAATAAATGATTGTTAACGTTAACAATTTTAATTAATTTAATAACCTTTCGTTTTATCAACCAACAAACCACTTTATGTGCATTTAAAGTCAAAAACACAAAGAAAAAAAAAACATTTAAATTAGATGCTGAACATAATTATTCAAGAAATAAGGTCTGAATCGACATGATTTTCAAATGGAAAAAGTTATTCTGCAGCTTCAAATACTATTTTCTCACATCAACTTTCTCAGCCAACTATTTCCCCAGTTTGGTTTAACTGGTTCTGCACTTTTCTGGTTTCAGTCTATTAAGGAAGTATTACGTCATCACTACTTTTGTTTCCTTGCAGCCAGAGTCAGTTGTTAAGGAGTGCCTCAAGGCTGTGTATTTAGCACTTTTTCTTTTTTTGGACGATACAGCTTAGTCAAAAATATCCCTCACTGTTGCCTCAAATTTAATTGACATACCACCACCAGTGTAACGATTTTGGAACTGCTGTATTTCCAAATAAAGGCTAAAGATTCTGTGTATAAATCTAGCACAACTGTTCATCCCACAAATGCATGTTCCTTACAAATGTCACTATATAAAAGGGAAATTAACAGGCTTTCCAAATACAACTGATTTATTGCCAAGAAACAGTGTTACAATAAAAGAAAATCTATGAAACACAAATTTATTTACTTTTCGTCAAGTTTAGATGGGTGCTCAATTACTCTGAAGTCAGGAGATTCTGGACTTCCATCTACAGTATTTTGAGTCTAATCCGTGATATAATTAGCCCCCCCCCATATCTAAAAGCTTTTTAATCTCCTGTTTGGATTATTATTTGGTAGTACCTCAAAGCTCGGCCCCTTTTCCACTACTCACACCAGACGACAGTGTCACAACCTCGACCCTCTGGAATGCTTTCCCTGTTAACATTCACAATATTTAATCACACATAAGCAGTTGTCTAACTGTGGTATCATCGTACATCAGCAACACACAACCCAACACAACACAGAATTTAACATCAAAACAACTAAAGTATTATTTTAACCTTTATTTAGTTTCAGTTAAATGCATTACAGAATCTGGCAAAACCTCCCAATAACGATTTTTCTTACAAGTTAGAAAAAACAAAATAAAATACAATTAGCTTTAGTTCTTAAAAAGATTTTATGAGTAAGCCAACAAGCATGAAGTGGTTCCGGGTTGGTCTGTACAGAGGACAGTAACATTAACTGTGTAGTGGCCTTTATGGAACTGCCAAAGAGAAGCTCGGAGGACAGACATGCAAATCTTCTCTTGAATTTACAATAAACTTCAACAAGATGCCGCACTCGGTACAAAGTGCTGTTTTAAGAACAGGAACTGGTTTCGCTTAGAAGGAACACAAGATTTAAAATGGAACAGAACAGAAAACTAGACAAGTGCCATCCTTGATATTGTGCTATATTGGAGGAAAATAAACGAGACGAGAACAGGGGCCTTCAAATGCATCGTCTTTCTATTGATCAGTTTTAAGTCATTTTTTTTCCTTGGGGGGGAAACACACAAACTAACTACAAATAATAATAAAAAGTCAATCCAGGCAGCTGTTGTATATCCTCTCTGGAAGGTAAGGTGACGCAGTTTAACGTGAGACTCGATCCTCAACAACATAAGGACGTTTCTGCAAGTAAAATTCTCAGACTGAAAACCACCCTTCTGCGAGACTGAAATGCATCGAGTCCATCAGAGATGAAAAATATCCTAGAAAAGTAAATATAGCACAAATGTTGGAGGGAAAAAAAAACATTTCCAATTTGTATGATGAAATGAAAATTGCACCCATAGTAATTGGTTCATATTAAACAAATATTTGAGCTTTAGGGACACTAATTAGACATTTAAAAGTGCAGATAAACGCAGGATTGCTGCTGAAATGCTTAAATTTATATTTGTTAATGCTCATATGCCACATTTATAAAACATCCAAAGATATTTTAATTGAAATGATACAAATAATGTATCAAAAACAAGGCCGAACTTTAGAGAGTTTACATCTAAAAGGTGAACATTCTGCTGTAGTATTCCCTAAAGGTTTAATGCTAATCGTGGTGTAATCATGGGGTCGTTTTTGTTCATATTGCCTCAAAAAAACAAAACAAAAATAACAGTAATAGAAAAAAACAAGAAAACTATAATTTAATTGTAGTGAAGCTATTCTATGAATTTAACTTGCGGGCCAAATAAAATCTCAGCTGCTTTTTGAAGCACATTTAAAGACTATAGTGAAAACAGATTACATTTTGTTGCACAATTATGGAAAAACTAACTTTAGTTGTAAATGTATGGGTTTGTTTAAATTATGAAAGAACATAAGAGAAACGTTTGGATTTTCAGTTCTACAAAATCAGCATGTCGACTAAAATCTCATGAAATCGTCACAGTGAGAGATTTAAAGTGTAGTGAGTTTGGTTAGCCGTGCTTCTCACAGTGGCTGTTTTATTCTAGTTTTTTGAGTGCATGTTTAAATAAATTACATTCTGAAGAGTTAAAGTAGCGAGGTTTGCAAAAAAAAAAAAAAAAAAAACAAAGACGGCATGATGCTCTCCTTCAGTCAAACCTGTAGAGACAAACCGGATGAAAAAAAAAAACGCTGCTCTGAAACGTCAGTGAGCAATCGGAGGGAAGAAAGAGTTGAGCGATTTCAGACATCAGTTTTAAGTTCCTGCCTGGAGGGGGCGGGGCATCAGTCCTACTCAGCCCTCGCTTTTGCTTTGGTGACTTCCGGGCCGGGCCGGGCCAGGCTGTGCTGCGCCGAGTTGGCCCAGATGACGAAGATGAACCTCCTCAGGAGAGTTCAGACTTGCTGAGAGCGATTGCGAGCTCCAGGTCCTCTTGCTCCTGCTGCGTGAGTCTTGCAAGTCGCTCCTTTTCCTCTCGCTCGCTCTCGCGCTTTGCCCACTCTATCATGTCTTCCTCGGTCGGATACTGCTCCATGAAACAGAGGAAAAGTTAAACACATTGGATGTCGTATCGTCTGGCACTTATAAATGAACTGACTGCACAAAAACAGACGGAAAGGTCACATCTCTTCTCTTCTTTCCCTGAGACACAACCACAGCAGAAATAGAGGAACCCATTCCTCGGAATAAAAAAAAAAAAAAACGTTTCATGTCAACACCGACAATTTTTCAACCCTTAGGTGTTAGTCATAATTGATTTTACAGAGACATGTGATCAGGATGAAAGAGGGGTCTGGGGGGAAAATTAAAAAAAGGGGTCAAGCAGCAAAGCTGGGATTTCCAAAAAGTCAAATGATCAGAATCACACCAGTTTATAGGTCCACAACCGCATAAAGAGGAAGCAATGGGTCTTTAAAATAAACAGTCCACTGGTTAAGTTGGTTAATTGTGTTAGACTGGTCATGCATGGAGCATCACTCTCAGACGGATGAAAGAAAACAAACAAGTCATCAGGTGTGTCAAGCCATGCAAAGAGAAGGAAGCAATCATGGAGACAGCTCAGCCAGTTTTTATGAAAACATGCAAACAATGCTTGAGAAGTTTTATGAAATCAAATGAAACATGCAGGTGGTTAAAAATGAAGAATAAATCTATAACACTTTAAAAACAAATCTGTAGATTTGTTTAACACTTTCAGTACCACTCCTTAGATTTTGCTCTCCAAAAGCGTCTAAACACTGGGTGTTATTTGCACGTTTTTTTTTGGGTTCACAATAAACACATAAAATGCAAAATACACAACAGGCGCTTTACATACACCTGCTCAGAAACGCTCTGTAAAAAGTACTGCGTCACCAGTAGAGCATGCCTCTTTAAATCCACCGCACTTTTCAACGACACGAATAAAAGGAAGTCTTAAAGAGGTCATGCTTTTGAAACAAAAAGTAGTACATGCACAACTTTTTCGATAAACTGAAATGCAAATGCACGGATAGACAGAGATGTCATGGATGCACATAGAAGCCAGAGATGGTGGCCTTGATTCAACACTTTATTAAACAGTTTTGTTTGTTTTTAACAAAGGTTTAAAAACACACAGAATACAGGCTACAACACAGAGGCTGAGATCGGAACAACAAATCGATGAACGGAGGAGAGGATAAACAGCTGGATGGATGGACAGAGGGATGCATGAATCAGTAGCAGCATGAGTGGAAGTGGGGAGGAAAATAAATTGTGATTTGAAGAACGGTGGAGGCAGTTTTTGTAAGTGAACAGCCCAGCTAATTAATTGAAAAACACAGTTAGTGGGGGTTAGACAGAAACATGCAGGTTGGGGTCATGAAAGTCAACACCCATCTTTTCACAGCCATCCATTCCTGAAATCTCAAAGTCTTACATGCAGCATCAAGAAGAGTGGAGGTTAATGAATTTATTTTGATTTTCTACTTGCAGCTCAATTCTAGTTGTTAATATTCAAGAACAAACATCTATTATATTCTTTTTCAAAATGGTTAACTACTAGTTTAAAAAAAGATTTCATTATAATATGAAGAAGTGAAGAGAAATATTTGTTAGAATAGTTATTACAGCAACATGCAGTTGTTAAAAGGCACAACTTCACTTAAAAGGCTTGTTTCTGTAGTTATTTAGTAAATTAACAGGAATCTAAGCTTTAAGCTTGCAGCTTCGTGGTTAAAGTAATCACTTAAATCAAATGGGAGCGGAGGTTATGAACAGTTAATATCTTACCTGTTGTAGATAGCTCTTTGAGCAGCCTCAGTTTGGAGAATCAAGAGTTTAATTCTGTCTAAAATAAGGAGCTAACAGCTAGTCTGAGGATAGTCATAATTTTAAAAGAACTTTAACCTGGAATAAATTCATAGTGCTTCATGCGAACAGTTTTACAAACCTTTACACCATCAGTGTTGCATTTAATAGTTATGTCAGTAGAAACTTTGATATTCTAGCTAAAAGTGCTTCAGCTGCTGCCACTATTTTAAAAAATACATTTATTAATATTTAAAATAACCCCAGAATCCCATGTAAACAACCATGTAATGCTAAGTGGTGGTGTAGAATCAGGATGAACGCTTCAGTCTCCAAACTGAGGACACTCAAAGAGCTGCCTGCATTAACGTAATTCAATCTAACCTTTCTGTAAAACCTCTATTTTAGATCTGAAATACTGCTTTAATGAAATAGTCTCATCAGAATCAGGCCGACTTATAGATTCTGAGCTCAGCTACTCATAAGGCTTTTAGCATTTGAAGTTCAGCTGAGACCATTCCAATGAGAAAATCCTTCTGAGACAATTAACTGCTTCATTTCAGAATTCGACTCTTCAACAAGCTTGCACCACATGCATAGGATGTAATAGAGTGTTGAGATGGGATTGTTAACAAAAAACAAAAACAAATTCAAGCAGCCTCTCATCCCTCCATTCACCGCCAAACTTTAAAGAGACTTGTAACCAATTTGTAGCAGAACTTGTGTCTGTGACTACGTTTGAGCTCAGTGCCATGGAATATTTTACATATATTAGTTTATCTAGATGTTTTCTGCATAATTCTGTACATTTTCTCACAAACTAAAACAGTGCAATACCAAACATAAGGCTTAAGTTAGTTGAAATCCCCAAATAAATCTGTAACAAAACAAAAAAAATATTCAAAAAGCAAAGATATGTAAACAAAAACAAACAAAAAAAAAACAGCACTAATAAGAAGCTAATGTGTACTCAAGCAGCAGGCATGATTCAAGATAAACAGCCCAGTCACAATGTTTTGTTAGTCTACATAAAAATGATCCAAACAAGCATAAATATAAATTCAAGAATACATGCTACCTTGTGAAACTATAAATAAAGTCATTAGTTCTTTTTTTTATTTTTTATTGGCAGTGGATGGAGTGAATTAAAAGGCTTCCCTGATTTGCTCGGAGGTTGTCACCTTCCTGACAAACTAGCTGTGATTCATTTTTGCAGGAAAGAAAAGGAGGGTGTGACTATTCACATTCAGGTGGGGGTGAGGGGGGTGGTGAGGGGGAGGTGCTCACTTTGTCAAAGCTGGCAAATCGATCGACTTCCCGCAGGTTGTGCCGAGGAGGGGAGGAAGGGGCGAAGGGGTCAGCTAAGGGATCCTTGGCAGGCAGGGAGGAGGAGGAGGAGGAAGAGGAGGAGAAGTCTCCGGATGTTTGTGGGAGGAAGGGTCCTCGTCGTTGGAAGGACTCGGAGGATTCTGTTCTAGAGATCGATGATCGCTTACCTGATGAGGCGAAGAGACGAACACACACAAAGTTTTTTAAAATGACTAACAATGTTCACACAAACGTGCGCCTCCTTCAAGGTGAGATTCACTGACCTGGAGGTGGAGGGGGAGGTCTGGTTGGTGTACCCGTTTTAGGGGGCAGGGCTGGGGGCACGTCAGGGCTGGTAGACTGGCTATCGTCCTGGAACAGGTTCTTGTTGTTGATGCCAAACTGGTCAGGACCGTTTGACTGGGAAAATGAATGAGTGGTGAGTAAAGTTCTGCTCAGCTGCTAACCTGCTGTTAGCAGAACTAATTTTTATGAGCGGTTTAGTATTTGCATTAATTTTATTACCTAATAGACGTAACTCAAGCTAAATTAATATTATTTTCTTTATTGCTAAAATACAGACCACAACTTCTGATTCATGGTTTCAGTTTTCAGGCAAAAACTATAATAAATAACAATTTTAAACAAAAACTGAACAAGAACGGGTCAGGAAAAAGCTAAGTCCAAACTAGTGGTCGACCTTTACTTTAAAGTACCTTTGTTATAAAAAAAACAGCATCAGTTATTGGTGCACATATCCAACTGAATTATTAACTCCACATATACAGTAATATTACTATATGTTTCTTTTCTAAAACACTAAAATTACTCTTTCAACTTGAGGAACTTTATCTTATAATTTATTGTTTTTTGTAAATTTTAAATATTACCTTTGTCAAAGCGCTAAAATCTGCAAAACCTCCTCCAAACGATTCATTACCAAACGCAGCAGCAAATGGATCTGAAAAAAATAAAAAAAGCAACAACATTTTACGTATACATATTTTTTTTATAATTTATTTGCTGTAATGTATTTTTCTCCCCAGAAGGTGGTGCCAAACCATACCTGGATCTTTTCCTGGATCTGAGGTGGTGTTTACTGTAGTACCGCCTGGAGCAAAAGGATCATTGGATGGTGCAGGGTCCTTCTAAAAACAAAATAAAACAAAATAAAAAAATCAGTTATACATGGTTTAGCTAAAGTGAACACAAAACTGTCCTTAATTCATATAAAGCAGGGGTGTCAAATTCATTTTCATCGAGGGCCACATGAGCGTTATGGTGGCTCTCGAAGGGCGAGTTGTAATGAACTTAGACGTTTCATGTTTAACTTTGACTAAACAGTATTTTAACACGTCCTCTTTTAAACACTGATAAGAACTAAGACTAAATCTGTAATAATATTTAATATGTAATATTTAATAATAAAAATATTATTAAAAGTAAACTAATAAAGTTTT
>JAUBOC010000103.1:12644262-12659461 GCA_032275365.1 Anablepsoides cearensis | reverse complement strand
TCCTCCGTACTGCAGAAGCCTGATAATCATCTATTCATTCATATCAGGTGTGTTGGAGCAGAGAAACAAGTAAAACAAGCAGGGCTGCGGCCCTCCAGGACCAGGATTGCCCATGCCTGTGTTAGCCTCTGGTTTGCCTTTATGAGCTGTGGCCCATGAAACAAAGAGTCGGTCTGAGTCGTGTTATAGCTCAGCTCCTTCTCCGAGGAGAATGGAGGTGGGTGGAAAGCTAGCAGCTCCACAGAAGAGCATCTGTACAAAGAATCCATCAGCTTAAGCACAAAATCTGGACTGGACCTCGGACACACCTAGAGCCCAGGTGCCCACTGCGAACAGGAAGCACCGATAAATAAAGCATGCAAATCTCTTAGCTGTGATTAAAGCTAAGAGCAGGAAGAAATCTCTGTCCTGCCCTTCTAAGTGTTTACAGGGATGATAAGTGTCAGTTTTGTGCTTGAATATGTGAAAATTTGACTGAAAATAACACAATTCACATAAAAAAGAAGGATCTGACTGCATGAGCATCATTCTCCCGTGAGATCCACCTTCACATAGACACATCAGAACTGAAATCCCAGAAGCAGAGCTGACTAGCCCTTTAAGCACTGCGCTCCCAAAATAGAGCTGATCGCTCAGGCTCTGGGGAGGCAGACACACCTACAACAGGAAACCAGCTTCGTCCTGTCTGAGCAACATTAACTGCATTTCTGTACAACATCATCACTGTGGATCAACTGCTATGATAATATCCAATCATTTCCATTACTTTAAAACAGCTTTAGTAAATGTGGTTAATGCTGGCCTGTTTTTTTTAAAGGATAAAGATGTGCTTTTATAATAAAACAGACAAGAGAAAACAAATACAAAAAACCTGAGACCCATTTTATCTGGACAGACGATGTAACCTTACCTGCACTTCAGTGCTGCGTTGTCGAATGGCCTCTTCTTTTTCCCTGATCTCCTCTTCCACGGTGCTCTTCTCTCTGGGGGTCCAGCACAAAAGACAGAAATAGTTAGCGGCCGAGGACAGGCTAGTAAGACCTGGCAATCAGACCCCACCCAGCCAGAGCCAGGTGTCTGCTGAGGGTGCTTCCCCCTGTCCCTCAAACACCATCAACTCGTTCCCCTCAACTACCATGATCCTGCTCTGAAACCACAACCTCACAGCACGGGAATCTGAATAAAACGTTGTGCGACGCAATGTAAAGGTTTAGTAAGTGAGACTTCCAGGACGTACAGTGAGTGCGTGCTTGTGCAGAAAAGAAATGTGTGGGATACGAGGCGAGAGAGAGGCAGATGGTTGCACAGAGATGGGAAAAGAAGGGAGAGAGAGGAGATGAGTCACGACGAGCCGAACGAAAACATTGCTCATTTGGGCAGTCCTTTTCTGATTTAATCGGAAAGATTGAATTTTCAGTGAAACACATTTAAAAACACTCACTTTGTACTACTTTTGTCTATATGAACTTGTATTCTCAAAACAGGCTTGAGAGAAAGGAAAATATTTTAGTGTGCACAACTCAGTTCCTTATAAAAAAGGGGGAAAGAGTAAATGGGTTGAAAATCAAAAAAATGGGATAACCAGCACTCCAAAAAATATTGATTTTAATAAAGGCAAAAAGACAGGACGCGTTTCGGCTACAAGCCTTTGACAACTTTTCAACCTCAGAGGAGGTGATAGAGATAAACTTCTGCTACAAAGGGAAGCATTCAGGATCCACTCTTTACAGACTGTTAACCCTAAAGGACTTAAGAACTGGCCTTAAACTGTTTTTTGTGATTATTGTTCTTTTTGTAAAAAGATCTTGTAATTTTTCTGTGATTTTATGTGATCCTGTGTATTGTGTGTTGAGGTTCTCAGATGTTTCTTTTTGGGCTGATTGCCCAACCTGATTGTGATTGGCTCAGGTGTTTTTCACCTCTGTATATAAACTTGTAGTTTGTCTGATCTGTAAAAAGTTGACAACGGCATGTAGCCGAAACGCGTCCTGTCTTTTTGCCCTTATTAAAATCAATACAATAAAAAGGAAAACAAAATTAAAAGGAAACATTTGGAAAAATCTCTCCAAATGCTTAAAATAGGTCTAAACTTGTAAAGTTCGATCGAGCCTAAAAAATCCACCACAAACTG
The DNA here is from genome assembly GCA_032275365.1 of Anablepsoides cearensis. Taxonomy (NCBI): domain Eukaryota; kingdom Metazoa; phylum Chordata; class Actinopteri; order Cyprinodontiformes; family Rivulidae; genus Anablepsoides; species Anablepsoides cearensis. Next base: position 12,657,330 of record JAUBOC010000103.1, on the reverse strand, counting down.
GCCCAAGCCTGAAGACATGATGTCCAATCTCGATCCAACCCAACTACTTAACTCTAATTAAAGGCCTGAACCCAAAGTAAACCAGACATATTATTTTAATAACTGAATTCATGCAGGTTTAATCCACCTTCAGTTTTCGAGGTTAAAATGCCTAAAAAAAAATCTAATCTCCGTAGAAAATGCAGTCCCTAATTTTAAACCGATTTCAGCATTTTTCAACCCTTGCAGGGACACACACCTGTGGGTGTGTAGCTAAGGCGCGAAGGCTGCAGAGCTGAAAAGCTGCTCCTGGACATGCACCACAAAAAATAAAAAAAGATTCCGGTGTGAAAAAAAAACCCACCTGCTGTTGTGTTTATCTGCTGAACTGCACGATGTACAGCATGAGAAATTATGATAATTTTTATTCCGCGACACAATATTTCAGTTTTAGGCCCTATACAAGAAAATATTTAAATATTTGAAACATCAGATAGGAGCAGGGTGGGGCCACGACGTGCGTTGCACTTAACTTCTGCACCTCACTTTTCTTTCTTTCCTCAACAGGGTGAACCTTCTCCTCTATTCAGACTATAATAAGTAGATCAACAAAACTTTAGATCATGGATTCTCATCTAGTTTTCTCTGTGCTGTTTGCATTGTAGGCTTAATAAAAAAGCCTGACCAACCATCAAGCATTTCATCAGACTGAGCTTCAAATCTAAAAACTTTAGTTACAGTAAGTTATTCTACTAAATAATCTTAGCAGTTTGTGAAATATCTTTCTTTTTGTCTTTTTTCCCTCTTATGGCACATAAACATAGGCCTACGTCAGGCATGTTGTTAAGAAAAAAATAACAGAATTTCTAAATTTATACACTCGGTTTTAATTTTTAGTAACAATATTGTAAAGATAAAGTATTAATTTCATTTAAACTTTCAGATGCTTCTTTTAAAATAAATCAAACAATTCCATATGTCCTTTGGTGTCCACATCAATGCTGGCTGGAAATAAAAACTTTCAAACTCAGCCACTATTTTAAGACTAACTTCATGTCAAAAATTAAAATTCATCTGACAACAGTTTAGAAGAAAAGTCTACAGTCTGAGCTTACCCATAATCACGTTCACAGCCGTCCTTATTTTGAGGAAAATGCTGCTGCCAAAACGTGAAGCAGCTGCAGATGTCCATCTTTTTTGGTTGTTCTAATTTTGATTTGTCAGTTTAAAGCTAAATTCAAACCTAGTTTTCATTTCTCTGTTTCTTCCAAAGAACAGCTGCCACATGTTTATGTGCTTCTCAGTGTGTGTGTGTGTGTGTGTGTAAAAAAGAAAACCCTCTCACTTCTCACTCTCAACTTTCATAAATAAAGAAACCTTCATTCTGTTTGGCTGAACAAAGTGAATCAGTAAGTGATGCTGAGAACAAGTGAAACTAAGACTGTGTGTTCAAAGTGCATCGCATGCAAACACAAACATTAACCACTCCAGCTCTAGCTGAAAGTTTGTTTTTTTTGGTCAATAATTATGGGAGTTCTTAAATTGTGATGTATATTAAGTGGTGTTTTCCATCTTTTAATAAAATAGCTTCATGCAGTAACTTTTTTCAACTACATATATTTTTTATTGGGTCAGACAATAAACATCCAAAACAATCTAAAACAATAAGTCACCTTATAACCATTAAAAACCCGCACTTCTCGTCATCACAAGGTGAATAACATTCATCAATACGACTTCATCAGTATATGAAGTTTACTTTAAACTCGCATTAAAAGGATAACTGATTACCTTTGTAGTTCAACAATCTCATTACTCAGAGTGTCCAGCTCTTTAATAGCAGAGAAGTCGGCCGCCAGGTTAGCAGCATTGTTCTGCAGAGGACATGAGGACAATTACATAATGACAGTAAGGATCAAAAGTATAAGGGAGGGAACGATTTAATGAAACATAAAAACATACACAGAAACAACATGGTGATGTGGTTACCACATGGGTGGAGAACAATGGTTTAGGAACAAGTTAGGCTGGGAGGAGACTGGTAAGTGGTATTTTCCCAACCCTGTTCAGCAATTTTGGTTTGACTTGATCTACAGCTCGAGATCACGTTTATTTTTAACGTTTGGGAAAGTTAATATTAGAGCTTCTTTGTATGAATAACTTCACATAAATTAAACATTCTCCTAAACAAAGAAAATACAAACACAAAACAGACTTGGAGTTATTGATACATGTTAGCTTAAAAAACAGCTGACCACAAAGAGGATTGCTGGAGTAAGTTAATTCAGTTTGTTTTGTGACGGATACTTGGCGGACGTCCGTCACACACTGGCTGTGTCTCAATTCAGGGGCTGCAGACCACGAGGAAGCACGATGACACAGCGGTTAGCGCTGATGCCTCACAGTATGAAGGTCCTGGGTTCGATTCATGGTTCGGATCCCGGGTGTGTGGCGTTTGCATGTTCTCATGTTTGTGTGGATTTTCTCTGGTTACTACAGTTTTCTCAGACCGTCTCATTTCACAGCTGTTTTATGCAGCCTACATAGGCCACGGTCTACATGGGCTGCAACCCCTGAATTGGGAGACAACTATTAAATGTGTTGTGCTCCTCTTCAGCCCAGCTGAGTTTGACTCCACGCCTCGGTGTTTCGCTCTGACCGCTTCAAGAATGCTTACCTGTAAGTGGGAACTGGCCGGCTTCACCTGCGATTAATGAATGACCCGGGTGAGCTAAAAGCTTAAAGACAAACTGGTCTGTGCAGCCATTTCAGAGAACTGTCTTCTGAATGTGGCTTAAATAACTTATAGATGGGTATTTATCAAACTAAAATATAATTTGGAAGAAGTCGAACAGGAAAAATATTTGAGGACAGTCAGAAATTACAGGAATGGTAACTTATCTAGAGTATTAAGATGTAACAAAACTCTTTTTCTGAATGTAGTAACCAAAATGCAAAAAATGTTCGAGGAAACAAAAGAAGGAAGCGAAACAGAGAGGAAATGAGAAACACAACCAGCTGCAAAACTTAAAAAAAGAAAAAAGTTTTAGATTTAAAATAGATATCTTCTGCTGCTGTTTTTTTTTTCTTTCTAACAAATATGATCAAACTTTTTTGAAACAACCTCTCTACGTAACGTTCTTGAACACATCAGTTCCTCAGAGTGTCTCACATGTTTGATGTTTTGTCTGTCTGAAGGAGGGATCATTTCGGGGGAGAGACTCTGCGGTGGGTCCAGGCCTTTCGTCAGCTTCACGTTGATGAGATACAGCGCCAGGGCAAACTGTTCCCGGGTCAGCTTCCCTATGTCTCCAATGTCACAAAGCTCCCTGAAAACCAGAAACACAGCGTTACATAAGAGGCCAACGATTTACACCTCAGGCAACGACTGCTTTTCATCAACCCGACTGACCATCATGTCCCACGCTCAGCCGATAAACCACACTCACTGCATGACAGATGCTCATCAGCCACGTGAGGATAAAAATCTATAATGTGCCATTTCAGTGTTGATGCAAAAACAAATTGTCATCCTTGAAATTATATATAAATATTTTTAAATAGTTATATGGAAGAGAAAGGATATACATAAATAGTAAAATATTTGTGAAATCATTAGATAAATCAGATAAATATAGTATAAGATTCATTTTTGTATGCAAGATTGGGTGAAGTAGGTTTGACAAGGCTATGTAAGTATTATATACTATGAAAGTAATATATACTGTAACGTGTATTTTAAAATAAAGGCATACTGAAGAATGATAAAGAGTAGAAAGGGGAGGGAATTAAAAAAGTGTAAATTTCTCCTCACGCCTCTGAACAGGATTATTGAATCTTAAGTTCTCAAAACAGTTTTTGTATTCTTGTGTATGTGTTTGTATTTATATGTACGTACGAATGTATATGTATTCTTGTTTTATTTTATTTGTTCAAAATAAAGAATATACATCACCCTGTAGTGTTCAAAAACACTACAGATTTTAAAAATAAATAAATCAGTTTAAGTATTGCTATTAGATTAATGCCTGCACTGATTTCTATGTTTTGTATGAACACTGATTTATTAAAGCAACACCTCTAAAAATCAACATGTTATCGAAAAATAAGGGTTTTACCCACATTCTGTCAGTTTAAAATAGTTGTCCTTACTTTCAACCACATATGTGACCCATCATATCGAAATGAGGATTAAGTCAAATTTGCTCAAAATGACCTAATTATATTTTCAGATTCTTGACTTTAAACGCTACATTTTGGATCATTCTGATATCATAAGTAAATCCATATATATGACTTAATTTGTCTTGTTGGTTACAATAATACATTAATATTTGGTCTGAATCTTAATTTTATTTAATTTTAATGAGAATTTTTTTGATGTCCTTATGAAGAGGAAACTCAAATTATATTTGAATTTTAACATTTCCCAGCGGAAAAGAAACAAAACATTTCTAGCTCACATGAAAAATCTCAAAATTTTAAGGCATTTTTCCTCAAAATCATGTTTTTTGTTGCTACTGCTCAAAAAAGTGCTTCAAAAATTTGCTTTATGATTATATTTCAGACAGTTCATTCAAATGATACGTTGATAAAGCATTAACTCATTATGTTTTGACAAAAAACAATATTTGCAAACATTTTAATCATAACACTATATTTGCCTATTTCCCCATATATTTCACGTTTGGACTTAATCCTCATTTCGATGTGATGGGTCACATATATGGTGTGTATGTTTTTGTTCAATTCCTGTTTAATAAGACTTGAGTTGTTGATGTACTAATCAGAAAACCCCACGATTCATGATCTGGCCTTCCTACTTACCAAATCCGTGCGAGTGTAGCAGAAGGAAGTCCAGTCTTGAGGAATATGTCTCTGACTTCTGCGCCAGACACTAAGCCGTCCATGTCGCCATCTGTCTTGCTGAACAGTTCGTCATATTTGGCTTTGTCCGCTGGCGACACCACCCACTGTAAAAAAACAATTTAAAAAAAGACACAAAACAAACTTTAATGGTTCGGTCCATAGCAGCAGGTGGACGTCAGCACAGCCAAGAACTAATCTAACTAAACCAAAACTCTACATCCACTCACCTTCACACTCCTTCTAGTCTTGTTCTTTTGAAAAACACACTGAGCAAGCCAGTTTGAAATCATGGTAACTGTGTGTTGGTGAGGTTATCTATCAGAAAAATAATAAATACAGAAGCTTTCTTTTTTAGGTGCTGCATGCACGGGAGAGACAGAACCTGTACTCACAGGGACAGCTGCTGGTGTCGGGGCAGGAGCTGGACTGGGCTTGGGAGGGTGGGGAATGGTCTTGGAGCCGGAGTGGGAGGAGCGACTGTCTTTGGCGGAGGGGGGCGAGGGTAACAGAGGCATGACGGGAGGGGTCGCAGGTTTTTTCCTCTTAGAGGGGGGGACTAGGGGAGGCGGAAGGGACATGGGAACGGGCTCACCCTCAAGAGCTCTGTAAACCAGATACATTGCCTGAAAAAATGAGAAAATAAATACATTAATAAATACATACAACATCACTTTTACTCTCCTCTTTGCTTCTTCCATGCAGACTGAATTGGTAGGGTTCTATGATTTTCACAATGTGGAAAACATGGACAAAATCGCAGAATTTCACAAACAAATTGAAATACAAAACACGAAATTTAACGGAATTCGCTCGTTGTCGAGCAGGTCAAGTTTCTGAGGTATTTTGGCCACTGCTGCCTGCTGTACCTGCTGATACCTGGCTACGTGCATGAGGAGTGGGCTCTTCTCTCCACACAGAAAAAAAAAACATAAAGGCTCACTGAAATGCCACCGTCCTCCAAAAAATAAAAAACTTAATGTAAAGTTTAGGACAGAACAATAAGCTGGTGATTTTTTTTTAATCAGGAGAAATTATTTTCTTCAAGTTCTGTCACAACATGATCGACTGGACGTGTAAGAATACTTAGTGACCACTTCCTGTCAGAGGAGAAGAAACAAGACGAGCGAGTCAGACACGCCTGCATCTCTTAAACATCCAACTACATCAGCGAGGCGCGAGTTTATCAAAGATTTGCTGCTATGTGTGCAGAACCATAATATATTTTAGATAAAAAATAAAAAGCAAAAATGAAAAAAAGAGCTTAGACCCTATTTAATAGGCGAGTGTGCACAAAATGCTACTGTTAGTAGGTTTTATGTTTCTATATGACATTTTATATTAAGTTCTAAGGCACTTCATTTTACAGAAGGGTAACCCTTTTAATGTGAGATTCTATGCTTTGCACATGTTTTTTGTTCTTTTAAAAAAAAACAGGTTAATACTTTTAAACAGAAATTCGTTATATTATTTAAAGTGAAAGAACAGCCATTAAATTTTGAATTCCGTGACTATTCATTTGTTGAATTATTTTTCTGCTACCTTTTAGGTTAATGAATTTTTAATTTAGGAAAAAAAAAGGAGGAAAAAACGGATAAATCAGAAATTAGAAAAATAAACCAATTTCATAGGGCCCTAATTTGGTTACATACAGATCCGAATACCTCGATTGTCCAGTAAAATAAGTGGATAAACTTTGAAAATATTCCTGGAGACGAAGAGAAAACGATTCAACCTTCCTAAAACATTTACGACTTAAATGCTTGGAAGACTGGTGATGTATTATATCAAAGAAAACCATTCAGGCTTAAATATACCAGATGAAAAATGTATTTTAAAAAGTGTTTTATCAGTTCATATCTTACCACAGAAAATTCATCTCTGTCCAACATGCCATCTCGGTCAAGATCACTGATCTCCCACACCTTCAACACAAAGATTATAATACATCTCCGTTCATGAGTGAAAAATATGACTCATCACCAGTTCTCACTTTCATTTTTTGATCAAAATTTATTGGGAAAACTCCCAGTCACTGAGAACATTACCAACATTATTACTTATTAAGACAAAATAAAACACATTTTCTTACTTAGTAACATATTAAATATTATCTTTTATACCATGTTATATATTTTATTTAACCTTTATTTATACAGGCAGTCTCATCGAGACTTAAGGGCTCATTTTAAGAATTACCTGTCACCTGGATTAAGCAGCAATCCTAGGCTGGATTATTAAAAACAGATTACACGTCTGTTGATTTGCTGCCAAATGTGCATGGCTCTAGTGGGGTGTGGACGCTATAAACTCTGATAAAAGCTGATGTGTCATTCTCTGCAGATGATCCCATACACAGACATTTGTTGTGACACTTGTCTGCAGGCTTGATTTGTTTTGTACAAAACAAAAAAAAAAACAAAGCAACAAAATTCCTCTGCTCCCTTTAAAACAAAGTGCTTCCAGAACCAGCAGATAACAGCAAATGATTGACCATTCTCAGTATTTAAAAGACCTAATAATCACTTTGTAAACGAACATATTAGTGGTTCATACCCTGCCCAGGATGTCCACTGGCAGTTTGGAATTAAGCAGGACAGGCTTGACCTTATCTCCTGACAGCATCCCTCCAACTGGACCCAAACTGTCAAAGATGGCGTCGAACTTCAGTTTCTCCTCAGGCTGGTGGAAAAAAAGTAAAACAATTAGAGTCAGAAAACCTATAACTGAACAATATAACTATTAAATATAAGGGAAAAAAATCAGATCAGTGTGTCAAAAAGCAACTTTGGTTACACACTGCAGGCAAAGGTGATCGTATGTGACCCATATCAAGCAGTTTACGATAGCCTGAGCGTGATAAATCAATTTTTTTTTTATAAATCCATCTTTTCCATACATGGTGCTAAATTACATACATATCTAAAGTGACTACAGTCTAAAGCGTTTTGTTTAGGGATGCACCGATATGAAAATTTCAGCCGATATCGATATCCGATATAATTATTGCTGTTGTGGTCGATAACCGATATTTACCGATATTACACAAACACACAAATTATATTATACATGTACACACAAACACACTTGGGTCTTTTTTTATACTGTAAATAAATGACTAGACCTCTGACATGACTCCTTACTTCAGTTATTCCTGGTTACACAGCATCAATATCACTAACAGTTGTCGCTCAACCAACCATCTCCCCTCCCAAAACAGAAACACAAAGATAAAAAGTGGGAAATCAATATCGGAAGATAATATTGGCCCAGTTTTAAATATCGAACTGATACGGATGTTCTAAAAAATGACCAGTATCGGCCGATACCGATATCAATACCGATATATCGTGCATCCCTAGTTTTGTTGCATTTCATCCAACTTTTACATCAGTGAGGTAGGGGGTATACAGATCCATCCAGATACTGACATTAATTCCATGTAGTATAAATCTTTGAACTCCACTCGTCTTCAGCTACAGAACAGTCCAGTTGTTATGTTCTTTTTAAACCTTTTAGATTTGTCATGTCCTGGTTGACTGAGAGAGTGGTATACCAACATGTTCTATCAATACTAACATGATAGGATCGATACTTGAGTTTGTTTCTAATTTAAGTATTTCGCTCCTGTTCCAGAAGTACAATTCTGCACCAGAGTAGGCAGGAAGCAGCAAGATTAAATGTCATCGTTAAACGAAACAGGCTGAGCAGGTAATAAATTGGTCCTCCAGATTGCACAACTTCAGACCTGATGCTAACATGTAGCATCCAGCATGCTTGTTTGTGACGTCACGCCTTCTTCTGCAGGTCACTTTAGGATCAGGGCCGCTTCACACTGGTGTCTGATGGAGATTGCATTTAAATTGTGAACGACCACATACAAAAAATTTAATCGGAGCATTGAGACCTGCAGTGTGAGCGTGGCCTTTAACTTCTGGTTTACAGGTACCAATATTTGCAGTGTAAATATTAAACCATAAAACTCAAAAATAAACAGCTTTTCACCAAAGTGCTGCCAGGTTAGGCAGGTAAAACTAACCTTAACAACCCAGGGAAGGTCAGTGGTCACTCCTCCTGCTAACAGGGGGCTACTTGTGTCGTGCTGCAAAAATAAAGACAAATATACAGTTACCTACGGCAGGTCAAACATATCCATCACATTATTGTATAAAATACTGTTTAGTGCATTTTACAGAAACAAACACAAATGTATGGGTCACAGCTGCAAACTTACAAATTTGGGGGGAGGAACGGCCGCGTTAAGACTCTTGAGTGCCACCTCCAGGCCATTCTGAGCACAAGCCACCAGACGTAACGCTACGAAGAATTGCTAGGTGGGGAATGAAATTTAGTGTCAGTATCAAAGCACCTAACTGCACATGAAAGACATTTAGGATGACGTAAACATCACTGTGTCACACCTGTTTATTAAGAGATCCTTTTCTTTCAGAGTCGGACAGATCCCAGATCTAGAAAGACATTTCGGGGTTTACACACGTTTTTACATGACAAGCCTAAAGAGACGTGTTTGGAGGCGCATCACTCACCTTCCCCAGGACCATATCAGCCAACCCTGACCTCTTCAAGAATAGAGCTGCGTCGGCCGCCACCACCCGCCCGCTTCCAGTGGGATCCACCTGCACACAATCAGGAAGATAAGAGTCTCACTAAGATCAATACTGATAATAAACCAAAGTTATTTTCTCAGTAGTCTATTAGCTTAGTAATCTCTCATAAGGCCTACTACTGGGAACTGCTCTGCCTGGTTGGCAAAGGGAAACATTATTAATTCATAGAGCTCCACAAAGGCCAGACATGAAAAGGGAGAAGACAGCACTGCTGACTACAATGCTGTAGTTTAATAAAACACAACTAAGTTGAAATTTTACTAATCCATATTAAAAAACTATATCAATTTCATTCAAACGCAAATAAAACAACAACAAAAAAAACAATATGAAGATCTTAAGATAATTTTAGAAAGAGATGGTAGAGAAAATTTTTTCATTACCTGTCGATAATATTTGTCATAGATGGGATTTCCACTGGAAAGCTGTATAAAGAAACAAAATCAGCATTAAGAAACAATGATAAAAACAGAGTTGGCCTTAACATATCAATAATATTTTCTGGTAACTACATAACAGTTTAAAAAGCAGAAGGTAAAACAAACTAATTATGTAAAGTTAAGCTGTTTGTGAGACGCAAAATGAAGTTTAATGTTGTAAGAACGCCAACACAAAAACCTCAAAAACCTACAACTTTAAAACTGATTATATCTTTAATGAGATAAAAGGAAGCATCACATATGAAGTTTTATGAAGTTATGCAACTTTTTGCAGTCTTGTTGACTGAATAATCTTTCCCCCCCCCCTCATTATTACATTTTTGGAACATATGGTAATTTATCACTTTTCTTAAAGTGCCTGTGATGTGCATATCCTACCAATGCAACAAGTCAAAGGAAACATCTTCAGAGACTTGGCATAATATGCATGATTGTTTTTACCCATTCTGTCACATAAATGGCAGATATTCTTTTGAACTTGGATCAACATAAGTGAAACAGGAAGTGACATCAAAGGGGGACTTGTTAAGAGAAATAACTCCTCTTTGTTGAAACAACATTATTTGGACTCTGACTTAATTTTTCTGACGGCGACTCCAAAAAAAATCTCAAAAAGCATCAGATTCTCTCCTGTTTGTGTTGTCGGCCATGTTAGCAACCCTCTGTTCACATGCAGTCATTCCCCTTTGACATCACTTCCTGTTACTTCAAATGCAAATATCTTAACAACTGTTCATCTCAGTGGTGAGATTTTCTTTTGCAATATGTTATCTTTCCAAAAATGCATTCATATTTATTACAAAACTTTAATGTCACAGGCGTTTTAATCTAAAGATTAGAGGTGTTTTTGGCCTTCAGGCTTATGTACACGTTTTTTAAAGAAAAAAACTAAAAAACATTAATGCTTGACACTACTCAGCTAAAACAGAAGGCTGATTACTTGTGTGACATCCAGATCCAGGCTTACGTTTGTACTGGTCAGCCTTAGAAAATGTACCACACAGGGAACGGCTAGTATCTCATTCTATAACCTCGCTAAGCGCCCTTCTTCCCTTCATACACTGCTGCACTGAACAGGAAACAAATCAGCGTTTCCTCCTTCTTCATATTACATATAAATACCAAAGAATGGTCATTGTGGTTTTAGAAACTCATTCGCAGGAAAGGACAAAGGGAGTGACTATTTGATGAGTGAATCAGTGAATCTTTTCGTTTTTTGGAAGGTCCACAAACTCTGGCACGGGGGAATTAAAGGGGTGAAAGAACCAAACTACAGCCTGTCATCAGCCGCTGTTTGTCGGCTTTTTCAACCGACAATTTACAGTGAGATAACTGCTGACACACGTGTTATCTCTCTGCAGCCATGGCACTGTGTGCCTGGGACTGTTGGTGGCTGCAACACTGAACTCATTGTACCGACGACACTGTAAAGAAGCCACGAAAACACACAATCACTGCTGCCCGACCTCAACTTCAGCACACAGGAAGATGGACGTCGGTTCCAAACAGCTGAATGGCTTTACAGCTCTCTCCTGTCATGATGAAATGCTGAGCTGTCGAAACCCCAAACATAAATGGGGTGAAGGTTGAGAAGCATCAACAGAGCTGAGACAAGACAAACTGAGGAGAAAACAGATTATCTCTGGTTTAACTCCTCTGGTCTGATGTTAGAGGCAACAGCAGCTAAGATAACAATGACCTTACTTATTAACTCTGATAAATAACTTATTTAAAGCGCAAATAAGCACACTGGGACACAAATTTTGAGTTTAAAGAGCAACAGGCTGACATTTTTGACAACAGGGGAAGGCTAGTGGCTAACTTCCTCTTATTGGTTTCAAAACGAATGATTTCAAGTCTTATTTTTAACGCAAATTCAAGGCTGAAGCTCAAGGCTGTCCACTTAGAAAAGGTCGAACAGAAGCGTTTCTCTGTAATTATTATAGCCACATTCAGGAGGTAACAGAGGGAATATAGAGAAAGCCATGAGAGTAACGATAAACAGGGGGAAAAGCGGAATGCAGCCTTACATAACTGAACTTGTAGCGGAGCTTGAACTAACAAAAATGTGACAGTAATGCCACAACAGAGCCACACATGGTTATCATCTTATTTTGACAAGGACCGACTGGCCTGCAGCAAAACGAGAAGGGGACAAAATCTTATTTTGACCACTGCAAACCGACGCCAAGTGAGGCTAGCTACACGGTGAGTCTCCAGTTTGACAAAGAAACCCCCGCAAACAGACCCGGACTGGACATAAACTAGCTGTTAGCTGGCAGGCTAGCTGGCTAGCTACGCCCTTACGCAGTCCCCAAAGAGATTAGGCAGAAACTTTTCACAGCGGGGCTAAAACTTCCCAAAACAGTGGCGAGGGTCGAGCAGAGCCCGCGTTCCTGCCCGCCCAGACCCGCTAACACCGCCGACTGGTTTGTAATGAGCCCGGGCGGATGACGGACGCGTTTGTTGTCGGTATATTTGAGTTGTAAGTCGGTGTTACCTGAGTAAGAGACAGAGTGGCAGCCATAGTGTTTCTGTTTCCCACCGCTTTCACGCTGCACTGCTGCCAGACACAGACAGAGGCCGCTGAAAAGCCTGGAACCCAACCCGAACCCAGGGAGTCATTTAAATTTGAACAGCTGACATTTGCTGAAAATAGGAAAACAAAAGTAGACAGTAGTTGAAGTTAGACAGATGGTGAGCAGAGAGTAAAAAAGCACACAAAGTACAAAAAGATCAGCAGAAAAATAGCCAAAAAGTATGTGAAAAAGCTGAAATTAACAGAAATAGCACATTTGTTGAATTAAGTAGTAAGAAGTTATCACAAAATATTAAATTTACTGAAAAAATAGCTCAAAGGGCAAAAAACAAACAAACAAAAAAATCAGCTAAAAAAAAGAAGAAAAAAAGCTTAAATTAGCAGAAGGAATCTGAAAGAAGCCTAAAAGCTTAAATTAACAGAAGAATAATTGAAAGGAGCAAAAATAGCAAAAAAGGATAGCCCACCCCCCAAAAACGAAGTTTTCAGAAGCTGAAATTTAGCACAAAGAAATTTTAAAACGCAGAACCAAAATAAAAGGTGTAAAGTTTAAGAAAGGTTTACTTTGAATGATTTTAAGGATGCTGAAGGCAGCTCCGTTAATTTTTAATGACAA
>JAUBOC010000103.1:12626608-12637913 GCA_032275365.1 Anablepsoides cearensis | reverse complement strand
GAAAGAAAGAAAGAAAGAAAGAAAGAAAGAAAGAAAGAAAGAAAGAAAGAAAGAAAGAAAGAAAGAAAGAAAGAAGTAGATGGAAACATATTGTCAGTGAAAGTGCTAGCTACAATAAGCTAGATGTTGTCCTTTGTCAATTCAGAATAATTATGGATGAAATGAATTTTAGGTATGTTCTCTAAATCCTCCTAAAACATGGCCATTCAACTGGAGGCCCGCGGGTCGCTTCCGGCCCGCCAATTGGTTCATTCATGTCTTAAGTCCAAACCCCCAGTTTTCTACTCTAATTACTATAAGTTATTTCACTTAAACATAGGCATGTTTGGTGTGTACAGAAAGGTCAGAATCTTGGCTACAAATGGGTAAAAACTTTTTTTCTATGCACATTCAAGACAGTTAAAGCTACAAGCAGTTAAAGTGAAAATAAAATTTGTAAAAAAAATTTGGCAAGTCAGAGATGTCAAAATATTTGTATTATATAGGAGGCAGAATGTGTTATTTTTGTTGTTTTATTATCACTACTTTTATACTTTTATTATGGTTCTGTATGTTGTATTCCCGATTAAATACAACAAAATAAACCATTTTAAAGGTAACAGATCTTTATAATACTTGGTTTATTTACATAATGACTTTAATTGCTCGTTGTTCGGCCCCTGAGCTGATCTGCAGTAACTGTGGCCCCCGGAGAAATTTACTTAAATAGCCCTGTCCTAAAATCTAATCATGTCAAATGAGATTTCAGATGCACTTTGTTTCATAAAAATCAAATCAACTGTGATGGTTTTATAGGCTTTTCATGTTACAACTGTAAGCCTAACAATAAAAATCACGAGTAAACTGTTTTTTCAAGAATGACTAGAAATAACTTGGTTTGGGGATCCAACAATTTATTAAAAAGTTAGTTTTCATTTAAATCATTTTTCAACAACTGTAACAATTTCCAGTAACGTCATTGCATGTTCATCCATCAACACTGTTGATAACACAACACCATTTAACACTTAGTTCAAACCAGCCGCTAAGCTTTCTTGTGTAGATGACAACGTAGAAGTGTTTTCTCATCTATGGGTGCTGAATACTCAGTAATGTAGTGAAGTGTTGTGTATTCATGGTGAGTTAAAAAGTCAATGTGCAAGGTGATCTTAAGTTTATTTTGCAGCTTAAAAAAAACAATAAGTGTGTATTTTAAACCAATTCACAAACATATATGGCACAGTAACATGTTTAACTATGACCTAAATGATTTCAATAAATAGATCAGTGCGAACAAAAGCACAATCCTGAATATGCACTATGAACAGTTCACGTTTTTACAAGAATGTAAAAAAAAAAAAAAACAGCACAATTCAAACTTTTAAAGAAACGACTATAATAAATAGTGGGACAAAACCGTATGAACACTTCACAGTTCCTGTCTTCTTCATCCTTCTGCCCTGACACAGAGGAGAGCATTCACGCCTTACACTGGAGTAAAACACGTCACCCTGCTCCCCGTCTCATACTGGACCTGCCCTGCTGCCTGTTCCGTCTGTGAGGGGACCTGGTCAGACACGTTTCTGTGTGGGGAGGGGGCGGTGCACAGAGCAAAGGGGACACATCTCCCACGTGGCTCTGTAAAGGCAGAGGGACCGGTGAAAGCAAATCAGACAACACCTCCAGGTCACTCTTCCAGCGTCTGCACATTTAGGGGAGAAAGAAGTTGATCCTCTGCGGGATGGACTTGCACCCTTGGGCTGAGAACAGTCTCTCCTCTTTGGGCACGTACAGCATGGCCTTGGCCACCTCATCCAGCGTTGCTTCATCCGTCTCCAGACCCCGTGCTATGTAGGCGTCCCGCGCACAGAGCTTAACGTGGCGGTACTCCAGGGGCAGAAATGGCACGAAGAAGTCGATGAGGTGACCCGACATTAGCTCACTCTGAGCAAACCCTCCTGAAGGAGAAGGAAAATATATATGATAGTCATTTTATTTTTAAATATATTTGTTTGTCTTGCTAAAAGTGGCTGAGATCAGGATTAAATGAACACCCGGTCATCTCTGCTGCATACCCTGAGACTCCATAGTTTCAGCTCGAAGACGATGCTCCAGGTCTTCCATACCGATGTCCTCTCGGTTCTGACCCGAGTGCCAGAAGTCCAGAGCTACATCGTTGATTGCTGCGCCGCCGATATTACTGTCGTGATAACAGATTTTTTTTTTTTTTTATATATAAATAGCTTTACAGAACAGTTTATTCCTTCATGGAAGCAGGATTATTGCCATATTTTGATCAATCTGAGCTAAACCAATTTCCTTACCATGTAAAAGTTTAATGTTCTCTTCTAGTCGTAGCCAAACATTTCTTGTAATTTGAATAAACTATACAAAACCAATTTAAACATATAAGGATTTGTTTGTATCAATCTCTTCACTTCTATGCTACAGGAATGTTATTGATGAGTTCTCACAGTGTGAAATAATTATAGAATAATTAAGACTATAATAATCATTACCTCAGAATGTCCAGTTTGATGGCTTATTCCAGGTGTTACATCATATACATACTTGGCACAAAAATGAGAGAAATTTGAGTTTGCTGGATTATTTCTGTGTTGTAACAAGGCTTCTTGGCAATAGGTCTTATATAATTGAAAAGTCTGTTAATTTCCCTTTTAAATGGTGCAACATTTGCAAGGAACATGCGTTTGTGGGATGAGCAGTAGAGCAGCTCGCCTGCTAACTGGTGTCCGAAAGAGGGAGCGCATCACCCCCACTCTGGCCTCCCTCCACTGGCTATCTGTTCATTTTAGAATTCATTTTAAAGTTCTTTAATTTGTTTTTAAGAGTCTGAATGGTCTTGCCTCACCCTATTTGTCTGAGCTGATTCACCCACACTCTCCTCCTCGGTGCCTCAGGTCAGCTGATCAGCTGCTCCTGGAGGTGCTGAGGTCCAAACGTAAGCGGAGAGGTGACAGAGCTTTTTGTGTTGCTGCTCCAAGATTATGGAACAGTCTTCCACTTTCTGTCAGACTTTCTGTCGTTCACTGTCCATTTTTAAAACTCTTCTAAAAACACACTTCTATTCCCTGGCTTTTGGCACAGCCTGAGACTTGTTTTTAGTTTTATTCCTATTTTTACTGTGTTTTTCATTATTGTTTTAATTTTTAAAGTTTTAATCTTTGCTTGTGTTTTTCACGTTTTTATGTGTACAGCACTTTGTTGCAGCTGTGGTTGTTTGAAAGTGCTTTATAAATAAAGTAGTAGTAGTAGAGTATGTGGGTTGTGCACATGAAAAAAATTGCCAAATCTTCCTTACCAAACAGCATATTTTGTTGTTACTGTTTGTTTTGAGCTTCTGGTAGTAAGAAGCATTGTTACAACAAAGAAATAAACTACCGAACACAAATTTACTCATAAAAGTATGAAACAATATAGTGTAATTGTTTTGTAAACATAGAACAATGGTACATTTTTGTGACATTTCAATGGACAAAATGTCCTCAAACGATCCACCGACCTGAGGAAGAGGAAGACGGATCTACGGTAGCTGACTCCGTCCACGTTGTCATAGTGATCCATGAAGGGTTTGATGGCGTCAATGAGACCCGGGTGGAGCTTCTCAGCCTCGTCAAAGATGAACAGAGTTTGTGGGCAGCGCAGCACCATGTCTCGGATGGCTTCTCTCAGCTGGCCCTGCAGAACGGGAATAAAGTCAATGAAATAAAGAAATAAAGAGGCCTCATTAAAAAACAGTGAAGAAAGAAACTGTTTGGATGTTGGCATGTAAAGGTCTTCCTGTGTAGTAGAATACTGTGTAACAGTTCTGTCCACACAATGATGAAACCTCACACAGGGATTGTGTAAAGATGAGGGGACCACGCTGTCACTTGTGGCCCAGTGGGCCAAACACCAAGTTCCAAACAATCTTTCTACATCAGTGTTTGTGCTGCAGCATCAGTGTGTTTGATTTAAAATAGAGACCGTTATCGTTCCTGCGCGGAGTTGCAAAACACCCGACCAAGCATACGTCCCCTTCGTGCCTCACCTTGTACGTGTCCACCAGCCTGGCGTGCGGGAAGTGGAACGGGGCGATGAACAAACGCACGCACTCGCTCTTCACCCCGTCCCGGTACAGGTTATCAGCGATGATCCGGGCCACAAAGTTCTTGCCAGTTCCGGACCAGCCGTGGAAGGAGAGCGTCAGAGGCTTGTTGGACTCTGGGTTGTTTATGAAACCCTGGATCGCTTTGAGGACCACAGACTGGACCAGGTGCTGCCCGTGGAGCTTCGTTTGGAGGTCCTTTTCCAAACCTGAAGAATGAACCAGAACTTCTTATTTTAAAAATCCTGCTTGAGCACGTTTGTGTCTGTGATGCTATATATTCTAAGAAAAACCAAGACATCACTGAACTGAAAACACAGATGTTTTATTTTATTATTATTTCTAACTGTCACAGAGAAAGAGAGTATTCAACAATCCAAATAAGACACTAAACAGTATCAAACTAACACATGTATGTCCAGAAAAGACCCTTTATAAAAACTTAAAGCATTTTTCTCAGATCTCTTAGTTTGTGTTGAGTTAAATTTGGTTCAACAGCTGCTTTTTAGAAAATCTTAAACATTAATTTTCTAAATCGTTTTCTCAGATCAGTTAGTTCAGCCTCAAAATTGGCTTTTTTTTTTTTTTTTAAATGGCTAAAACAATTTTTTTTCAATTTAAGGAGTCTTAAAAGGGCACAAAAAGTTTCCCAAAACTTTTCAGAATCAGAAACACTTTATTTATTCATTATCAGTAAACTAGTTACAGACTAGGAATTTGCTCTGGTGTAATGGTGCGCATAGCAAGGAGTGAAAGAGAACTCAAAGTATTTTGAAACATAGTTTCCGGCAACTGACTTAAATCATCAAGTTTATTGTTATACAGCTGTCTAAATGCCATTGTAAGTACATGTACTTTACAATGCAAATAAAACGTGACAACGGGAAATGGGTAATGAGGAACTAAACGTGTTTCAGAATACATTTCATACATTCATCTATTTATTACTCCTGATGTAACCTGTGTTAAAACAAAACAAGAAAAAATGTTGCCCATTCTGGTTCTTGAGGTTCAGAGTGTTTTAAAAACAGGAAATGAGAATAACGTACACCATGAGTCAAATACAAGGTCTGCGGGCCAAATATGGCCCTTGTTGCCATTTTATCTGATCCTAAAGATAAATGTGAGATAGTTTATGTTTTTTCTCTTTCACTTTCTGTATTTAATATATTATTCTCTGAACAACATTCAAGCCAAGAAAATTATGTTTGAATTTTTTTGTGATTTTTGATTTTGGGGATGAATGTGTGACAGAAAATATAGACAAACATAATTAAAGTTGATTCTCTTATTTTGACATGAAATAATGGATTTTTGGTAAGCGTTTTCTTTTTTTTAACCCCATTTGCTGGATTGTGATAATATATGATAAATTAAAAGGTTGATAGAGGCATATAAAATGAATGAAAGTGTCTTTCTAAACGTATTTTTCTTTATCCATTAGGTTATGCATGTTCTAAATATTACATAAAACATTTTTGATCATTATCATTTTATTAGAATAATTTGCAATATATTTTTCAGTAAAAATTGACAGAAATTGGCACTGGACCATTTTTTATTTTTTAATTCTTGTGTAACAGAGTTGAACACCCCTGATTTATACAGAAGTGGTTTTCTGTAACAGTATATGACATTACCTACGTGTGGCTGAAAACATGCCGAGCGTCATTACCTGTGATGTTATTGGTTATCCTGCAGTCTCCAGACTCACAGCACTGACCCAGGCTACAGTACCACTGATGCAGCAGGCTAACGTAGTCCTGAGGAAAACCTGCCCAGGGCTCCCCGACAGGAACTGAAGCACAACAGCAAATTAATTTATCTTGTGTAGTGACAATCAAATACTATGTGGGCAAACAAGGAAGCGGTTGTTCAAGGGAATTTAAACAGAAGCTACCACGCGCTAAAACGCCGCCTCCTCAGCCGAAAGAGTAAAATAAAACAGATTTCTCTCCGTCTTACCTTGCTGTGTGGCATCGTCCTGGTGGGGCTGACACTCCCCCTCCCATATGTTGCAGTAAAAGTAATTAAAATAGTAAGCGGAAACGTTGCTAATGCTGTTGAAGGGGAAGAAGTCGGCCTCTGCTGCGGACAGCGCGCAGACCAGCGGCAGCAGCCACCGAGCTAACATCGGGGGAGCAGAGGGAAGACGTTCAGCGGCGGGGTCCGGGAGGCAGCTAGACCCCGAGCTGTTCTTTTTCCATTTATTTGACCCTGCTCCCTCACCGGCGGACCAGTTTGTGAGGTGGGCGGGAAGGGAACACTCGCTCCACCCTCGCTTTCTGAGGACGTCGTGAAGTACAGTGCTAGTTAGCTCCGCCCGCCCAAACGCAGGCAGGCGGCGACTGGGCGTTGCCAGATATGCTGTATAATAATTCTCGCATTGAACGAAATTTTCAGGCTTTAGTTTAATAGCCAAAATGAGATTTTCCATATTCAAATAAATTAGGGTTGTAAAACAGCCCATGTTACATAACTGAGTTCGGCCAGCCCTACCCCTTCTATGGATAAGGCAGCACAATTGCCATTTCATATTTCTGTCCTGATATTAAACCATGCTGTTATTTGACAAACTACAATGTCAAGGTTTTTTAATATTTACACTTTTGTGAAAGACAAATGTGACTCATTAACTACTCCGTTAATTGTATGACATTCGAGTGTGCCACTTTAAGCTATACTATTTAAGCACCTCTTAAAACCTTAACGTTTGATTATAAATTAATTATAAAAGGCAAACTTAAAATAAATAAAAACAAAGAAAACACACATCCCATTTCTAACTATATACAACACACTGGCAGATCACACTTTGACAGTTTAAAAAATTTTATTTTGTGAAAAAGACTTAGGCACAACAATGCACTTAAAAGTATTCAGAATTTAAAATTGTACGAATCGCCGATGAATCCCAGAAGATTGGGTCTTTGTCTTCAACCCTTTAAAAACAAAACAAACGTTAGGGAGAGGGACATAGAAAAATAATTTAACATCAACAGACCAAATAACCTCAGACAAAATGGAACGGTAAGGATTATAATCAGGGTTCATTTGGCAGAATCTTTTCATCACAGGTGTAATGGTCAGCTTAAAAACAAAACATTGTAAACTTAAACACTTACCACTTCACTAAGACATGTCCCTGAAAAACAGAAAGGACAAACTTATTACAAGTCAATGATTGGCTTCCAGAAGTTGAATGTGCAGGGCTGCTCAGTAACAGAGTTGTCCACAACATAGTTCAGGTCAGACATTTGTTATAAACATCACTGAACCCATCATTAGTTTCTATACTACTGAAGTCTTTCTTACCCATTTGTTCTTGCTTTGCTACTGTCACACTGCAGGCCTAGGTGAGGTGTATTCCTGAGGAGACAGTAGAATTAGTCAAACTCAGACATTAAACAGAAATACCATTACCTCTACACTGACCGTATCAGCTAGAGCTAATAGAAAGACTTCATTACAAAGTCAGTTTTAAATCTATCATCACACAGGCCAGAGTTTAGAGATCAGCCAAGATTCATAAAAGCAGTAATGATCTCCAGACAGCTACTTTGTACCCAGGTGAGGAAGACTTGGGCTACAAAAAAAAAAAAAAAAAAGTTCTACTAGTCACCTGGGTTTAAGGGATGCAAAGTTCAGACTCACCATGTCAGTTTAACATCTTCTGCTTCACAGGTGGAATCAGTCCTCCATGCTGCTAATGAAAAAATAAAATGAAACTTTTTAATTTAGAACACGCTGCAGTTCGTAGTCCTAACAATTAAAGTCAGATCAGACTATGATAGTAATCCTCAACTAGATCAGCGACCTGATTCAAAATCATCACATCTGAAAAACTGTAGGTATAAAGAATTGATTAAAATGCTTACCATCAAGCCTCTGAAGAATCTCCAGGTGTAAAGACCTACAGAGGAGAAATATGAATCAATACTTTGTCTTCTGTACTAAACACTGAGCCAGAGGAGTTCTAATTGACACATCAGCTAGAGGCGAAAGACATATTTCATTCTTCATTGTAATCTGCTGAACTATGCACTCATCATTGTATCAACATTAATACAAAGTGCAGCATTTTATCATTAAACTCACTTTCAGCTCCATCCATCATCTAAACCAGTTCCTCCTTGAGAGTCACTGGTGCCCATGTCCAGCAATCACTCTGAAACAGAAAAATAAATAATTAAAATATAAACTCTCCAGATATGGCGATCACGCAACAAGGTAGGCTGACACATCAGTTAGGAGCGAAAGACAAGTTTATATTCTTCAGTAGAAATCTGTTGAACTATGCACTCATCACTGTATCAAACATTAAGCAACAAAGAAACTGACATTAAACTCACCTTTATTCTGGCCTTTGGGACTTTCCTGAAAACAAAAATAAACCGGACATTTTAAATAAATTCATCTTTCAGATATTGTGACCTCACCTTAAGCAGCAGACACATCAGATAGGAGCGAAAGACATTTTTCTTCGTCATAATTATCTGTTGAACTATGCATTCATCACTGTGTCTAGCTTAAGTTAACAGACTGAACTGCTCCATTATTTTACCTTCAACTGATCCGAGAAGGAAGAACAGGAGGGAAAACCAGTCCAAGAACCTGCAGGACAAAAGCAAATATTACTAAAAGGCTTAACACTTTGTGTAATATTAAGTCTTAGAACTCAACTGCATCAGAATAAATTTATCTTTCACTCTTTATCAGAGAGATTCCCATTGTTTTTTTAAACAGATTCATCATTAACAGCATCAGAACGTCATCATTAAGTAAACTAGCTGTAATCACCTGATCAACTCAAGAGTCGCTTCATTTGAAATTTACTCTGCAGGAAAACAAAAACAAAGTCATTAGAAGAAGTTTATCCTAATCAGGAAAGGCAGAATGTCATGAGTGCCTCAGATAACTCAAAAAGGTGGTTGGAGAATCATCATCCATTTTGTCAAGAGTAGCAAATATTTGTCATCACTGTAGCACAAGAATCATGTAAAACCAGAGTAAAAGCTGGATAATGCCACCCTGAGGAGCCACAGAAACCCCAGCCTCATTTTAGACAAAACATTTGATTTGTCTTTTTCAAAAAAATAATAAAAAAAATAGCCATCATTGCAGTTCAACCAGAACTACAAATGTGGGAGGCACCTCAGGGAGGCAAACATCCACCATTACATTTTAAGATCAGCAGAATTACCTTTATCCTGCAGGTTCTTCATGCATCTTTTTCTGAAACCTGTGGAAACACTCATTAGCACAAATAGACTTACAGTAAAAAGTACATTTTCTAAAGAAGAGTCTCATTGTGGAAAATTTCTCAGAAATGTATTCTGTCCACTACTCTTACACAACTTAATCATTGACTTTTAAACAGGTAAAGCAGAATTAATGACTCACATACCTGCAGAGTAAAGGCTTGTTTCCACATATTTTCAACACCATCATAAACCCTATAAAAGAACAAAAATATATTGTAAATACAAAGCTACAAACATCTTTGTTACTGCAGCTAAAATAACCAGTCTGCACCATCTTTAGGTGTCGTCCCATGGAGTCAGTTGTTGGTACTTCACCATAGTAATTCAGCTGTCCCTACCAACAGTTTTCTTCACACATCATGGGACAAAAATGTTTGTAGCATAAAACTAGAGTAGAGGCTGGATAATGCCTCTTCAAGGGAGGTAGGGAGTAACCCAGTATTTGAATGACATTCAAAAATACGAGTTTGTCTCCCCCCCTTATTTGACAAAGGGCAACCATAACCAAACAGCTGCATAATTGTAGTTGTAAAATAAAAATAAAAAAAATACAAACATTATTTCTATTACAACATGGAGTGATCATAATTGGATGTTTCTCTGGTCCATTTTCTTTATCAGATTTATGCAGACAAACACATAAAAGCAAACATTGGAGCTAATCATTTATTACAATTAATGAATTTTCGGCGATATGCATAATGCACTGGCTGTTATCACGATGATAAATTTGATATATTGTACAGCCCTATGTTGGAGGCACATAAGAGGCAAAAACACCAACGGAATTCATGATTTGCACATACCTGTTAATGCTGGTTTTCAAATACTGATAGGACCATCAACCTTAAACGAAAGGAAAAATAATTTAAATGCAAAGTCACATTTATTACAGCATAAGTACATCACACCATCATATTTATTAACTCAAAATAGGCCATAAAATATGTACAGCTTTATCCAATTAAATTAGACTACACGTAAAACTGCACTTGACTAAGTTTTGCTGCAGGATGCATTCAGCTAAAATCAACGGCCTGTACGCTTCTGTCCCGTGTAGTCAGTTGTTGGTAACTCTTCAGATTTACTCAGCTGTCCCTACCAACAGTATCATCATACAACATGGGACGAAGCTATATAGAAGGGTTTAATGTAGCGAAGACTTCAAATTTAGCTAGAAGACAAACTAGCAACTTGCGCTAAAACAGCACGTGGCTGAGGCCTAGAATCCAACTCTGGAAATAAATCCTTAATTTACATAGCTGCAGCAATATCATATACCTAAAAAAGTAATAAGCTAATAACCCCAGCTTTCTTTTTGGTTTTACAAAATAAAATGCATAAAATAGTCGCCATACATCTGCCGATAACTACTCACCTACATGGGACGGAAGAATGAGACCGAAAAGCACGCGCAGAGAGCTTTTATAGAAGTTCTCGCAAAGGTTTATGGGTACGAAAATTAGCCGGAAGTTGAGCGAATCCGGAAGTGATGGAAGGCACATTAGTGAAACTCGAGTCAGTTCATCTTTTTTTTTTTTACATTTGAGTGCGTCTAAAGCAGTGGTTTTTAAAATGTTTAGCGTCCTGCTCAAAAAATAACGATAGCAGAAACTTGTGACATCAGATATTACTGGTTAAGTAAGCAAATGTGGCTAATAACTTTGTTAAACGTGGGCTTAATAACAGTATTAACAAAACTAACAACTGTGACACTACTTTTTTTCAACCACTAGCCTGAAGCATCTATCGTTTGTAATTGAATGCAATAATTGTTATATATGTAACCAACCTGAAACAACAGAACATGATCTATTTTTTTATGTCAACCAATAAATGCTGTATGGGTCTCTCTTTACAACCTCCTGATCTCAAAATCCTTCTCTCCTCAAAATGTTTTATATGGATATGTATCTAAGAATAACAATTTTGAATACTTAATGAATAACATTAT
>JAUBOC010000103.1:12604350-12620426 GCA_032275365.1 Anablepsoides cearensis | reverse complement strand
CAGGTAGCCATGATACCAGAGCCTGTCTGTATAATGTCTTGTGACGTCCACGGCCTGCCCGTTACCACTACTGTGCAAGTGTGTCAAAAACAGAAAGGCAGATGTGGCAGTGGAAGGTGTCAAAGGAGTTTGGATAGAAAAACAAAGTAAAAAAAACAAACAAAAAACGACTAATCGATTATTAAATTAGTCGTCGATTATTTACTAATCGATTAGTCGTCGACTAATCAACTAACCGACTAATCGTAGCAGCCCTACACCCGGCACACTGCCTCTTTACCCCACTGCCCTTTGAGGAGACGCTACAGGATACTGTGCGCATGGACTGCAAGACTGAAAAACTGTTCCCATCATAGAGCTGTTACACTACTAAACACTGTCCACAATAAACAATCAACCCAAAGGATTGTAACTCCACCTTCACATTCACTACATCACCTTAGTACACTGCACTCAGTTCAACATTCACTGCATCACTACAAGTATTTTGCACTCAGCT
This sequence comes from Anablepsoides cearensis, assembly GCA_032275365.1. Lineage (NCBI taxonomy): Eukaryota > Metazoa > Chordata > Actinopteri > Cyprinodontiformes > Rivulidae > Anablepsoides > Anablepsoides cearensis. The sequence continues at coordinate 12,619,927 of JAUBOC010000103.1, read as the reverse complement.
CTTTAATGTTATTGCCTTTTTACTGTTATTGTTACCAGATTCCTAATCACAGGTGTGTAAATTATATATATATTATATATGTATTTTGTATTTTACTTGATGTTGGCACCTGGAGGACTGTTCCAACAAATCTCATCTTATCTAACTGTGTAGCTTAACTTTTGTGTTGTAAACTATTAGGTGATCATGAGTGTTCTGAAGAGATTAGCATTATGCTAGCAGTTTTCTATGGGGGGTGTAATGTATTTTAGCAGCTAATTAGCACAATGCTATTTATTTTTTGCACAATATGAATTAATATTGATATGTTATTGAGTAGTATTTAAAGGAGTCAAATAAATGGGATTTAAATTCAGCACAGCTTTAGTTTGGATTTGTTGGTCAAATGCATGTTTCTAAATTTGGGTTTGTACAAATAGCATATAATAGAGGCTTTGAGGACAAAAAGTTTGGGAACCACTGACAAATAATAATGGAAAGAACTACATTGGTCAGATGACTCACCGTGTGTGGAGAAGGCTCGTCCGTCTCGTTAGGAAGATCCCAGTGGCAGAAGAAGACTTCGCCCAGAATTGGATTGTACGGTTTCTTGGCCACCGAGCCTTTCCTCCCGGCGTGGAAGGCTGACAGGTACCACTTCACCACCTGAACCATGCGCTCTCTGGGCTCTGGCTGGTCAGCGATACTACAGAAAAAACAATCCAACAGCGTTAAATGACATTATAGACAATCTAATCCTGGCTTATTTAGAGATTATACAGGTGTGTAGATATCAAAGCTCACGCACCTTACAAATAAATCTGGATGTGCAAAGAAGTCCGCGTACATTTCTAACAACGATCTCCTCTCTAAGATGAAGGTGGGCAGGACCACCTAACAGGTGAAAGAAATAGGTTTTGTCAGCTTAGCATTTAAAACTGACCCATACTGGGAGAGAAACAGGGTCCCCAGCATTTCATGAAAACTAAATTCAATAATTTTATATTTCCAGAGTTGCTGGGAACCTTGAGAAAGATGGCTGGAACAGAAAACGATCAGACTGGAGGTAAAAGAACAAAAAGAGGCTTACTTTCGTGAGGTCCATCCCCAAGCGAACTTGAGAGAGCAGATGCATGATGACGCTTTTGTGCTCTTCCACAGACTCCCCCTCACCATCATCATCACGGTCGTCATGGCTATCAAACTGATCTAAAAAAAAAAGTGTCATCGATGAATCACATTTTAAAACGTATATTTTTACAAATAATGGATGTGTCTGAAATGTTTCTTGTACCTTTAAAAATTTCTAACGCTGAATAAATGAACGCTCAAAGCGATAAATCATATTTCTTTTTAATATTCATGCATGTAGAGCAGGAAGTGTGCTTTTTATTGTTCTATAGATGGACTTACAGGTAAATGAAAGAATCAGGTAAATGAAAATAAAAGATGCTTCAGTTTATAACAAAACCAATTTAATCTTTCAGATTTAATGTAATAATCATGTAACACGTCTTCAAATATTTGTCCTTTTAACTCGATTATCATCAGAGTCTGAATCCTTCACTGTCATCAACAAGTAATTTTTTTTTTGTAAATTTTTTTATTCATTTCATTTAAAAAACAAATACTGTACATACAACAAGTAATACGAATCACAAATAAAATGAAAGGTAAAAAATTCTTGTTATCATCTGCCCCTTTTTTCCAAAATTAAAGAAAAAAAATATATTAAAAAATATATTAAAGCAAATCTAATCTTGAAAAACAAAAACCGCAACAAAAAACTTCAACTCCTTCCCGAACAACAGTTCTTATGAGTGCACAATAAATAAATTCATATTTCTTCAACAAACTGATTTTTATCATTTTCTTAAACAGATTTATTGAGCCAGCATTTTTATATTCACTTTCCAGATTATTCCATAGACTTATTCCTTGTACTGAAGTACATCGGTCCTTCAAGTTTGTTCGAATTTTAGGCTTTTTCATCTCTAGTCCCTTAAGATTATAATTACTTACTCCTTTATCAAAATGTAATTGGATATATTTAAAGGTAATACATTTTTATCAGCCTTATACATAATCTGCAAAATACCATAATCAACCAACTCAAAAAACTTCAATAATTTCAACTGACAAAACAATATATTTGATGGGTGACTGTAATGTTTTCTGGTGATAATTCTTACAGCTCTTTTCTGTAAAATAAAGATGGGATTTGTAATTGTTTTACATGCTTTACCCCAGACTTCAATACAATAAATCATATTCCCTACTGCTGAAAATTTACTTCACTACTCCCAGCTTAGTGTTTACGAATCTAGGCACCAAAAAAGCTTAAATAGGTTTTCCTTTTTTTTTTACCTGCATCTGTGGTGCCATTGGACATGGATGAGGTGAGGGACTCAGTGGTATTGGGTCGTTTCAATGCAGTTTCTACATTAGCAGTGGGCGCTGCAGAGGGCGGTCCTGAGGGGCTGGAGGGTGGAACAGAAAATATCAAAATACAGAGACAGAAAAGACAAGTTAAAACAGGAAGCTGGAGGAAAGAGGTGAATGGATTTTTATTTAAGCTTCGACCACCTGCTAATCTCTATAACGACTGCTGCTTTTAAGCTACAAAACGACAGATCTAAAGTCAGGCACTCACTCTACGCAGTGTTTGGGAGAAGTGTTGCTCTGGTAAAACTCATCAGCGTCATAAAACTCGTCCTCGCTGGAAGAGTAGGAGAAATCTGGCACTGAGTGTGGGGGCAGAGGGATGTGAGCTGGAGAGGCAACGCCACTGCTGGGGCCTGAAGGGCCACTCCCTACAAAAAAACAACAAAAAACAGTTCAGACAGCGTCATTCATGATGAGGCTCTTTACCCTTTAACACGATGAAATAAGAAAACAAGCAGGTTTGATCACTTTAAAAGATGATAAATCCAGTAGTATGAGGAGCAAACTGTGCACAGAAACATTCAGCTGTCTTTAAACACGCTGACTCCTTCCTCTGCAGAGCATAATGACTCTACGCTCAAGCATGCAGCAAGCCTCCTTAATGCACCGCGCAGCGTTTTAATCCTGCTGCCTCAGCACAGAAACCGAACAGGGAGCAGCCTCTGCTTTCTGTGCTGGGCTTTATTTAATTTACTTAATGTTCACCGACCCAACGTGGAATAATTAATATCACTTCGTCTAAGAAGGGTTTAGTTTTTATTACAGTTGCGCCCGGCATATTACATTTTTGGGACTAACGGTTTCGTTTTTTAAAAAAAAAGTAACAACATGGCTGCATATCTTGATAGTCAAGCACAAGATATTTGGCTTTGTGACAAAAATGCAACAAAGCAAAAAAGTATCAAGTTTTCATAAATTCAGTTTTGCTCCTGAAACTGCTGTTCAAACTCAACCTTTAAAAAACCTAACTATAAGAATAATAAAGCATAATGTTTTATGATTTTTCATTTCTCTTGTAAATGAGAATAAATGAAAGTAAATAAAAAAAACATAATCTGTTATAAAGTAAAGCATCAAAGCTAATAACTAATCATGACAGATGTGAACACGTTCTTAAATGATGTGCATTTCCTACAAATACAAAAACTGGAAGAAAACATCTTATTTATATTTAAGAAGTTTAGCATAATGTAAATGATTTTAACCATTTTGCTGCTGAAATATGAAGTTTACTTACTTCTTGCATAAGCAAACAGTTCATTTCACATATAGCAGTTCCTATTTATCACTTTTTATTCTAACTGGGTGAATGTGTTCACACAGTATTTACGTCTTTAATTATTCTCTCCCTGAGCAAACAATCCATCACAGAATAAAATGAAAGTTTACCTGTGCTATTGGGAGTTGGGGTCTGCAGACTGCCCATCACTGTGACCACGGGACCAACTGGTAACGTGGAGGGTCGTTGGTCTGATTTACACACCTGAGAAGCGTCTTTTGGGGACAAAAAAAAAAGCAAAACAAGTAGACAAGTTAGAACTGAAAGAACATTAAAAATCAGCGTTTCATCTCAAGTGCCAACAAGCCAGAGAAAATGATCTGACAAACAGAGGATTTGGCTGCGGAGGTGGGGGTTTGAGGGGATTACATAGTTTATTGAAGATACCAAAATTAGAACAACCCACTGTGCAGTGTTCGTTTTATAAAACAGCTGAGTCATCATCTTCTGACCCAGACCAGGAAAACACTGAGCAAAACTTAATGATGATGAAAAAATAACAGTCATAAATAAGTGAAAAAAGGAATATAAATCACACAAATACCTAATAATAAATAATAATAAATAACTGAAATTCAGTTTCCTAAATGCATTAAAATAACATTTATCAAAATTACTACTCATATTTTACCAGTAGTTTCAGGCTTTATCCCCAATAATTAAAATTCCCCATGCTGTTATATTTTGTCTGTGCAGAATAAATGATATTTAAATAAAATCCTTTCAATACGTAAAAATCGTGGTTGGTCTGAACAGCAGGGGGCGTTGTTGTCACAGTCAAACCCATTACACAACATCAACAGCAGCTTTGGAAAACGCTGATGTGTGAGTGACACAGCAGCGGTACCTGTGGGTAATGTGGTCTGTATTGGCATTGTGGTGTTGACTACAGGGGTCTCCAGAGGGGGCTGGTAGATCCCATCCACTGGGTTTATGGTGCTCTGGAGAAAGAAAATAAAAAAAAAAAAAACACAACATTAACAATAAAAGCACCTGGCTGAGTAAAATATTCACACCACTGCCTGCACCACTGTTCAAGATCTTCTTTATATTCCTATACAATCAAAATAGACTCCTGCAATAAAACAAAAAGGGTATTTATTTCTAGAGGTGTACCCAAGTCCAGGCAATTAAATACAAACCTGGCTGATAAAATGTTGCTTCAGTTTAACATGTTATGGTTATCCCAGCTGACACAAACACAGATAAAAAAGCACCAAAAACACAGTGAAATTGACCTTCACTGTCCTGCAGCTGACCCTCAGGGCTCTTCATAACACTCAGATGGAGGTTAGTCATTGTGATGTAATGTTCCTTTATTATTAGTTGAACTACGACTAGAAAACGATCGAAGATTAAGAGGGACAAGCAGGGCGAGTCAAAACGACGACTTTGTTCTGAGACACACAGGAAAGAAAAAAACTGCAAAGTGACGTTATCTAGATTCTAAAAATCAATTTCTAAAAAAATAACATTTTGTGCTTTGAAGTTAAAGTAACATGAAAAAAAAAATAAGAATCTCAGTTCCTGTGGATCAGAGGTGGAAATTTCACTCTGCTGTTCTGCTTTGTTGCTTCACTTCATCTTTATTGCACAGCTTGTTGCATGTCCTGTCCACGTGTCTTTAAAAAAAAAAAAAAAAAAAAAAACTAAGTCAATGGCTACTAATAATAGCCAAAAGCAGAAATATTGGTCCGTCACGGCGGGGCCAGTCAGTCTTCGGCCTCAATAATGAGAGATGAACCAGAAGCAGATAAAAGAAGGGCAGCTGGGCATCAAGAACTGTTCCGTCTAAAAAGCTTGTTAAAAGCACGCTATGATTGATTTTTTTCTTAAACGAATGCAGCATTTATGCAGCAAGAGGTTCTCCCAGCATGGCTAAATTTCTGTGTATATCCAAAATATCATGACGGATAAATACTGATCAGACTGGTTGTCTCTTTGCTTTAAACACATTATTCACATTGCAGTCGTTTTCCATGTAGTGAAGAGATCAACGATCTCTATGAAACATGCTGTTAGTGTTTTAGGCAGAAGACAATCAGACACACAACATAGACCTTTAAAAAGGCCTATAGGTGCTCACAGATCTTAGGGAGAAAGCTTTTGACATAAAACATGCAGTTATCCAAGTGGACGGAGCTCATACTGTGCTATTTATACTACATAACAATGTACTTAATGACTGTGGGATTATGTCAGCAATAAGAGGAGACTCACCGTATGAGTGGTCTGGCCTCTGTGGGATTGATGCGTCAGGAACTATACTGGAGGTTTCTCTATGTGCTAGACCATTATTGACAAATTGCTAGCATTTTCCACAGCATGCAGAAGGCTTTTAGATTGATTATCTGCTTCACAGGAAGTTCTTGATTGTTGCATGATGATGCATCTCTGTAGATTGTTTATTTGCCATCGAGTTTTATCAAAATGTTACAGTAACACCACCGCAGTCTCAACTTTCTCAAGCATATAATTCCATCAAGGCAAACTAAAAGTTGTTTTTTAAATCTCAGACAAGTTACCAGATAATATAAAAAAAAAATCCCCTTATTGAAGCTCCTCATTAGACAGATGAGAAATGGAGGTATTGATCTTGTTCATACCGATTATCTTTAGATAATGCTGCAGTATATGGTCTTAGCAGGGAGGGGCAGGAAGGGGCGGGCCGTGGGGGGTGTATCGTCTGTGCTGTGTCGAGTTATTCTCTCCCGCTTTTTACGTCTTTCCATTGCTTCTACATCTTTCATGTCTTTTTATTTGCTTCTTCCTGTAGATTTTTTTGCATTTCTCAAATAACTTTGGGCCTCAGTCAGGAAGGAAGTCTGGGGTTTTCTGCTTTTTTCAGCTCGAGAGAAGGATGAGACTGGCGGCGGATTGAGCTGTACCTATTTCTCTACATTTCTATGAGCTATGGCTACATCTGAGGCTGAAATGCATTACAGAGACACAATAAATAGTTTGTCATTAAAAAGCCAGGAAGGAAAGATTTGTTATTGAGATACGAGGGTGACAAAGACTAATTGTATGCTACTGGCAGTTACGCACATCGTCATTGTAAAAGATTTAACTCACAGAAAAAAAAAAGAGCTGACACTATGGATAAACTACAATCCTGAAAGTCTTTGGACACTTTCAACTAAAGCAACGGTGGCTGGTGAAAGATGTGAGGACACTAAAAACTGAATAAAAAAATTCTGATCACAGGAGACGTAAACTGTTGTTTTGTCCATGAATGTCACTAATATATTTGCTTTTAGATGTAATACAACGTTGGTCTTTATTTCTAATCTCAAATTGGCCTGAATTTAAATTGATATGAACATTTTTACAAGAGAAGAAATGTGTTTTTACATGAAATCACTTGGCATTCAGTTCGAGTCCCCATTCTGACTGATTGACAGACTGTTGGATCGGTTTTATTTTTAGAAACACTTGAAATTGTCCTTACTGCTAAAGAAGTGATCGGAGCAAATCCGTGCAGTATTAGACAGCGTATTTCCTCTGTTTATTAGCTGGCCACACTCACAATAAATAAATAAATAAATAAATAAATAAATAAATAAATAAATAAATAAATAGTCGGCCACACTCGATGCTGAGTAGCAAAGTTAGCTCACGTCCACTGCTTTTAATCCTTGGGATAAAATATAATGAAGCTTTGCTTTAATGACTCATCACCTCTTTTACATCCTTGAACCCAGCGATATACAACCACTGTGGTTCTCTCACTCATGCAGTTAATGGAGAGCAAAGCTCAAACAATAACTTATATTTTACAGTATATTATAAGTCTGTGGGAAAAGTGGTTTAGTTTATTCCACTATCAAAATGGCGCCGGCAGTTCTGATGTAGGAAGTGTGTTATGTGAGAACTATTGTTTTATCTTAACTCCAGAGTTATTCGGCCTATCAGCACAGTTTAAAAACTGGTTTTTAGTTTAAAGTGTTTTAACACAAACTGAAATAAAGTCTCAGAGAAGACTCATCTTTCCGACTAAAGCAACTTAAATAAGTCATGTGACCAGCCAGGTTCCAGAGGATTAATATAGCATCGTAATTTTTAAAAACAGCCACCGTATTTCAATACAGAGGTATACCACAAAACCTTCATACCACCCAAGCCTAATCTGAAAGCACTTCATTTACAAGCTGTGATATCTGGAAAACAAAGCTCAACAATGAGCAACACATGGAAAAAAAAGGTTACTTTTACTTTAAATTTGATCATTTAAGCCCAGGCAATGATGTTTGTTCCCAACATTATGCTGAATGAACATCAATGAGCATAAAAAGATTGAGAAATAATCTAAAAGTTTACAGTGACTGTTCTGAAAACCTTAAAGCTGTTAAATGAACATGTTAGTGTTAAAGCACGTACAGCTTGAGCCTGTTAAATTGCCGTCTGGATGGCTTTCCTGCCATTAGTGCTCAGCAACTCAATAAGCAGGCAGTGTGAGCAGGAGAAATCAATGGTGGACTAGTTAACTTTAAACTGTGTGTGAAGTGACAAAGCAGGCCAACACATGTATTATATGTGCATATAATACTCAAGTTTCAGTTTTGCGTAGCTTGAATGAACAGTTGGTGTTTTAATGAAGACAGAATAGTTCCCAACCACCGCTAAACAGAACTGAAATCCCAGATTAAAACAGGATTGTGATGTTTTAATCAAGAGGACAGAAGCTGCAGAAACGAGGGACAGAGCTCGTCGTTGAATTAAATGGCATGCTCTAAAGATCCCATTCGTCAGCCCTTCCAAAGGAGAAAGTAAATTATGCCAGAAGAGAAAGTTAGAGGTTTCTTAATTTGATTATTGTTTTTTTTTTTTTGGTCATGGACAGAGAGTGTTTAAACTTACTATAAGTCCGTTTGCGTGTTGTTGTTCGTTACTTTGGTCCTTAAAATTTTAAGAAGACAGCGTTAGTCTGCTTTGTGTAGAAAAGTTCAAGAATCATTTCAAAAAGGCATCCTTCTGTGGTGAGACCCAGTTTTTTTCTTTTTATAATGTTCTTTAACTCGCCACAAGCAGTGATTATTTCATCACATGGTAAAAAGCCCAATTTTCTTATTAATAAAAAGTACAATTTACTCTGCCATGCCAATCTGTGAAGTCACCCATATTTCCCCTTTTTGTTCTTAATTTTGTGTGTGTTGATAGTTTCAAAAGCCAAGAAGTAACACCTAACAACCACGTGAACAATTTCTCCACTTCCTCTCAGAAAGACAAATAGAACATGTGATGAAACAAACACTGGGCTACACCCTCCTCATTCAATGAACCAGATGTAAGCCGGGAACTACCCCCCCAAAAAAACCCGGGGTTACACACAGCATACATGTCAGGAAAAATGATTTGGAGTAAACGAGACCTGGAAGATCACAAATAAAGCATGCAGGGGTTGTGCTTACCTTAGCAATCTGCAGAAGAACGATACAGTGCTTGATGGACTCTACCATACTCTGAAGGAGACAAAAAAATAAAACACAGGAATCTGGTAACACCATTCCAAACTCAACAGGAATGAAAAAATGTCAAATATATACTTACACAAGTAGTCTCTTTCAAATTTTCTATTTTCTGTTGAAAAGAAGAAAACAAAAAGACATCAGAATAACGATGTTTGACTCCGTAGTAGGTTTAATGAAGGTTTCTGTGGTCAAATACTTTTGCTAAAAATACAGGAGGAAGTGTTTTGTCACACCACTGATGGTAAACAAACACTAACAAAAAAAAACATGCACAGATACTGAAAACACTTTAAAACTGAGCTACTTCCTCCAACCAAACCAAAACCCCACACTCCTACAAAGATAACATTTCTAACAGGCCGAGGCTGCGTCAAACAATCAAGGTCACATAGCTTCCTGAAAAGTGGACCTACTAAATGTCAAAGCAGCAACTGATAAACTGATAACAATGAATTGTCATGAATGTAATAATTATTTTTTTCTTAAAGTCAAAACAAAAAGTTGAAATATCTCTGGTAACAAATGTTTTAAACTGATTTGTAGGTAAATTGTTAGTATTAGTCTATTTAGACCTAATTTAGATGCAAATAATGGTTAAAACTATATATATATTTTTTGTACATTATTAACATCTAATTTTTGCTGCAATAGAAAACTTTACTTTAAAGCTAAAATAATGATGTCAGTAAATACTCAACTGTAATAGCCCGTGGAGATATTTGACAAATAATTAATGCCATCAGACCTTTAAAGTTTAAAAAGGCAGAGGTTTATCTGAAAAAAAAATTGATATCACATTCTGAGTTAAACCGATCAATTCCTGAACACGTCACATTTGACATATCAGTCATAGCAGAGTTTCAATGCAAAAAGCCAATTTGCTACTGTTGATCACTGCAATGATGTCAACCAAGCGACAAGACAAAACATTTGCACCAGATTGTCAGTAATAACTTTAATTTTCTCTAATAATAAAGAGAATAGCCAACCACAGAACCGGGGAGCAGGGACAGAACTGCACTTCTGGTACTCACTCTGCGCGATTCATCCTCTTTGCAGTCTTTGATCTTCTCATCAAACAGCTGTTTCAGGATAAGAGATGAAAAGGGAGAAAATAAAGACAGTCAAATGGGTCAGAGAGGCAAATCTGGAGCCCACAGATGATGCAGTTTGAGATAATGTGGCGAGCAAGAGCTAAATATTCTCACAGGAAAGATTTTTTTTATTAAAAAAATTAAATTAATTACTAAATGCCTGCAGCAGCCTGTTCCTTGCTTTGTCACAGCGCAAAAACACAACTTTTGATTTGTACAAGAAATACAAATCAGCAAAAAAAAAAAAAAACTGACTGGCTTTGTGTCAAAAGAGACAAAACTTTCATTATGTTGTGAAACTTCTGAGACATGGTAACTTTTTTGAGAAGTGTCACTGAATTCATGAGCTGTGGAGAAAGACGACAAGGATCTCAACGAAAATGAGGAAGAGGAGCAAATTTCCAGAGAATGGGAGGAAAAGTGGTAAATATAAAAGCGTTATATTAAGGTTATATTAAAGCGTGACAGAAACAGAAACTAAGACACAGACGCAACAAGTTAGATGGTAAAACAAAATTCATGTTTGAACATGATAGAAGGAAACATGTACTCAGATCCCAGCAGAATAAAAGCAACCATTAAAAGATAAGAATAATTTTAATAAAATACAGACTAAAAACATGCTTGTAACACACACAGATTCACCATCAACAAGATAGCAGCAGAACTTAAAGTGTTATTCAAGTCATTTGTTGAAGACTCTTGTTTTTTTCCATATAGCAATATATATTACAGGGTTAAAAAAGAAAAATCACATCAGATCTCTTTCAATATCACGCGGCCCTAATACACACCTTTAACTGGTCGATCAGAATCTGTAGGTAGGCGTCGGCTTCAGATAGTTTCTTGTCAAAGTCTTGAACACTTGGAACAAATCCCGTCTCTGCCTCCTGCAGATAGGAAAACAAACAGAGCTGAGCATAAGTGCATCAAAACAGAAACTGGTAAAAAAGGCCTGCCAGTATTCACACATTCAAAGTGGAATACAAAACCATTTACACAACATTCATTCATAAAATATTAGTCTCCCTCCATCACCTCCTGACCACAAAAGCTTTGTACAGTGCTGCACAAAATGGTGGAGAGAAACATCAACATTTCAGGAGAATCTTCCAGCAATGTACTGCCCTGGGTTAAATAGAATATGAATAGTATTGTTTACATAAAAAGCAAAGCGTGTCTGTCCAGGCTTCAACAAAACCAGGAAGCTCGGGAGCAGGAGAGTCACAGACAGTGGGAACAGACTGAGGTGTGCTCACATTTATTGTTTGGTAATTAGTTTCCCCAGACTCCAAATAACACACTTGGAACGTTTCATTACATAAGATCCGTTAAGAGGTAATTACTAGACCACCAGCGAAGCAGGCATGACCAAACATCAGAGTCCCGAGCATCAAGCTCGCTGAGAAGCCACAGCCAGGATGAATGGACACGCTGGTTAGAGAAATTTATCAAACATAAGCAGACTTAAAGATCACACAGTAACCCCTGCCTGTCAGGTGATTCACTACATGACTAATGCAGGATGTGTCTGTGCCATTTACTGCAACACAGCAGTTACTCAGACATGGAAAAACACAGAGCAAACTCTTCCACAGAACTGCAGTCAGAGTGAAAAAGAAAATCAAACCAAATCCTTATCTTGTTAGCAAATTCAGCCCTTATCAAACCGTGGCGAATGCGTCTGCCGCCACCTCGGATTGGCAGCGGCGCACACTCCCGGCGTCTTGTCCCTCCTACCCACGGCAGCCTCATGGGGACGTGAAGAAAAGCCATTAAACGCAAAGCCAAACATTAACAGCTGCTCTGGCCGGAGACCTGCTTCGGGTTAAAACATGGGAAGCTTTAAAAAAAGAGCAAAGTCTGCCATTACTCAGCAGCCATGAAGCAAGCAGTTAAAGGGGGGCAAACTTCCTATAAGGGAGCAAAGGTGCAAAAGTCATTAGTTCATCAAGACTACAAGAAAAAAAGTCTGAGACAGAAATATAAACAGTGCAATGTTGGGGTGTAAATCCCCAGCTTTATCACAATATAATATTTTATCAATCTAACACAAATGATTGTGTTAGATGGACATATGATATGGATCCATATTGTGCATATGATGACGATAGGATTCAATTCTTGATTTTTAGCTTAGAATTATGATTCTTTCCTTTTTTTGTTGCCATTTTATAACTAGATATGTTTCCTTTCTTTTAACATCAGCGTTTTTGTCTTTGTATCAAACTGTAACTGTCTGTTAACTTCCAACTAACATCACAAACCTTTTTGTGACCACAACTTACTTACTGTTATACAAAAACAATACAATAATGAGATTGATTCATTCATTTTATGTATTGATTCACAGTTTAAGCAGCTACAATCAGTTATTAATTGACTCTCGATTAATCCATAAATTACGAAAACGATTGATGTTTTTGTTTTGCCTTCATGTAATCGATCATCAATCATTAAATCGATATATACAGTAGATGTGGATCAATGTATTGCTACACCCCTATTAGAATGACAACATATCAAAAACAACCCATACAGTGAGTCACAAATCTGGTGAAGAAATGCTGTTTGTTTTGTAAGAATATGTTTTAATGGAGGCAAACAAAAACATACACAGGCTACTAAATAAATAGATACTGGAAATAAAACAGTGAGGAAGACCTTCACCTGCATCGTCAAATTTCAGAAAAATCTGAATCAAAGTGTGCAGCCTGTAAAACCATTCTGACTTAGTTTTAATGTATCACGAACACTAAACACCTAAATATAAAAACTAAGCCCTCACAGGTAAAGCCAACCAGGAAAAATCAAAACAAATCCCCTGTAATTCCAGAGTGAACCGACCGTTTTGTTGTGTCAACACGTAACAGAAGGGCAGTGCAGTTTTATGACTAGATAAGTTTGGAAAAGGAAAGTCAGATGTGGGTGGCTGCTTTATAAACAGCCTATGTCCCGAAACATTTGCAGAGATCTCCACTCCTGATCAACTAAGACCGATCGTCCCCGACACAAAGAGAGACTCGCTCCCCATCAGCTTACAGAGACTTAACACATATGAACCCAATCGTCTGCCCCCGTGAGCTCCCTCTTCTCCCCTCCCTCCTCTATGTATTTGTCTTTCCACATAGTGTGACCCACTTTAAAAACACTGCTGCCCCAGCGTCGCACTGCAGCCGTTAAACTTGACTTTTTTTCTCCCCCCCCTGTTCTTTGTGTGCGTTTTACTTACAGGGCACCCCGCTCCAACGAACATGCTGCATCAAAGCTTGAAGCATCTCTCAGGCCATTTTGCCTGACACAAGCTCCTTTTTCCCCCTGCTTGCGTTATTCGATCTTTTCTCCCTTCCCTTCCCACAGCACTAAACTAGCAGCTCTAGTGAAGTTAGCATTATTTCCTCCCTCCTCCACATGGTAGGAGGAGGAAAAAAGAAAAAAGAAAGAAAAAGAATCCTCCTCCTTTGATTCTCAAATGTGGTGTGCCAAAATAAACCACCTTCAGCCTGGCTTCAATGTATTCTTCAGCAGCAATTTATCAGCTGACTATTTGGTGTGAGGCAGACAACGTCGAGTTAATCCAAGACCCTCCCCTGGCAGGAAGGGCACACTTCCTCTCACACGAGCAGAAAAAAAAAAAGCAGCACACAGCAGACAAGCAGTAAAAGCCACCCTGATTGGCTGAGGCAGCAGAGACAGATGTTTTGCTGCTCGAGCAAACCCATTCAGGATTGGGCATCTCTGGTCACATGATCCTACGAAAGCAGCTCATATGAAGTGTGTGTGTGCGCTAAGCGAGCAGACACACGTAGTACATGAAAGGTTTGCCACGAAGGGAGGGGGGGAGCAAAAAAAAAAAAAAGGAAGGAAGGCAAAAGAGAGGGCAAATGACAAGGTTGATTATGGGGATGAAAATGAGCAGACAGAAAGGATCGTTTATACGTGATGGAGGGGGAGATGACTCAGGAGGTGTGTTCTATGACAGACAAGCAGGGAGGAAGGTTAGGTTGGAAAACAGAAGCCAAAATAAAAAAAGAGCACTGGATGAGGCAGGCTAAACACTTACAGGAATCAGACACACCAGCAGAGTAGATAAAGCTGCCAGCGAGTCGATTATAAAGAAAAATACTTCAATATTTATCAGATTGTCATAATCTTACCCTCTATAATGATGCAAATGAATGTCACCTTTAAATAAAACCATCTTATAATAATTGTACTGCTATGGCAAAACAATCACATTCATGTGCTTTTAAAAACACCAACTATGTCTACAAATATACCTAAATGCAACTTGATGACATCATACTTCACTTAACAAATCCAGCATATTTTCATGCCATGTTTGCACAAGCCTTTAACACCCAATTGTTCTCTACTAGTCTCCGTGATAACATTTATTTCTACAGGTTTCCAGACTCTGCTCTCATTCAAACATTTTTCTGTTTCTATTGGCAAGAAAAAGGGAAACAGAACATGCAGCCTAAATGAGATGACTTTCAGTTACAAAGTAAACATGAGCAGCCTTTATAAAGTTAGATTAGACATGCATGCCCACACATAGACAAACAATAAGGTCAGCAGCATACCTGGAGTTGGAGGGTGTGACGGAGGATGGTTCCCTCTAAGGCCTGGATCCACTTTTCACGTTCATCTGCATCTCGAGCTGATGATGGAAACATACAAACACACACAATGAGACAGGTTTTCCCATCAGGGAAAAATGTAACAGTATAGCCTGGTTATACTACTAGTACATACACATTAATATTACTGGGACAACACCGAGATGACATGGGTACAGGTGGCAAAGTGATGGAAACTGACAGAAATACTAAATATTTCTATTTTTCTATTTTGTATTTTTCCACTAATGCAGGGTGAGTCACACGTTATTGTGCATGGGTTTGAACTGAAAAAACAGATCAAAATATAAAAATGATCAAAACTACCGCAGGTTAGCCTTTTCCCTGTGCTTTCAAGTATTTTAAAATAAAGTTTCCAAGCGAGAGATATTTTCCAGTGTTTACAGACATGCTAATCTCCATGTTTTGTGTTTCCACATGTCAACGTTTTGCTCACTGTGACTGCACCCTTTGAGCAAAGAAACAGGCTGCCAGAAACATTAAGACATGCAAACACACACGCACACGCACACACACACACACCTCTCTATTTCTGTGAATTTTGCACTTCGATTAAAGCCTAACCCTGACCCCTTAACCTAAACCTAACCTCAAAAGGTATAATCACAAACATAAACTTAATTTATACTTTAGCCCTAAACCCAACTCCTGACCAACACGGGGGG
Organism: Anablepsoides cearensis; assembly: GCA_032275365.1. Lineage (NCBI taxonomy): Eukaryota > Metazoa > Chordata > Actinopteri > Cyprinodontiformes > Rivulidae > Anablepsoides > Anablepsoides cearensis. The sequence continues at coordinate 12,604,351 of JAUBOC010000103.1, read as the reverse complement.
G
>JAUBOC010000103.1:12569485-12589883 GCA_032275365.1 Anablepsoides cearensis | reverse complement strand
TCACAGTTGAAGAGTACCTATGATAAAAATTACAGTCTTCTACATGCTTTGCAAGTGGGAAAACCTGAAAAATCAACCGTCTATCAAATACTTGTTCTCCCCACTGTATACAGTATAACAATGTCTTTATAACAGCATTTATTTAAACATTAACTAAGGCTGCACAACAATAATGATTTATTTAAAAAACATTTTCTGCCCAGAAAAAAAAAAACAGAGACCCTACAAAAACAGGTCCGTAAACCACTTCTGGGTTGCGACCCACCAGTTGAAAATCCTTGATTTTGAGAACGTCAAACAGGTGACTTTTGGGCCCATTTCCACTAGTGACTTTTTATCAATAGTAAACAAACATGTTGGTTAAAAACAATTGTTGTATATTCGCTTGTAAAAAAAAACCTCGAAAAATGTTTTGTGTAAATGAAATGTATACCAAGTCAGCCGTCAAAAAACAGATATTTTGTGTAATCTTCAGGTGGTATGCCTTTTAGTTTTGGTGACGACTTTATTTTTATTAACTTACTGTGTTCATGTTTTTTAGTTTGTATGAATACAATCTAATGAAACAATCTATCTTTTTGTAGAATTTCTGGATTTAAAACAACTCAATTCCTCCAAAAGTTAATTAAAATAATCAAACATTCACAATATTAACAGATTACATGAATAATACAATATCTTAAATTATTTTTCATAATCTGTTGCAGTTTGACATTTCTTCAGTTCTAAGATGAACATTTTTCCATTTTGTAAGCAGAGTAATTCTACCATTTTGAAACTCTAGAATAAACTGAAAAAGTGAGTTAATTACAGAGTGAAACGTACAAATTCTTGCATTTCATTGCCAATCAAATAAACAATTTATGAATTTGAACATGAAAAACCTGAGATTTTTCACTTTTTTACTGAACCGAATGTTCTTTTTAATGGAACTTTTCAGAGTCTGCATATCCTAAATTTAAGTCCAAATTAAAGAGTGATTTATTAAATCAACATTTACACACAGAGTATTCATCAATGTCTTTATTATTTACAATAAGCTTAACACTGATAAGCAGAACTTCACAGTAATATGTGAGCTTTAAATAAGAAAAAAAAATACAATAAAAAAATGTTTATGTTAACATTTGACATTTGTATCCCTGTTTAGATTCACATATTTCACTACGATGTGTTTGTGTTTACATTGCACTCATCCAACTGAAGCCGTGGCCTTTGGTATAAGGATGTTCTCCAGAACCCAAAACAGGGAGAGACGGAACAAGACACGGACAAAAAAAAAAAAAAAACACAGATGGAGAGAAAACAAATCTGGTGAGGATGAACGATTAAAAAGAAAGCAGCTTGAGTTCAGACATTTGAAGAAGCTGATTGAATTTAACAGTTTGTGGTTTCTGATAAGGCTTTTTGGGGGAAATCTGCTTCACTGTGATGCAAAAAAGCAAAAACAGGTTATTGTTCAGTTTAGGTTAAAACAAATGTTTGGGTTTAGGGTGGCTGTGCTAATAGTGTTAATGGTCAGTCAAAAATCAAATCTTTTAACAAAAGTGCACAGACTGGTTTTCAAGTTTGCACCCGACTGTTAACCTCCAAATGAATTTGTTTACAAATTCACGCTGAAATGAACACTTTAATAATCGATTACCATTATGTACAAAACATAAATACTCTATTTTATGAAAAGGCACCAAAAAGTATGAGAAATGATAAAATTGAAATCCACAGTGACATCTATTAAAGACAAGTTCGTCAAACAACACAAAAGAGAAGAAAATAAAAAGATGACTTCTTTTTATTTTCCCATCATTACTGGTTATTTAAGTGCTATGGACCTGCTGTAATTACAGATTCTGTAGCATCACAATATGTGTCATTAAACAGACGTATGAGGCCTTATCCAGTGTACGTTAAGATGAGAAGCAAACAAAAACCCAAGAGTGTGTGTGTGCTGTACACAGCTTTGTGCGCTCAAAAAACAGAGAAACCTTTTTTTCTGAACTCATCAAAATTTAAATTAGGGCCAGTATTTATTTAAAAAAATAAAATAAAAATAAATAGAAAATATGGCACCGCAAGAAATTAAAAACAAGCAAAGGTTAAGGATTATTACATTCAAAGTGCATTTTCAGTTCTGGGCTGATGAAACCTCCTGAAATGCATCTCTTTAGACAAAAACTCTGTGGACACATACATTTTTTTTTTATCCATGGATATGAAATAAATCAAATATTTTAATATTTTCTCTCTCTCAAAATATGTCTGTGCTTTGAACAAAAATAATTCAAGTTCATACATTCTCAAAAGCAGTTTCTCTTTAAATCAAATAAATCCACGTGTGCTGAAGACTTACTGCAGTTTGTGTGGTGAGTGTAAAGTGGGTGTCTTTGCTCGCTGTGTGGAAGAATTTGAGGCACGTGGGCCACGACAAGGCTACAGGGAATCCAGCACTGTCCACACTGCCAAGGACACTTAAATTGAACTGTTGACCTGCTCTGTGCTTTCACACTCATCTTATTTTTCAGGAAAGTGAGCCAATGTGCAACAATGACCACAATCATTTGGGGAAAATCAGTTGATTCCAGTGTTTCACCCTCTTCTTGGACAAGGAGGGTCATCCATAAAGTTGAGGGGTTGTATTATTTACAAGATGAAAATGTAAAAAAACTAAAAAAAAAAAAATGAATGTACGAGATTTAATAATGTGAAATATTGTCCGTCGTCACTACAATTGTATTGTTTTTTTTTTCCACACTGGGGTAAAAAAAAAACTTGATTCTTCCTTTTTCTTCGCATTAACTGCAGAGATGAAAAGATGATGTGGAAGTTCACTTGCTCCTGACTCCTCCTTGCTAATTTAATTGGCTTCTGCTCTGGGAGCACAGCAGATTATTTTAAGCAGCGTTTGGAAGCTCACAAGTATGGCAGGCCGTTTTTACATATAATCATATAATTTATAAAACTTACATTCCAGATATCTGAAATTGGTTTATGACAAGACATATTAGTTTTTTGTTATTTATATGAGAGATATAGGGATGCACAATATATTGGCATCAATATTGGCCAATGGTGGACATTATTTGTAGTATATCGGTATCGGTCCGATAAGTAAAACTGCGCTGATATAAAGGTCTGATTTTGTTTTCTCGCTTGTTGCCGTTTGTGTTTCGGGAGGAGAGATGATTCATGAGAGTGACAACTGTGTTTGTGCGTGATATATAAGTAATTTGTTTTGTTTGTGTAATATCAGTAAATATAGGTTATCGGCCATAACACCAATATTAATATACGGTATCAATATTGGCTGATATTTTTACAATGGTGCATCCCTAGAAAGATGTATAAGATTCAACTAATGCAAATTAAATTTTTGACTCTCATGTTCTGCAAGTTTTTCTTTTTTTTTTTAAACTGCACTCTCTTCTCTTTTAATAAATACTGGTAATGCTTCTGCTGCTGATCGTTCTGTGCTCAAAAGCCCCCTGCCCTTCCAAGGCCAATACTCTAGGGAGAAACACTGGATTCACTACAGAAATGACAAAGAAGGCATTCAGTCATTTGTCAAATAAATACCTTTCTAGGTCTGAGACGTCTGTGTTGGGTACAACTGTGTGAGCCCAATGTGAAAACTCCCTTCAGTCTTTTAAAAACCTTTCGCTGGATGTCTGGAAATGTCACAGGCTTAACAATTATGAGATTCATAATTACACCATAAAAACAAAGAAACTTAAAAAAAAAAACAATCTGTAAACTGAATATTTCCATTTGAGACCCTGAACCTTAAATCATAATGAATCCTGATGCTGCGTTTGCACATTTACATCACAATGGCTTAAAAAATGGCTTATGGTCACTTGAATTTCCCCAGAAAGGAAGCACAACGCTCCACTGTGAAACAATACATCCAGCTGCTGAGTCACATTCTTGTGAAACAATGAGTTAAAGACAGCCACCGTCGTTTTGTCCTCAGCATGAGACGGACAAGCAGAGTGAGTTGAACCTACTTTCTCGGCTGAATAACACACAGCCCATAACGCTCCACATTCAGTGAACAATGAGGCTTTTCATAAATGGAAAGTTGTAGCGAAACATTGCATGTTGTGACTTGAACCACATTTAGTTTTGTGTAACATTTCTCACTATGTACAGCTGTTAGTGTCCACACTGGCATTTTCATGAAACAAGTTTTTTGTAAACAATAAAAAGTGTGACGTTTTTGTAGTGATTTCTGAGGTACTTTCAGAGATTTGTCTCACTTTGTCCCCCAAAAGAGCTGTTGACGGAACCAAAAACATAAAGTTGGAAAAGAAGTGATTTGAATTGGTAGAGTTCATTGGTGTTATCACAGTGGCTACCTCTGCACCACGTCACTAATCTCTTTGATACAGTTGTGTAGGTTTTCCAGCACAGTGTTGGATCCGCCGCCGCCTCCTCCAGAAGAAGATGAGGCCCTCAGTTCCTGCAGGCTCAGCTCCAGCTTGCCCACCGCCTCTCGAAAGGCAAATTTGTTCCTGGTCTGAGGGATGCAGTCCACGTAACCTGAGCAGTAATCTAGCAGCTGGTGGCCGGCGTCCAGCACCTGGCTGCTGGAGGGGCTGTCGGAGCTGGCGTACAGCACGCTGCTCAGGCCCTCGGCGCACTCCAGCAGGGCCTCGCGGCTGACCCGCTCCAGGGACACCCGCTCCATCTGCTGCCGGGTTCGCCGAAGTGCCACTTTGGAACCGGCGGACGGTGCGGGCGCGGTGGGGGTGGCTCCGTTGGCCATTTTGGTGGGAGTTGTGTTAGTGCTGGCGGGGCAGGAGGACGAGGAGGAGGATGCAGGAGGCACTTGTGGTGGTGGCACTGATGGTCTACCCGTCGTGGCTCCTCCCGACGCTCGCCCTGACCTGTGAGCTTTCAACGTGTCTCCATTTATTTCGAGGGGCGGCGCGCCCCCCGGCTCCTCTCCGTCGCCGCTGTAGGACTGCTGCAGGCTGCGCAGGGTGGGGGGCGGCGGCGGGGCGCACTTGGGTTTGACGAGCCGCGGCCTGTCCCGCTCGCCTTGGTGCTCGGACAGCAGTTTGAAGCGGTTCCCCTGAGAGTCCAGTCCGACCAGGTGCACGTCGGCTGGGCTGTGCTTCAGCGTGGGGGAGATAAGGACGGGAACTTTGTGGTTATGGGTGGGCGCACCCGCTGAGGCAGACGACAGGCTTGGGTTCTTGGAGGGAGAGGGCCAGCCCTGCTGCTTGTCCGGCCCCGCCCCCTCCTCTCTGGCTTCTCTGACCCGCGACAGACCGTCTGATTCTCCCACCTCCCCTCCAACTCCCGGGGCCCGCACCCCTACAGCAGTACTCCGGGGCAGCAGCTTAGCTTTTGGCCTTTCCCTGATTTGTGCAGTACCCTCGTCCATCCTCCTCAACAGGGCTTCTGAGGGCCGCGCCGTCCCGTTCTCTGGCTGAGAAGTGGTGGAGGCAGTTCTCTCCAGAGGAGGCTTAGCGCTGCGGTTTCTAGGCAAAGTCAGAGAGATGCGCTCCAAGTCTGGTAGCCCAGAAGACATCGAGGAGGTAGAATTGGACCTGGGGAAAGGTTTTGGTCCACCAACCACGCCACCGCCTTCCTCTGAGGAGGCCGTCTTTCCGGTCCGTAGCCCCAGGGTTTTTTTGATGAGTCTGGGAGTGAAAAACCCAGCGAGTCCGCTCCAACTGCTGCCGCTCGTCATCTGGGAACCAAGAACCCCGCTTGAAGGTTTTTGCCCAAAGGCAGCTCCGCAACAGCGAGACTGAGTCTGGGTGGGTTCCCCGTGAGAGGGAGAGGGAGAGAAGCCCCCTAAACTGTCAGACTGGGGCAGGGGAGGAGGAGCGCTGAAGTCAGCCGTGGGTTCATATTTCTTGTGAGGCTGCGTCTCCATCTCCCGGAAGGAGCTGCTCCTCTTGGGTGGCGTCGGAAGGCTCTGTTGGAGTTGGGAAGATGACGAAGAGGAGGAGGAGGAGGACGACTTCTTCCTCATGAAAGAGCTGAAGAAGCCGGCCTTTCTGTCCCGCGTAAATGTGCCAATATTTTGTGCGTCCTCCAAAAGGCTGCCGGGAGATTTATCTCTCGGCTGCTGCTTTCGGGGCAGAGCCGGGGAGCTCCCCGATCGGCCGTCGCCCCCGAAAAAAGTGGAAGCCCAGCCTGAACAGAAAGAAAACAAACGGATTATAATTACAAAACTGACCTCAGCAGGAGCACTTTCCATCTTTTTCATTATAACAGGAAGTGGAAAATACTTAATACACTCACATCAGTACATTAACATCACTCTGACTGTTGCATGTTATTGGAAGAGGAGGAACTATTCTCGTTAGAAAAGCTGTGCATTGCTCCTTTGGGACTCAAAGAAAAAACATTTCAGGAGACTGAATGGAAAGTTTGAGCTCCTGCCAGAAATCTGAATACATACTTGTATTCAATAATTTATGGAGTTGTGCTTATAAGAGATGAGACGTTTAAGCAAGAATTAGTTGTCAAGTGATTACACAACAAAAAAATTAAACAACACAAAGTCTTCTAGAGACTAGAAGTGCACCGATAAATTGGCCCAGATTTCCCAAATTTTGGGAGATGTGAGATCAGCCGATGGTGGAAAAGATCGGCTTCTCATCTACCTCCCTCCACAAAAGGTCTGAAAACCAGACACTTTTCCCTTTTGCTCTGCTGTGAGCTTGTATTGTAAGTGTATGTTCAATGGATGAATGAATGAATGAATAATAAACACCCTCAGATTATAAAAGCACACATGCAGTGAAGCCAATGTTTTTCAATAAAATAAGATTGAAACATTGAAAGGGGTATTGTGACCTTAAAACACCTGACAGTGTCAGCCATTTAAATTTTTTTAAAAAAAATCGGTATCGGCCAAAATCAGAATCAGTAGGTGAGACTTTTAAATATCAGAAAACTGCACCCCAATTAGATAGACAAAGTAAATCTGATCTTCTTAAGGAATACAAAGCTAATTACAACTTTGTTAAGCAGGAAATGAGGCAGAAATAGTGAAAAGCAACATAAATTACTTTATATATTTGACCGTAACATTACATATACTGGTAGCAGGAAACAAAACACCCCAATGTTCTTTTATTTTTCACTTAGTTGATAAAGTTATGTGCACATAATCCTTATTTTTATTTACAGATTCTACCCAATATGGGTTTTAAGTACAATCATACATTCTGAATAAATGCACATTTTTGTAAATAAATGTTAGGTGAGATAGAAGGAACAAATATCTTAAAAGTGTTAGGGATTATAAATGTTGTGTCTGCTTTCAATGTTTTTATGTCACTTTTATTAGATTTATAAATTCAGGACCAAGAAACTTTTATTTTATTGGTGAACACTGCTCAATACTTAAAATCTGAAAAAAGTTGCCACAGTTACAAAAATATGAGGAAAAAACAAAATATATCAAGTTTACACACAACAACTGACAAATACATTAAATGTTACAAAAATAAATACAACCAAATGTTTAAATAAATAAGCAATAACTTACATATTAAAATGCATATATATTTTGCTTACAAAATAATACAAATCCTTTATAAAAATAAATAAAAAAATAAGAACTTTAACTACAGGGTGAGGGTGACACCCTTTTATTTCAGAAAGAAAAGGGGAAAATGACATACCCGAATACCCCAGCAAGTAATGTAGTTTAGAAAAAATATGGCGGCTTTCAAGAGGGCGGTGATATTTTGGACCCCTCAACTATTACTAGTTGGGGTATTCAGATGTTTCATTTTCCATTTTCTTTTTGAAATAAAGTGTGTCCTGATACATTTGGCTCACACTGTTTTTGTTGTTAGCTGTGATTTAAGATGCTGGATAGCACAGACAGTTTTTTTTTCACTAGAGCAGAATAATGTTGGTAAGAATGGAAACACACTTTAGCATTTCTGCAGTTTATTTTTATTGTTGATTATTTATATATTTGTCAAATACATGTTTATGTCATGTTCACTTTTTATGTTAGGATTTGAATTTCTGTTATTTCCTAGTAATGTTGACTCAAATGGACATACTGTGAGTTTGATAGTTTCATTATTGATAAAAAGGCACTTTCAATCTAATGTGTTTTTATGTGTTGCAACATTCTTTCAGGTTGTTATAACAAGAGCTGATTGATGAAAGAAAACACAGATTCTGGTTCTCAGTTGTTGAGGAAGATGACAGCCCTTCTTTTCAGACGTCGAGCTTGGCGGCGCTGCAGGTAACTCTGCCTGTTGTTGTCTTCTGGCGTACCTGCAGAATCATAAAGCGCTGTACCCAACCGGTCAATAGTGAGGTGCCTGGCAGTACCTGAGTGACTGTGTGCGCCGTGGTCGGGGTGCCCGTCCAGTCCGCCCTCTATGTTCTCCTTGTTTTCTGTGTGCTTGGGAAGTGGGCGGGATTTGGAAGGCAACAGGGGCGTGTCGTGACTGAAAGATTGCATCGATCCGCAGTGACCAGAAGAAGCTGTTTTACAGAGCTCCTCTGCAACTTCTGCAAATTGCAGAGAAGAAAATAGTTTATTGACAGGAAGCCAGCGCTCAGATCCAATATCATTCATGCAGCTTGTATTTTTTAGGTTACGTTTCATCTAAAACTTATCCAGTCTGCTTTTAAAGTTTAACCTAATGCTTTTTGTTGCACATTTTTGTTGAATATCTAAAAATGCTAACACTAGGCTAAAAAAATAGCTTTAAAAAAGTAGCTGAAATAGATGAAATTAGCACACAAAAACAGCTGAATTTAGCTGAAAAAAGCTCAAATTAGCTGAAAACTCAGAAAACAGAGGAAATTTGCAAAAGGCAGTTAAAAGAAGCATAAAAGCATAAAAAGCCAAAAGAAACACAAAAAAGCAGAAAAAAAGTTAAAATTAGCAAATTAGAACCCAAAGGAAGCTGAACTTGCGTAGTTAAAAATAGGCAGAACTACAACAAAAGGTAAAAATTACAGTAAAGACTTAAAAACATTTGAAAGGATTTTAAATATGCTGAAAACATTAATTTTCAATTAGAAAAACATGGTAGAAAAGCTAAATATCTCAAAAAGTACAAATTGCCATAGATGGAATGTCCTGAAGGAGCCGAATGTTTTGATATATAAATTGTTGAAACAAAAGTTGCTGAATGAGTTACGTGTCCAAAAACATAGAAAAAAACAAACAAAAAAACAAACAAAGAAAAAATGATCAACAGTGAACATCTGAGAACAGACTGGCAACTGACAAAAAGCTACCTTCGGATATGCTGGAATCATGAAACATCGTCTCAAAGGCTTGGTGTATTTCTGCAAATGAAGGTCGATCCAAAGGGCTCCACTGCCAGCCTGGTAGAAAGACACAAAATTCTATGTTAGTAAAAGAAAGGAGAAAAATCTGATATAGCTGTATCAACTGTGTTCAAACACTGGGACTTCTCAGTTTCAGGTAGGTGACGACACCAGCATGATTGGCAGGGAACAAGAAACGTAACCAACTCAATGGTTCGGTTCTTAAATCTGTTGCACTCTTAAAAAATATATAATTTATCCAATCAGACATGTCCACAACTGTTCTGACCCATCTTTATCAAATTTGTCTCAACGAGACTTTATGTAGACTTTGTACTGAGGAGCTGACTGGATAATTTCTACTCAATATCCAGTCCTGCTGATGTCATCAAATCTGCATTCTGAATAAATGCACATTTTTGTAAATAAATGTTAGGTGAGATAGAAGGAACTCACATGCCCTCATGAGTTCATAAACTTTGGGTGGGCATCCCTCTGGCTGCTCCATGCGATAGCCTTTTTCAAGAAGATCGTAGACCTGAGACAAATCAATGCCTGGGTATGGAGACATCCCATAGGTGGCAATCTCCCAAAGCAGAACCCCGAAAGCTACAGGGAAGAACAACAACATGAGCACAGTGGAAATAATTGAAAAATAATAAATAGGAGTACATGGAGATGTTTTACTCACCCCAGACGTCGGACTTGATGGAGAAGGTGTTGTACGCGAGGCTCTCTGGTGCGGTCCATTTGATGGGGAACTTGGCTCCGGCGTGAGCAGTGTAAGTGTCACCTGTCATCAGCCTGCTTAGACCAAAGTCTGCTACTTTAACCACATGATTCTCCCCAACCAGGCAATTCCTCGCAGCAAGATCTCTGAAAAAAAAAAAAACAATATGGGAAAATAGTTATTTTAAAAGTTATGAGGAAGCTTTTAAATATGCATCTGTGGAAAAACACAAACTGTGATTTTTACCTATGGATGAAGTTCTTCTTTTCCAGGTACTCCATGGCAGAAGAGATCTGTGTGGCCATGTAGAGCAGCGCCACAGCATTCACCTCCGACTTTTCACAATCTCTCAGGTAATCCAGCAGGTTGCCATGTGGCATGTACTCTGTCACAATGTAGAAAGGAGGCTCCAATGTGCACACACCTGTGGGAGTGAAAACATGGTGAAAACAAATGCAAAAACAACAGAGTGCAAACACTTTAGTCCATACTGACCAAGAAGCTGAACGAGGTTTGGATGTTTGATCTCTTTCATGACAGCTGCCTCCTTTAGAAACTCCTCAACTTCCATAGTGTCCTCCTGACATCACAGAAACAAAAAACAAGGAAAACCATTTCAATATTGTGAAACAGAATTACAGATGTGTAAATCCTACTATCACCTGCAGGTGGTGCTCTATAAACATTTATATCCAATTGCTGCTACTTCAGTGATTACAGGAAATCTAAAGATCCTGTTCGGTTAAAATGTATTCCATAAAAACCTAAATGGTTTTGTAGAGATAGAAGTTCCAACCTTGAGTGTTTTGACTGCCACAGTCAGGTTGTACTTCTTCCAAACGCCAACATACACCTCCCCATACTGGCCTCCTCCAAGCTTGTGCTTCATAGTGATATCTGTGCGTTCCATCTCCCACTTATCGTGGATGGGGGACACACCGTACACGGTGGGCTTGTTGCATTTGGGTGCAGGGTAGTGCAGAGTGGTGACCAGGCCGTCAGGTACGGTAGAGTGGTGGTGGACCAGCTCAGCGAGGGTTGCAAATCGGCTTTCAGATGTCACATACACCTGAGCAAAAAGACACAGGATAAACACGGGTTACGATATTAAATGACAGAAAAAAATAAAAAACGAGCACTTTAGTCAGACAGAGTCTACCTTTCCATCAGTGGCTGTGTTGATCCTGTAGTGGTAGACCCTGCCCTCGTAGCGCAGAGATATGGACAGCTGCCCGGGGCTGCTTTCGCTCTCCCTGACCAGGAAACTACCGTTGATGAGGGAGGACAGCAGGTACTCTGCAGCACTGCGGGACACAGGCCCATGGTACCAGCTGTGCTTCTCCAGGCTGTTTACTGGTGTGATGTAGTTGGAGGGAACCCAACCCTGACCGTTTTTAGACCGCACTTCGCTCCACTCGCCATTCTGGTTGTAGCCCAGCACACGCAGCTTCTCACCTGGAAACACAAGCTGGGATTAATGGTCTGAAAAGATGCAGTGCAATGACACGATCCCTGGATCTGATTAAACCAACTTCCAATGTGCCCTTTGTAAAAAGACTAGTGTTCAACAATCACAACAATCACTGATTGTACTGTCCCCTTTCTTGATGTTATTGTTGTGTTGTTCCATTCTGATGATTATCTCTAGTTTTGTCTCGAAGTGTAGTCTTTCTTTTATCCTCTATCTCTTATTTCGCTGCTAGGGCCTTTTAGTGCCTATTCTTCTTAGTGTGGTTGTATCCTGGCATTCAGAGTGGTCGGCAAAGTAAGAATTTCATTGCTCAGGGAAACATGTTTTCATCTGTGTACATGACAATAAACACTTTGAATCTTTTGAATCTTGAACAAGCAATTCAGACAAGTTTACTTTGAGAAATAAAAAGTTAATATGATTGACACTGTCGCGATGAGCAATCAATCAATCTCAGGATATATTAAAATAAGGTTGATAACTTCATTTGCCTGCTTGTTTGTTTTCTTTGTGTCATGTCAGGTATTTGCCAGGAGCATGGTCTTGTAAACTCTGAACAGACATTTAGCTAGAGGAGCGTCTTCAGTTTTCTGACGTCTTCTTTCAGCTGGCGACGCCTCAGGACACCCTCAGGGCACCGTGCCGAACCTTGTGCTCACAAATGTTTTTTTTTTAACATTACGTAAAATTTCGGAAACTTACGTAAATTTCAAAAGCGACGTGATGGTGACCGCAATTAATGAAGCCAGAAGAAGACAAAGAATAAATTGTGCCGGCTTGGTAAGAGGTGGGGTAGTGATGTTACAGCGTCAGTAGCTGCTGTTGTGTGTTGTTTTTCCGTCTGTAACTTTACATAAATTTTGTAAATTTCTTTAAATTTTGTTAGCAGCGTGAGGATGGCTGCAGTTTTTTTCTAAAGCCAGAAGAAGGCACATAGAGAATAAATTGCACCGGCTTGGAAAGAAGAAGTGGGAAGAGATATTACAGCTTCAGAAACAGTTTTGTGTAATTTTCACAAACTCCAGTCCATGTGAGTTTGTAACTTTTCTTTTTACCTACGTCAATTTTAAATATTTGTAAAGATCCGTAAGCTTTGTAAGCAATGTGTGAGAATCATTATATAAGTTTAAAATGGTCTCCAAAAGATATTTCTGTTTATCTCAAATCATTTCTGAGACAATTTATCAACCAGCAAAATTTGCCATTGTGACAGGCCTAACTATGAGTTAAAACAGAATATTTTGGTTTAACATTGTTGAAAAATTGATGTCATTTTCTCGACAATGATAGTTTCTCAGTGATTATCTGTAACGCCATAAAAAAAACAAAGCCGAAGTAAAAGCAGAAGTCGCCGTGGAGGTTATGTGCCTTTTAGTGAAATCAAAGACTGCAACAATGATAGAGGTGGTTAAAAAACATTTCTGCTATAAAGGCCTAGGCAAAGCCAGGCATGTAGAGACAGTCTGTTGTCTGTCTGTGACGTTGATGCAGGAAGCATTGAGAAGTAGAGATGGCTGATGTGCTGAAAGAATGGGGCAGGGTTTAGTCCTGCCAGCTGGATGCAGGATAAGATGAAAACAAAATGATTAGGAGAAAAAAGGGCAGAGAGATTTATAATTTATCACATCGAACCTTTTGTTGTTGTTAGTTGCAAAATTTCTAAAATTGAATTTTTTTTTTTTATAAAAAACTTTTGATGTGATAAATGATTTACCAAAAAAAACTGCTACAGCAGCTAGCTTAGACAACTGGAACTGCAGGTTTAGCTCTTGAAACAATCAAAGAATAAACAGATGATTATCCACATCCAGCCTTTCAACCCACCAGTCCACTCTTTGTCTGACTAGCTTCAGAGGGACTGGAAACACTGACTGCCTCCTGTCCTCACGCTGCGCACGGAGAGCTCTGGTCTGGCTTAGCTTAGTCTAGCCTGTGAAGAAGAGGCCATGACGAGCTGCAGACGTGCTCCTGCTCTGTCCTCCTCCTGTCCATCTGTTATTATTATAGTTGAACTGATTTTGGATGAATTCGGCATCTGAGGCAGCGGGTTTCTTTCCACGTGACCGAGGGAACAGTGTGGCGGACAGGAAACGAGCGGAGAAGCCTGAAAGCACATGTGCGCCTGCATGTGGGAAGAAATCTCAGATTTACTTCATGACTCAGCATTCGAGCACCATTTCCATCTCAGGCAGCTGCCGTGGAAGTCTTAAAATGCTGAATTAAAACAGCGCCACTTTGAACACTTTACATCAGCTGGAGACACAAGCCGCTCCGATAGCAACTTGTTTCGACTGCTGCTAAATGAGAGGAAAGAGGTCCGAGCTGGGGAAGAAGTGTGTTTATGAGGTGCGAGAACACCAAAAATGACCAGTTTTTCCAGTTGTACAGTCTGCACTCGTTTCGTCTCCAAAACTGAACCTCATATATGACGTAAAAGAACTAAAAGTGGTTTGTTGGGTTCGTTACCTGCTTACGTAACGAGGAAAACCCTACTGGCACGCAACATTCCACTGGATTAACTAAGCTTCAACTGAGGAGCAGCAAGTTTAAGAGATGCCGATGTGCCAATCACTACCTCCACCTGAAATACGTTACTGATGACTCTTCCCTCTGTTCTGTTAGAAATTATTGTGTTTCTTTTGAAGGTGGGGTTGAAATGGAAATAAGCCATCACAAAGGGGAGGTGAGCTATGCTGCTAAGCAACAAATATACACAATGATACATGGAAAAAATGCAGTAGAGCAAAAAGACTTAAGTTCCAGCTTATGACATAAAATCTAAGACAGCTGGCAGAAAAATGACATATCCATCAATAAATACATGAAACCAAAGTAACTAAATTGTTTCTATTTTTAATTTTTTTTTTACCTTTGGTGATGCTGAGTGTGTTGTCTCCACTAGCGACAAAGTCATAAAGTGCAACGAAGAGGTTGGGGTCACTCTCAGCTGCCCCCAGTAGGTTCTCCTTGGAGCTCCAGCGCACCGCCTCTGTCAGAGCTTCTGGGAGAAAGGAGAAATAGCGAGTCAGCAAACAACACAGGTCAAAGGTGAACAGAGGAGTCATGATCCTCTGTTGTGGCTGCAGCTGTAAACGCACAATAAAAAGGTGAAAACAAACAAGCAAAACGAAGAAAAAAAAAGGTTTTCCAACCAAATGCCCAAAGCAACCTAGTATGAAATTAACAACCTAAAAATGTAACCCCACAGACAATCTACCTGTCTGTCCAGGCTGGGTCTCCTGCCTGAACCCTGTGCGGAGCTGAAGAGTGCCCCGAGCTGCCCATTCATCCTCAAAGCTGCTGCTTGCCTGCAAGCACCTCAAAAGCATCACTTCACCTAATCTGCTCTATAAACAGCACTGTTCTCATCAGCCACACACAGAAGACTGCTGTGTCCAGCCTGTGCTACATTAATATCTAAGACTTTTTTTATCTGAGTGTTTCTAACAAAATAAGGTGGAGCAATGAGCAAATGGGATGGGAGAAATTAACAGAGGGCGTTAAAAGACACACACCCACTGAACACAATGATTAGTTACTACATGCATAGCTAAGTCGTACACTCAGTAGCAGCTGCATGTCTGGACAGCTGCTGAATGACTAGAGGACGGTTGTAATGGAATGGAGAAGCAGAACTATGATACAAGCAACTGCAGGCCCATAGAAATGCTGCAATGTAGCATTAAAATCAGTTGAAAACCATGTCCAACAACCAAGAAGATAAGGTTTGTTTTCAGCAATAGGCAATGTATTTTTTTTACATACAACTATTAAAAAATAAGAAAATCTAAATCATACTTTCCTTGTTTAAAATACAAATTTCAAAGCAATTCAAAGCATCAAGCCAACTTAAACTACCTACAGGTAATGTTCTGAAAGCGTTTCTAAACCCAAGCAATGGAAAGTCCAAACTATGGCTAGAACTCAAATGTCAATGTTTTCTTTGGTTTGCTACATCAAATACCATTAATGTTACGACGATCAGATAAATGATTTAAACCCAAACAGATTTGTCACACATTACTGCAGTTCTGTCACAATATTTTTAACTTAAACAATGAAGCAATGTTATGTTTTAGCAACTTTAACTGAATATTTACAGTTTTGACAAAAACAAATGTAAAATAGAAAATATTAGAAAACTAAAAACAAATTAATAGAAAATATATTTGTTTTAAAGAGTTGAGAACATAAATTGTCAAATGTTAGTCCATGAGTTAACTTCTGTAAAATTGTTCAATTCCTTCTCAGTCAAGTTGATCAAGTGAAACCTACAGTAAAATAAGTTGTCAATGTCAATTCATTTAAATAGCACGTAAAAACAACATAAGTGCTTCACTATTCAGCCAAATGGACCAATAAAAACAAAGAAACACAGAAATACCCAAAAATAAGTCACACTAGTTTAAAACACAGAAATACAACATAAAAACATCAGCTCTAGAAGAATCTCAACCTTTACCAGAATCAAAAATCAAAGAGTAAAGATGGGTCTGAAGCATATATTTAACAGTCTTGATAAGCTCAGTGGTCTGCGTACAAAAAGGTAAACTTTCCACAGGTTTGGGGAAGAAACTGCAAAAGCCTGATCGCCTCTGAGTTTTAGTTTGGATCTAGGAACATCTAAACTGGTTAGATGAGTGAAGTGCTCTGACTGGAATGTGGATGTTAAGGAGATCACACATGGGCTCAGACCTTTTAGATTTAAAATTAAGCAGTAAAGTCTTAAAATCTATCCTAAAATGAATAGGAAGTCAATGGAGAGAAGCTGAACCAGAGACGTGTTCATGTTTTTTAGTAGTTTTTTAGAGCTGCAGCATTATTGGCAACTTTCAAGCAATGCACAGAAGATTTATCTAAAACAACATACTAAACTTGTGTCGTTGCTCGTATTTCCCTACAAAAGTGCCATAGGTTCCTATTTTTTTCTTTTGTATTATTTGTATGTGTCAAGCGCACATTTTCCAAAGTGTGAACTACACATTTAGGTAATACAAAAAAATGATATGTTGTAGAACTCCAAGTGATATCTTTCTTATTATTCTAAAAAAGTTTGATTATCTACAGAAAAAAGCCCACCTTTGTTCTGAAGCAGCATACACTGCAACGCAGCACTGGCTGTGACCTGGCTCAACCACAATTCCCAGTACATCTTCTGCTTCCGTCTGCTTAGCTACCGCTTCTGGTATGAAGAGAAATACCAGCTTTCTTGATCCTAATGTCTCCGACGACAAAAAACAAAAGCTTCCTGACAAAGTAAGAAAGCCACATCCCGAGGGAAAAAAAAATAAAAAATTCGAGCTAAGTTGCCTGAAAGTCTGACATTACTGCAGTGACTCTCAGCCTCCTGTTGAAAACTTCCTTCTAGCTTTGATGTGGCCTGAGAGGGATCAGACTTCCAAGTCCACGTGGAGAACAGACGTCCTATGGTCTCTGAAGTCGAAAGCACTCACAGTAATGGCAAAAATCGGTAATGGGAGGGCACAAAAACACATGTGGTTTTGGGGGGTGGGGGGCATGCACAGAGCTTGGGGAATACAACATAAAGGAAAGTTGAGCTGAATGCGTGTGTATGTATGGTGTGGGAGTGCATAGGGACTAAACCAATGCTGTGGCCAACAGCAGATGGTTTTCCTCAAGGGGGAATGGTCCTATTAACCCACACTTTTTTTCTGTGTGTTAAGGAGGGGGGGGTTCATAAATGTGTTTGAGGGAACCTGAATGCAACTGCTGCAGCCGTGCCAAACCAACTGTCAGAGCTGCTCCTGTTACACAGCTACATATCACATCCCTCTCTCAGGAATGTTTTAATGATATAGAGATATTAGGCCACGAATATTAGTTAAAAAGTCTAAATCTGGTAGGTAGAATTGGGGGTGGAAATTACTGATGTTCTTTGGCAGAAATATATTAAGAATACATACTGTAGTTCAATAAATGCTAGATATAATGTGACTCCATTTAAAGTTGCACCATTCCCCCACTAAATTGGGAAAAACATACAAGGATCTTTAATCTCTCTGTGTTAAGTTTTCCAGGCATCAAGAAATTTTAGCTTATCTTTTCTTTGAATGCCAATTAAATGCATATTTTTTATTTACTAAAGTAATTGGTAGGGATATCCCACGTAACCCATCACAGCATTATTCGGGGTTACTGAACCGGGATGGGTGAGGAGAATAACAAAGGGCAGACTTTGTCGGTTACATTAGTGACCAGAAAGTTCATACTTTTATTTTGGAAGTCTAATTAACACCATACGTTTTAAATGTGGCTGACAGAATTTGGGAATGTGGTCCGCTTAGAGAAAATTATTTTTTTCTTGTTTAACCAACTAAGAATATTTTATAAAAGTTGGCAAACAAGTTATTATTTGATGGATACAATGTACCTAATTTCTTTTCATTTTGTTTAGTATATGCTATAGTACCACCTGTTCTTTGTTTTGTCCATCTTCTATTGGGTTTCTTTTTAAAGGGTGGTGTATGAATTTGTTATTAAAACCTAAAATTGAATACAACTATATATAATAAAAAAGCTTAAATCTTAATAATCTAAAAAAATACAGTCACAGAGTTTAAAAAAAGCTAACTAGTAGCCACCAACGATTAATTATTTAAGGTTTATTAGGCCCAAATAACATTTTCATTAGGCTGATCATTTTTTTTAAATGACATTTAAATTCTCTTACACCTGACAGCAGCAAGATGCCATTCCCTTCGGCTTTACTCAAATCCAACGTGATGAAACGAGTGATTGAGGGTGCAGTTGGTCTGCGTGGGGTATGTCGTGTGCCCGCCCGAGTGCCTCAGTGTGTGCTGTGTGAACTGTAGCACATGTGTGTCCTGAAGAAACCAAGGCTTTGTGTTTGAGCAGAGCAGAGCGGGGGTTTGCGAGTCCGAGGGGGCATGCCAAGCTTGCATCCCTAGAACAGCTGCGACAGAGGTGACCCTCCTCTCAAAGCGCACAGAACATGCAGATACACATTTCATACACACAAATCAGCGCAGTGACGCGATTTCCTCAGGCTAACCCTGCAGCTGTCTGAATGTTTGTGCTTCAGAGAATCTATAAAACTGCCAATCCAACAAATAACCAACTTGCGCCAAAGTATTAAACACAATAACATCACTTAAACACCCTAATCAAAAACAATACTGATTGTAGCTGAAGTTCACGAACAGCGAGGTAAGGGTGTATTTTTAGATGCAGGAGAATAAAACGCAGCAGCATGACATCCAGAAATAACTTTCCACATAGTGATTGTGGTGCTGAGATAAACGGCCGGCTGTCTGCAGGAAGTTTGAACAAAACCCTCAGACAATGTTACGGATGAGACCCACGTACACAAAACATTGCATAAGCCTCTATGACAGGCTAGATCAGATCCTGTGACTTACTCACAGACAGGAAAAAATAAGTGGGAGTTACAGACACACAAGCCTCCTTTGTTCAAATTGTTATTCATTAGAAAAAAAAAACATATCAGAACTTAAGAGATGCTTAATTACTGGATATTAACTAATCTAAATTGAGATTGATCAGAAACTGAAAAGAATGAACAGGAAACACGAAAAAAAAAAGATGCAACTTGCAATGGGATGATGATGCAATGGTAGCTGTAAAGACCTCCTTCCTACAAAACACCCACCTGTGTCCATTTTACCAGAAATGCATTTACCGTATTACCGATACAGCAGGTATCTACATGTATACCTTAGTTTGATAATTGCATAACTGCTAAATATTCAAACACAAAAAACTACTGGCTCCTGCATCGAAGACGTCAAAAAATGTCTTTGTATTGCCCCGTTGGATGATGATGTTTTGCCCATCATGTATGTGTGAGTTTGAATTACTGTCCAAAATGTTTCCATGAAACATTTTCAGGAAACACCCACTGGATGCACATCTACTTGATTAACTTTTGGAGTCAACTCAATTCAAGACGCCCACCACAGCCAACTGGAAATGGCTATAACTCAGTCAAATTCACAGACACGGAGCTCAAATTTGATGTGGTAGCTGAATAACCTACAACTCATGATGTGACATCTTGCAATATCACATGAAAAAGAGTGTAAAGTTACTTCAAGGTTTTATCAAAACAACTACACCACCATGATTTCTGAGCAATCTGTAAATAATCTTGGATAATGCTGGGCTCTTAGTACGCATGTTTGTTATCCATATATGTACTCTGAGCTACCACAACCAAAAACAAATTCTCGTGAGAATACATGGCAATAAAGCTCGATTCTGATTCTGCTTTTGATTTTCTGTTTTCTTTGTTCAAACCCAGTATGGAATGTCTTAGGTTTATTAACAGCTGACAGACAAAATCAGATTGTTTTTTAATTTTATCATAGGCAGAGTTTGCTTTGTGTGTCAATAAAACAAAAATATTAAAATATGGGGAAGATCAGATGATCCCCCCTGATTCAAAACTTCACTGGTGGTGGACAAAAACACAATCACTCAATATTGGTTTTATATACAATTACTGAGAAATAAAGAACTGATGCAACCAGGTACAAACAAAAAATGGCAGTGTGTTTAAAACAAATTAAGACAATGAAAAGTGTTTTCAAACACTACCAGTAAAAATCGTTTTAAATGGTCAAACAATGTGTAACTAAAATGTTCCCCTTTTCCCGTCACAAACATTGGGAGCTATTCATGTGGACTGTAAGAAGTCAACAAAGAGAGGCCAGTCTGTTGTTCATGAGGACTACACAAAGGACAATTGCCTCATTAAAGTTGGATCACAAGTGTGAGCAGACAGACTAAGGAGGACATTTGTTCATTTTAATGCAAAAACAAATTTTCTGCTTTCTTATACAGTGGGGAGAACAAGTATTTGATACACTGTTGATTTTTCAGGTTTTCTCACTTGCAAAGCATGTAGAAGACTGTAATTTTTA
>JAUBOC010000103.1:12551440-12563436 GCA_032275365.1 Anablepsoides cearensis | reverse complement strand
TCACTTTTTAAATGGAATTACTGAAATAAATCTACTTTTTCATGATATTCTAATTTTATGACCAGCACCTGTATGCATGTAACGTATGGTGTGCTCCTAATACTGAGCTCTTAAAAATTTGACTTTTTTGGTGGAAAAAAAGACAATATATCACCTTCCTTACAATATTGCAATATATTCCGATACATTGAGAGTGACTCGTGTTGTGACATGTATCGTGTCACCAAATTCTTGCCAATACACAGCCTTAGTCTTTAATTTTATTAATTAAACGTAGGGCTAGGTAAAAAAAAAAAAAAAGATTTATCGATCTGGAAAATCGATTCATAAGTCATGAGATCGATCTTTCCCCATGGGTGCGATGAAGCTGCACGTTTCCATGTTGTGTGTCACTCCTGGCTTGTCGTAGGTTTAATTACATCCGGTTGACGGTCAGTGCTAGTGTTAGCTCCCAACAACAAGTTGTCTGGGGCAAAACAAAAGAAACTAAGGAATCACCAGCTGACTCTCAGCAGAACTTAAAGATAACAGAGGCAATGGTGACTTTTGTTTACAAAGATTTGTGCTCGGACGCGGTGGTGGAAAACGTTGCTTCGAGCGGCTCGAACCAAGACTACGGTATATAAACATCTGACTGAAACTGTTCTCAGCATGTATAAATGTGTGAAAGATGACAGTATGTAGTATTGTAGTTACAAATGTAACATCTTAATGTAATTCAGTGATGGAATGTTTTAGCTTAAGTACTTTACCTTTCTCTTTCTTTCTTCTTGTTAAGTTTTATTGAACAGAAGGTAACAGAAACTTTACAAATATACAATTTTTACACGCTCAAAAGAGTGGGAAAAAGTATACACCTATATTAGCCCACCTCTTCTCCTGCAACCTTATTCCATCTCTTCTGAGTAATTAAGAAAATTATTCTTAGTTTCTTAAAAAAAAAAAAAAACTAATACATCCAACAACACTTTCTCTTGCAACTTTTTTTAGTTTAAACCCTTTGAAACGTGAGACAGTTTTGTTTCAAGATTAAACTCCAATTTACAAGTTTGCCCTTAATGTTTATAATTTTACCAATGCACCAAGTTAGAATTTGTTTCTATTTGCAGAATTAGTTCCTTTGAGAATGTCTTCTATATCAAAATAAATGTGTTACTGCATGATATCCTTAACTAATTAAAAAATCCATCAAACTGAATCGTGAATCGAATCGATTTGGGAAATCTGAATCAATACCCAGCCCTACTTAAACCATAGATCAGCCACTCAATGACATGGAAGAAGGCTGGGATGGAGACGTCAGACCATTTCTTTATAGCTTATAGCATAAACACTTAGGATTTGTGTATAGATATCAGTTTCGATGTACAGCATTGCTTTGAGGCAGATATGTTAGAGAAAGCAAAGTCAATTTCATCAGAACCTCTGCTTTGTTCAATGCCACTTATTTAGTATTGTCAGAAAAAAAAAAAACATTGACATATTTTAACATTTGGGTGTAATCACCAGATTTATCACGATATGACACATCAATATGTCTGGATGATGATAAGGTATTTCTTGATATGACAAAGTCTTTCATAATTCGATTTCAATTCAGTTCACAAGTCTGTGATCGATATGATGCAATCTCAAATGCCCATCTAAGAATTCTGTTAGGTGGGATCCACATAGATCCACATTGGGCATATGATGATGATATGGATAGTTTTTCCATTTTGCCTTGATGTACCAGAATCATTAATCATTTAATCGATATAAGGATGTGGATCAATTTATTGCTGCTTCACGGAGACAAAAATATATAAAAATCGACTCAAATAATATTGCAGATTAATGCATAAAGTTGTCCTATTTCAATTTTTTTTTAACTCTGGACTAAATCAGGCAGAAGATATGTGAGCATTTGAAACTCAGCGGCAGTTGATATACTGAGTTAATTTAGTGGAAAAACTAGTCAGCCTCTTAAGGCAGTGATCAGTGATGCGAATCTAGGCATCATTTAGAAGAACTCTTAACTCTTCAGATCGTGACCTAAGTGACACAAACTTGTGAGCCTGAATAAAGCTGGTTTAAATTGTACAAATCACTAACAAGTCGATTAAACAAGGACATCCCCAACTTATACAGATTAGTACGTTTGTGTCTTGTAACAGTTAAGACAAAAATGTGCTTAGCAATCTTTCTTAAATTAGCTTGGTGTTATAGGGTCGTGATCCCAACTTTGGGAACCAAATCATGATACAACAAACAGCCCTGATTACTTTTAATCGCTTTACAAGCTTTGTGCCTTTAAGAATCATTCTAGGCGTGACAGTGAGTTGACTGGACGGATTTCTTGCAGAGTATATAGTCACTGATAAATAAAAAGCAGTATGAAATGGATGGGTCACTGAAAGCTCATAATGTGGGATGTCCGAGCTATTTCCGCTAACGAGTTGCCAAATAGCAGAGATTTGCTAGCAGCCGTCAAAATACAGTAAAAACACGCTCCTACACAACCCACCACATTTTTTATTTTTAACATCTCTCTCTCTTTCTTACCTGAATGCTGTGTGAATATATTTATTGCAGGATCGGGTACATTTACAGCAGCTGCCCTGCCTGGAGGCGTCCCGGTGCTACAGCCGGATTCTCGGGGTCTCCTCCCGGCGACGCTCCCCCGGTTCCCCTTCCCCTGGTGTGGTTGGGACGCGTGGGGCTGCGGTGGCTGGAGTCCGGTCGATGTAACCTCACCGACGCGGCCTACCTGCTGTCCCATTCCAGTAATATTGTGTGAGGACGTTTGGGACGAAGCAAGCAACCCCCACTGCGCACCTCTGGGTTCACATTCCCCCGAGCTGGTGCGGCCTAAACCTGAATCCCCTCCCCGCTGTTCTCCACCGACGGAACGAGTCTGCTGTTAGCTCGTTTAGGCTAATGCTAGCAGCTAGGAGTGAAACCCACCCAGCCCGCCTGCCTGCCGCTGCTAACAATAAAACCACCACCCCCGACGTGTGGCAGCGATTATCTTTGCTCCGGTTGATCCAGATGGCAGCCGTACTGTCAAAGCTACCCGACGTACCAAAGTCGGTCGAACTGGCCTTAATCAAAACCGTTTTGCCGTTCTCCGGTCGCTGCGCGCCCCTCTGACGCCGCCATCTTTACCGCAGAAGATGTGTTGCACAAAGCGGAGGGGAGGGGGTCCGCCTCGGGCTCCTGTCAGCGCGATCCTCCACCTCTCAACACCGGTACCAGTGAGAAGGCAGTATGTCAGATCCTAGCGGATAGCGAATTTGGAAAAACTGAATAAAGAAAGTGACTAACAAACTCCCCATATACAGAATTGTTTTGAGTCAGATAAGAGTCAAATCAGTGTTTCCCAAATGTAGGGTCGCGGCTCCAGTGTGGGTCTTACAACACCAAGTTTTGGTCCTTAGATGAGCTCCAAAATTCAAATTAGTTAATTTAAAATAGTTGCTTAAGTCATATTTTAACTATGTGTTACAAGTGATCAAACAAAGCTGGCATACATTGGTAAAATAAAATATTGCTTTAATTAATGTATTGTTAGAAAACTTTAACTAAGGTCAGAGTCTGCCAGCTATTTTGCATGCTTTAAGCTGAAAACATCGTAAATGCTTTTTATATATGCAAACAACCAAAAAATAAAATTGATTTCTGTAAATGTCAGGTCTGTATCAATGTGGATACAAGTACTTACAAATAAACCATCTTTAGATAAAGTTATAAGAAAATGGCATGCATACATTAAATACACAATTAGGAGAATACAACTTTTATTCTTAATGCATATTCTGACAATGGAATATGTTGTAAAGTTGCCCACAAACACAAATGATGTACAAAACATGATCATAGAAAGGACAGCTGCTTTGCTTTTGCAACTGAGACCATCAGGAAAGACTTTACTGGATCAAAATAAGCTTTACAACAGTGCTCCCTGGTGGTGATAAATAGAAGTGCTGTTTTATCCCTGCATTGTATATCTCAAACATTGAAAGATAACTAACTTTTCACAAGAAAGTACAAACATTATTTCAAGATCAGAACGAGCAAACTTCTTTAAACCAAATCAATTAAAATATATAATTGTATGATTGCAACAAAACATTTAAACTCTTCTGAAAAATTCAAATATCGGTCCCCATAAATTCATCTCATTGTTAGAACTTAGCAGCCAGCTGCAGGTTTTACAGTGGAGAGTTTTGTAGTGATTTTACTTTGAATTTAAAAATCACTATTTAGATTAGCCTTGGTCATAACCAAAACACATCTGTAACATCTTAAGAAGTCTTTTCAACACTTCAAATTAAGTAGTCAAATACATTAAATATTAAACGCCAACAAAAATGCTGGGTGTGGCACAGTTTTTATGTTTAGTCCAAGCCTACAATTCATGATTAAAAGCTCCATAAACTTGTGACTTGGCAGATGAAGATCAACACAATGGTTCAGGTCTGACGTGTTGGTTTGCTGTTGGCTTTATTAAACTAATATCCTCATTTTAACCATGTCTAATAGGCTTCTGCAACTTTTTATGACAAACCAGTTTCTCATAAATAAAAAATCTTTTCATACATGTTTTTAAATTGCGTTCAAGCGCAAACTTTGTTAAATATTAATCATTATTGCACTTAAAGTTTATATTGTTTGGATTCAGCTGCCATGTCATTATTATTGCCACTGTTTTATTTGTGGCACAAAGAGGGCGTTTTAAATAGGATCAAGGCAAAATCAAAAACAGAAATGTACTTTTATGTGAACTGGAAAGTCTTTTGGGGGTTGCCTTTAAAAACTTTAAACAGATAAGGCATTGTGATTTTACTATTTTTGGCAGTTCAGCATATACTTTTTCATACGGTTACATGACAGTGTAAAGAAATGAACAGGAGACCAGACGTTCTGACGCTGATTGAAAGTCTGGTCGAGTCTTGCTGATCAGTATCTTCCCTCAGTCACGTCGCAGCTCACAGGTTATCACAGTCTGCCATCAAGACCCCGACAGCTCCAAGAGCGAGGCTTCAACAAATCTAGGAAAGAAGCCTGAAACAGAATACTCATGAGAAAAGTATACTGGTGTCCATGTGTCAGCTGGACTAATAAAAAACACTGAATAAATGGAAGGCAAATCACATGATCTTAAAGCAATGCTGTTACCTCTTTCAGTGGACAATAGCGCCTGGCGTACCACTCCTGGGAGTACAGGCAGATTATAAAACCCTGACCTAGAAATATGGACGTCCACATGAATATGTTCCAAATGGGGCCCTTCCTTTTGTCATGCATAATGAAGTTGAACAACACTGCAAAAAAAAAAAATATATATATAAATTCAGATATAAAATAAAAACACCATCTGGTTTCCTTTTTTTTTTTAAACTTACTTCCAAAGCACATAAAGAGGCAGAAGAGGACAGGATAAAAGAAGCCAAAGCAAATGATCAGAATGTACTCATGGACCACTGCAGACAGAGTAAACACACAAAGCATGGCTGCTGGTCGGAAACGCTTCTGAGACATCTGCAAAGGTCACAGCAAACAGAATAATGGCAAAGTTGAATCAGATCATTAAACTTGACCTCTGATAAGGAAGTTAATTGATGTGTAGAACCTTTTTAAAAAGGTGATTAAAAGGACTTGTATAAAACTTAAAATGAGAGAAGTCCTTTTATGAGACTGTTTAGTTTTGGTAGAAGTATAAGACAGGGGTGTTCTGGTCCTGGAGGGCCGCTATCCTGCATGTTTTACAGGTTTCACTGCTCTAACATCTGATTCAGTGATTAAATTAACCTCTTTAATTCTACAGAAGCCTGTTAATCACCCATTAATTCAAACCAGGTGCATCAGAGCTGAGAAACATCTAAAAACAGGATGGTGATCCTCCAGGGCCAGGATTGGGCACCACTGGCATAAACTGTTCATGTCAATTGGCAAATATAAAAATATATTTAACACATTAAAAAAAAGTTGCCATCATTAGAAAATGTACTGCACTTTATCAGCAGAGAAGCCACTCACCCACAGGAAGTCCCGGTACACATAGTAAAACAGCCAATCATGAACCACTACATTCCAAGTCCGGTAGTAATTGGCATAAGACGTTGAATTCCACCAGTCCTATCAGAGTCAATAAAAATATTTAAGTATTAGGTATAACAAAAGGAGACTAACATTTTACAGACAGTGTAAGCGCAGCACCTTGTAAAACATCCTGTCTGCAAAGCGAAGCATCTCAGCAAAAGCATTGAGCCAGCAGTGAAGGAAGGCAAAAAATCCCAGGAACAGAATCAGAACTCCTGTAAATAAATAAACAAATAAGTATATAAATGAGACATTTATCAGGAAAGACAATATAATCTAAACTGTTTGTATTGTGTCTTTTTTACCTGGCAGTATGGAGTTAAAGACACAGAGGACCATGGCCCGCAGATCAAACAGCTGCAGACTGATGATGCGAAACTGTGGGATGCACAGCCGCACAAACACGTAGTAGGTATAAAACATACATCCAAGTACCTGTGGAGTGAGTAAAGATGTTAGACGATTGTCTTAATACCTTTTATTTCTAACAATATGTAAGCTCAGCATAAAGAAAAAGGAACATTTCAGTACCTGAAGTAGCTTTGTGGCCACATAGCTCCATCTGATCACTTGGTTTCTGAAAGAAGAATGTTTTATTTTTTTACTGAAGGAGCTATTGGAAAGGAAACATTTAAAATGTATACAAATATTTAAAGAGTGCATACCTGGGGTATTGGTCTCTGTAAATAAGTGTGGGTGCAAACAGGAAGTAGAGATAATGAGAAACCTGAGGGACCACTGGACCTGATAAGACATGATGTTAAAAGAAATGTCAGGAAAAAAAATCATTTAAAAGAAATGTATGCATTGGCAAGTAAGAATTTTAAACTTGGAAGAGAAAAACAAAACAAACAAAAAAACCTTTTTTGTCTTTTGCTGAATTGAGTACTCTGGGCACATTTTCTCTGATAAAGGAGTGCACTTTCATCATTAGTCGTACCTGAAATAATAAACAAAAACAAATAGCACTGAAGTGCAAATTATTCTGTTTGCTCTGATTTTTAAATGCACTACACACACTTGTTTTTTTAATTTAAATATCTGAACCATTTTGGATGATAAAATGCATTATTTTTCTATGTATTGTGATTAAGCTGTGATTAGTGTACACTCTGTTCTGAGATGAGCCATGTCACGAGCCACTCATATCAGACTGTACTTATAAGAGACAGATTAGTTAAAACACACCTCACTCTAAACAGACAAAATTTTTTCTCATTAGATTGCAGGATTTATGTTTAACAACTGAGGTGCTCGACAGGGACGGTCCTCCATATTGATGTGGTTTAGTCTGGAAGAAGAGGTATAAAACTGCACTATTGTTTTAGTTTGGTGCCAAATATTAGGAGACTGAATAAAAGTCTGTATTTGGTCCAGCTGAAGGTTGTGTATGGCGTTATTCTGCAAACAAATGTTCAAATTTAAAATCTGAATTTATCTCCTACGTGTGCTTCGACTTCAGTGTTATGCATATAAAAAAAAGGGATATACAGCAAATCCTGCCAATTTAGTCTTAATTAAAACCAAACTCGTAGTTTATCTACCTGTTCCAGGATGATGATGAAGCAGGACGCAGGCGGCAAACTGTTGGTCACCACCACAAACGTAGGAAGGAATCCCAAACCTAAAGCTTGGTAGAGGAGGTACGCAGCGCCAAACAGCCAACTGTGCAACCTGTGGTGTCCATGAGAGCCAGACTGACACCACAGATTAAACAGGTTGTAGGGAACCAGCAGCACAGACAGGAACATGCAGATCCATGTGCAAACCACCAAAGGGAACTGTCCAAATGCATAGACCAGCAGGTCAAAGTCCAACACCAGTCTGAGGCAAACGAGAAACAAAAGCACTTTTTTCCAAGGTTTGTTTCTCAGTAAAATCACTAAAAGTAAACTTATTAGCCGTTTTATCATTACCTGCCTTCATCGATGAAATCTACAACAAGTGTGCTGAGAATAAAGAGAATGAGCACAGCAATGAACATGTGGTAGATGGTCCTGATGTGGTTCACCTCAAACAGCTCACTGTGGAAGAACAGACAACATGAACCTGGTGTCTGCACAGCTGCACTGAAGTCATTACAGTCTTCAGGATACAGCTAAACAAAAAAACAATGACAAAGAATCTAATTTAAATGATCTATACATGTGAACATACTCCAGGAGGGATCGCCGACTTATGAAATGCTTTCCCTGGCCATGAAGAGGTTGGACGTGCCTGCAAAAAAAAAAAAAAGACAATAGAAATACCAAATAAGAGAAGAATGACCTGAGAGGACTTGGGAAAGGCCAAGAACAAAAATCATGATTTAGACTCAAAAACATACAAGTGCAACTGTCTTTTGTTAATCATCATATTAACCACTATAATTTAGTTTTTTGTTTTGACAGTATCACCCAGCCCTACTTTAGCTGAATACTGAACAGAGTTACCCATGTTTGCTCCTCTCCTTGTCTGACAGTGAGGGTGAGAAGACAGCAGATACAGGCGCAGTCTCGAGGCTCGCCGACTCTTCAATAAGACTGTCCATGAAGTCGTTGACTTGGCTGTCAAACTGACGCATCAGGTCGTCCCTCAGGAACTGGCCAAGCAAAACACACACACAAAAAAAAAACAGTCTCATTTAAAGTCAGTACTCTAAAAACAGTCACGATGATCAATTTGTACATGCACTATTTGGTATCAAGATAATTTCTGGTGAAGTTGACAGCTTTAAACATGTTCTCACTATTTTTTATGCATTTATGGTACAAAGCAAACTAAGAAGAAAAAGCTGCACAATTGAGACACTGACAGCATATTGTAAAAAAAAAAAAAAAAAAAAGTCTTCCCGCTGAGATATTTGCATGTGCAGTAACAGGAAGTGATGTCAAAGGGGATTGTCTGCATGTGAACAGAGAATTACTAAAATGGCTAAAAAAAAACATCAGATTCTTCTCTACAGCCTGTGTTAGATTATTTTGAGTCACTATCAGAGAGATGAAGAAAAGTCAGAGTTCAAATAATGTTTCAATAAACAAACAGAGCATTTCTCTCATTAGGAGTTCCTCTTTTTTTCCCCCTCTTCCTGTTTCATTTTGGTCGAGTCAAATAAAAAGAAAAAAAAAAAAAGACAGTTTTCTGGGTAAAACAGGTAAAATCATGTGTATTATGCCAAGTTTCTTAAATATAAAGATGTTTTCTTTGACTTTTTTGTATTTTATGGATATGCATGTCACAGGCACTTTAATAATCTACACCAATTAGACAAATAGTTATAGTGTAAGAAATGTATTGAGTGTCAAATGCTTTTTACCTAAACTTGAGATTGTTAGAATATTTTACAATCAATGAGCAATCAGTTTATTTTCATACTCTGACTAAAGTTGCTATGAGAACAACTAACTTCTATCTAGTTACATGCCTCGCACTGATACAACACAATCAGACAATGTTTCTACATCTGAGATTTCAGGATTTTCTCGATTGAGAACTGGGTCACCCAATAGGTGAGGTCATGTCCCCTCCTTTAATGATGTCATTACCAAGAGGACTGACTCAGTCCTGGAGACACTGGTTTAAAAAAAAAAAAAAAAAAAAAAAAGGTAGTGTTATGATGAACAAGGTGAATTTCTTATTGCCATTTGTTGAGACTCCGAGCCAGAGGGAAGCTCTGGGTGGAACGGTCCTCAAGTGACATGATAAACTTTACGTCTGCAAATAAATACTCATGTCTGGATCGGTTTTTCAAACTCACTTCCAGCAGTAGCTTGCAGTGTTTTGTAGTGGCTCAGTTTATAATAAACTTGCATAACTTTGTGCTGAATTCATTCTTTGTAAAAACGGGTTTGAAAAGTTTGTACGCGTTGATGCGTTACCAAAAATCTGAAATTATTACTAGAAAAAAAACCCAACTAATATTAAAAAAATTTAAATACCAATTATTTTAGGATAAACTGTCTTTATGTAAGTCTTTATGTAAGTTTAAGTATGCAGACAACAGATTATATATAAAAGCATATCATGTTTCTTGCAGCAAATATACAACTTGTCCTATGAAATTATTCACAAAGACACAAAATTTGATTCTATCAAAAATAAATATGGTTAAAAAAGAGAGAGTTCTGTACTACATTGAGGAAAACACATTTTATTTTAATTTAGGTGTTGTATTACCACATGTAAATTTACATTGACCAATATTAACAAAAAAGGCACCAACCTCTGCTTTCCTCTTCAGTTGCATCTTTTTGCTGATCACATGTTCTACTTCAATCCTTCCTGAAATTAAAACACGTAAAACTACTTAAGAGTTTTTTTTTTGTTTTTTTTTTAAAAGGAGGTCAATGTACAGCTTTTAAATGAACCATTGAGTTTTAAAACAACAGCTTTGCTCAGGAGATTTCTAACACAAATCTCATCAATTTTCAACTTTAACCTTGTAACTGAATAAATCGGCTCAGATAACTTTATAGTACCCAACATTTTTATATCCAATGTTTCAATTAGAGAATTGCCCTTAAAATTAATAAGGTCTTAGATGCGCAGCTGCAAAGCCTAAATTACACACACCTTAAGGGGCATCACATGACCTTCAGTAAGGTTACAGTGGATTAACAGTTTTGACAGAAGTCAAATGATGAACAAGTCAACTATAAGGAGTAATGTGCAGAACTCCACCTACCTTCCAGGATAAAGTCAATAAATAAAAGAACATGTTGACTTAATTTGACAATGAGGAAATTGCCAGTGACGAAATTAAATATTAACATTTCAACAGAGTTTAAACATAAGACACTGACGCTAGCATTTTAGTCATTTTACTGGTAAATTTTGCTTGTGGTGACCACTGTGGGAGTCATCCAAACTTCTTCAAAGTGACAAACTGTACCAAAGGTCAAGGTATTTGCTAAAGAGGAAGACTTAATCACATGGGGTAGTTTCACTGAAAACATACTGCTATAAAAATGACAATTAGGGGTTTCATCATTTTCATTAATCTGTCTTAAGAAAGAAGTGAGTTCCTCACCATTGCTGGTGATATGGTTGTCTCCATGCTGATGTCTTCCAGGACTGGGGTCTCCATCCAGAGAGCTGTCCAGGTCAGAGGAGGCAGACACGCCTGGTGCGTCTCTGCTGCGAGACCTGAGCAAATTAATATCCCCATTTTCCATCCTACAACAACAGGAGGGTTCAATTTATCAGTGGCAGCCTAAAGAAACACGCATTTAAAAAAATAATCATCGTCCATATGCCATGACGTTGATGCCAAGTGACAAACAACCGAGTTTCCAATTAAATCAGTGTCGCGTGAACGCAGCACACGTATTAGCTAAATGTCAAAACGAAGTGCGTTGATTAATGTGTTGAATTACCACCTGCTGGTGTAACACCCACACAACTCTAACAAGTCTGTTAGCTCCAGCTGAGACACAAATTAGCAACTTGCTGACGTTTTTCGTCCATTAGATGCGGAACAGGTTGTCACACAAATCACCTATAATGTAATGCGTCGACATTGATTCAAAAGGCTAAATGTCGACTTATTTAATACTTACTCGTACCAACAACCGGGTCTTCTCTCGGTTGAGCCTTCCTCAAATGCCACTGAGCACAGAGGCAGATGTTTCAATGTTTTTATTCGCGACAGTTTGAGCGACTGCTCACCTTCGCCATTCAACAAACACAGAGGCGATGATGAGCTCTGCTGGCGACGCTGATTGGCTGGAAGTCTCTCCTCCTTCTTACGTCATCGCTGCACAGTTTGTTTATTGAAAGTCCCATTTTTATAAATATGAGATCAGTTGATAATTTTAACCCAATAATTAAAAAAGTTGAGCAAAGATTTAACTTATAGCTCCAGCGAGATCTTTCACTCTTAGGACGATCTTTACTAGTGAAAGCAGAAGGTTTATCCAGACTAGTATATCCAG